>OY987311.1:36763010-37321784 GCA_963920655.1 Geranium rotundifolium
ATAAAAAATCCAGCAATCAATTGAAACAATCGAAACCCGAACAAAAATCTCAAATTTTAATTTCATATTCACCATTTCACTGGAATCATAAAACAACCAAACCCAAACATAAATATCAATTTCACGTTCACCATTTCACATCATAATCATAAAACAATCGAAACACGAAAACAAACCCCAATATCAATTATGATTTCAGTTCACCGGTACATTTGCTCATAAAAATTAATAAATCTCAACAACAAAAATCATTAATTAAAGTGAAAATTTTACTGTCGAGGCCTAACAATCGTCTGGATGTAGGGTTTCCTCCGCCGCCGCCAAGGTCATCTCTGTCGTCACCATCTTGAATCGTCGAGTCGAGTCCGATGACGTCTGGTTTGAAGCGTCGCCGTCCCGATTGAATCGCACGCCATCCTCGAGACGATATTGGTGTCGCCGTCGTCTGATGTCGTGGTCGTCTACAATCGTCCCGGAGTCGATGGGGCGGTTTGGTGAAATGGCGTCGTTGCCGTCTGCAGCGTTGCGAATCATGGGGGTGGGGAAATCAAATCATCCGTCGGGCACTGTCGCCTGGAGCCGTCGTTGTCGCCTGACCCGCTGCCGCCATTGTGAGCCGAAGCCTAGTGGTTGCCTCGCAGAGAACGCATCACTGCTACAATGATGTACGAGTTAAACCATTAGATTTATGGTTATTATATATATATATATATATATATATATATATATATATATATATATATATATATATATATATATATATATATATATATATATATATATAGAATGACTATATTACCCTTTTTATGTTCTTTATATTTTTCATATTTGTTTCATCTATTATTAATTAGAACTTGAAATGAAACTAATTCGACTAACATTAAGCATTCTAAAATTTATAGGAGATATGTATTTTGTAACCGATCTCTTCCCAAAAAATTATACCTCATATCACTTATCACACAATACATTCATTTGTTATCGAGACAGCCTAACACAATGTTTATAGTTATGTTGTTTATTATCGACCCAAGTTGACGTTAAAATTGTTATAACGAAATATAAAATATTTTCAAGAAAATTGAAACAAAACCTATACATGCACAAAATCATACATCCAATAAAATAGAACAAACCTGAAATTGTTGTGATAAATGTGGACCCCACCTTAAGTTTTTCCCTCCTCGATAAGCTTTGGCTTAGGCGGTGCCACGGCTCTATAAATAGAGCAGTTCTTGTACCAATATAATATACTTGATATTACATAGAGAATTGCTCTAAAGCTGTCATTCCAAATTTCAGCTCTCTATGCTTTCTTCTGTAGCTTCTATCATATAGTATTGTTCTCTCCTTGCTATATGAGTTGAGTCTCTCACAACGTTATCTGCACATTCCTTTCTACCTTTATTTCATTGTTTTTTATATTGATTTCATACTCTCTTAACATGTTTATAACACGTTTTTATATTGATTTCATACTCTTTTAACATGTTTATAACACGTTATCAGTACGAGACTCAATCAAACTGATTTTTTACGAGGTTCGTTATTTTACGCATATTTATTTCGTACCAAATTTCCTTCACTTCTGTTTTAATAATCCAATAATTTTGCTATGAGATAGCAAAGATGTGAAGAAGTAAATAACAAAATCATCATTATTTCAATCGAATTGTTATATTATGGTATATATTTGTGAACCTGAAGTTCGTATAACAAGATCTATGTACAGTGGATTGTATTGCACACATTTAAGTTAATGTTCATTTAGGCCAGAAGCCAAAAGACGAGATTGATACATCTCGGGACCAGGAGTTTCCAAAGACCAAGGCTTGAAGCTTGAAGTTTGTATTTATTTATACTTGTTATTTAGACCCCGAGGTATATCAACGGCGTGATGGTACCAACCGATATACTTACAGTGTGGTTTCATATTTATTTAATTGTTATTTATATCATGTGAATATGCTAATAATGTGACTGTATATTTATTGTGTTTACTTATGTTATTTAAACCCCGTGAGTTAACCTACGATAGGTTATACTTCCATCGGTGCTCAAAGTGTGGTCCTGTATTTATTTATTCATGTCATTTATATTGCACGTTATTTATATTATGTTATTTTACTTACACGCAATATACATTTTCTTGAATTCCATATGACATGTAATATATAGAACCCGAAGTTCTAATTTAATATACAGTTATTCAAAAATATATGACCAGACGTCATACAGATACAGAACACGAAATTGTGATCTAATTATTGAAATATATATGACTAGACGTTCATATAATTTGAAACACACAAAACTCGAAGTTCTGACTCAATGCACATTATTAAAATTTATTTGACTTAAAGTTCATATAATATACAAAACTTGAAGTTCCGATTCAATGTACATTTATGAAAATTTACACGACCCGAATTTCATGAAATTTACATAACCCGAAGTTATGATATTCTGAATAAAAATATAAAACGATATATCGAATCGCGCGATATCAATATTGGAAAGTTTATCAGAACTAGAAGCTCTAAATATTATCAGAATAATTGTCAAATGTGTAATATCGAGCTCGATAAAAGTTTATTTTGAACCCCAAGTTCTAAAATTTCTTGCATGATATAAAAATACCATTTTTCAGTGTGGATCCCATAAGTGATGTTTCTAATCCCTATTATGGTATATCTGCCAAAATGGATATCATATTGAGACCTCAAATGATATGGTGAAAAGCGTGTACTGAATAGTCGAGACCTACGCATTACTGAACTTGAAGTTCTCTATCCCAAAAAATTAATAATTTAACATAATTGTCTTGACAACGGTGGTGTGTAGGAGTATTGAAAATTCATGTGAGCATTCATTGAAAATCCAGAAGATATTCTTGTCTAATAAAATTATTGGTACCGCTTGCTCACAAGGAATATTTGTTGTTCAACCCTCTCAAACGAAGGTTAGTATTAAATTTTTATCATTTATACGAAAAGCTCAGAGAAATATATGTGACTAAATTTTTTTATGGTAATAGTTGTCGTATCCCGAAGATATTCACATATATGTTTATTTTCAACTCATAATATTGCATTTTGCTAAACTAGTGGCATACATTATCAAGTTAAGGGCACATTTATCGTATCACAATCTATTCGTCTTAATAATATTTTGCATATCATCAATATTCACATATACAATATTAATTATCTCATTTACATACTAGTTGTGTCATATAAGTGCATGTAACACTATCTCCTTTCAGATACTGGAACAATTTTGCAATCTTTGAAGAATTATATACATATCTGATTACGTTGTCACTGCCTATTTATATGGTATGTTTGATAGTGATATTTATATAAGACTCGCTGAAGAAGTTGAATTGTCTGAATCATTTTGTGAGACACACATGTGAGAATTAAAGTAAATGATGATAATGCAAAGGAAACAACAAATTATTTATACTCATAAATAAAATAATCAGGCGAATAGATAAACAGTTCAAGATGAGCTACTAGTTCTTGACGAACTACTGATTCAAAGAAAAATGATTGACTCTTGAAGAACCATTAGATTATAAAGAACCGTCGATTCCTGAAAAGTTATTAGTTTAAGTTCAAAATTTGGTTCTTGTAGAACAATTGGTTCCCGTAGAACACAAATATTTGGCCTCATAAATCAAACACCAGAAAATGTTCAACCATACAAATACAAATGGTTATTCGCGAATAAACGAATTGAAAAATCGGCCAATATAATAGAAGGCTTGCATCCTAAGATATTTCTCAAACGACATGAAATCGATTTAATGAAACACTTTTATATATAATTAATGTGATCATTTCAGATACTTATTAGTTTAAGAGTTCCCGAAGAACTAGATATGTACCTGATGAATGTATTCGGTACTTATTTGTGTTAGAGTTATGCCCCAGTCCAATATAAAAGTGATTAACAGATGTAATGTTTTATCATCTTTCCGAATAAATAAATCGACATTAAATTACTAATGTGTTGAAGTAATTTATTATATGTAATTTGATCTGTATCATTATGTGCGTCATCACTAATAGTAAAACTACATATAAGAAAGAATTACATTAAATGCGTCTCTGATCAGTCAAGCTTCATTAAGAAGCGAACAGTATGAGGCTAACTCTTTATGATCACACTGTGACTGATCATGGCAAGGTAATGCCGGAGTTAGATCATACGTATCATCAGGGAGATGGTATTGGACGACCCGATGGTGAGTATGCAGCATAGATATTGTCATGAGCATACTCACATATCGTAGCTTGTCATTATATCCTAAGACCAAGGAGTCTTTGTGATCACTATGTGACGAATCTCTAAGTTTGACCTAGTCTAACGTCACCTGTAAAAGGGTAGCCATAAGGGCTCTGATTGGCTTAGTTATGAATTACATGAGTGAACTCGAAAGACGGCTGAGGGATTTATCACCCATACTCCGATATGGGAATGATATTTGTTTAGGCCACTTGATGATTATGACTGAAGAAATAGCATGGCCATGATGGTGATACTTAGTATTAGTTTTCAGTTGTCTCAGATATCAAGAAACAGTGATTGATAAATTAGGATGACGGTTCTATGTCTTTTGATCAATCTAGATATCGGTATGATAAAATGATAGTGACATGGACGATAAGAGGTTAAATCGACTCATCGATATTCACGAACGTAGGGTGATCATGATGTCTTACTAGAGGCCATTTATGATGGAAAGGGCAAAATGCTAATTTTGTCAGTCTGCCAACGGGTCGTGAGCCTAGAGGGTCACACATTTTAAGCAAAGTATAGCAAAAGTGGACTTGGAAAAGTCAGTATATGAAGAATATGAGAATTGGGAAATTCGCAATTTGATTTAATTAAATCAAGTACGAATTAGCTAAACTTGTAATCAGTTTAGAGTAATTGGGACGGTCTAGCTAAACCATTTAATTATAACTTATCTAAATGGGTTTAATTAATGGACTTAGCTAAGTGGGCTTTAAGCCCATTCTTATTACAATTATAATTATAATTGAAATAAGAAGTTAATTAGGATTTGGAAAGTGGAAGATATTTGCATAAATCATATATTTGATTTAATGAATAATTCTACACTAATTTTCGGCCACCATCTCCCCATTGCCGAATTTCCTCTCTCTCTCTCTCTCTCTTGTTCTTCAATTGTTCTTGTTATTTTCTAAAAACTAACTAGTAATTGGTTTTGTAGAAATCCTTCTAAAGATGCTTTGCTTGTGTGGATACAACTAGGGATCACAAAACAAAGTATTTGTGATATTGGATTCGATTTTACAACGTAAAATTCCAGATTTTATTTATATTATGCTTGCTGAAAATTTTCACATGATGATCCGTTCAAAGTTCTAAGAGTCCATGGTTAAATTCGCTTCCGCTATGCATGAGTTTAATTGTTTTGGACCCCATGGATTCCTTTAGTGGTATCAGATGCTTATTGATATATGATTTATTTTGAGCATGTTAGGATTAGTTTTAAATCCTAAAAATATTCATATGCGTTCTTCGATTCATGCATGAATTGAATATGAAAAAAAAAATCAGATTTTTGATGGTTAAAATTCGATCTAAAAATTGAATTTTTTGGGCTGTTTTGAGTTATCCATGGCCGAGCAATGGCTAACCACGGTCGAGCCCTTTGGTGGACCATGGAGAGCCCTAGGGCTGACCATGGTCAGCACCAAAGGCGACCAGGTCGCCTCGGGCGACCATGGATGGCCCACGGGCGACCATGGGCACTGCCGCGGGCGACCAGATCGGTTAGCCCTCGGCTCGACCATGGATGGCCCACGGGCGTCCATGGTCACTGCCGCGGGCGACCAGATCGGTCAGCCCTCGACTCGACCATGGATGGCCCACTGGCGTCCATGGTCGCTGCCACGGGCGACCAGACCGGTCAGCCTTGGGCGACCAGACCGGTCAGCCTTGGGCGACCAGATCAGCGCCCACGGGCCATCCCATGTTCGCCCATGGGCCACTTTGGGACGGTCTGAGGCGGGCTGATCAGTTTTGGAGTTTTTGGGCAGGTTTTGGCCCATGGCGATTCCCCGAGGTATTTCCCAAAAAATTTCAATTTCTGATCCGGTCCGGCTTCGATAAACCGGGGCAAGCCGGTTCAATTTTGACTAATCAAGATTAAAACCGGTTTCGATAAACCAGATTTATTCCACTTTTAAATAAGATAAAATTTGGAATAAATTTTGTTGTTTGATAGCATAATGTTTGATAACATGATGTTTGCCAACATGATTATTTCAATATGATGTGTAGCCTAGCCTGTCTATATTTCGTTATTTTATTTTGCAACCTGCGAGTTGCTAGTTTTGGGATGTATTAAATACGACATGCGTGTCGTTTCTTTTGTAATTTATTTATTATTTAAATTGTAATTACAAGACCGACGCAAGAAAGGAAATCAAGGCGGAGTTGATGGAGTTCCAAAAGAGGCTCGGAGCCAGTGGGAATTCAAATCCAGAAGACTTAGTCTTAGGATTTGTCTTTGTTATTCCTTAGGTTTATACGGGCTAGGTTATACATGGTGCCTTATATTTATCTTAGTTGATTTGAATGTATGTATAGTTTTATATGCATGAGTTGGTGTATATTTAACTATCACCCACATGCTAAGATTAAAACATGATTTAATCAGACTTGCATGAAATTGGTTAAGGAATCATCTATGCATGGATTTGTGATTGATGATTACAGTTAAGATTGCATCGATATACAATCAGAAAGTAATAATACACTTATTCGCAAATAATTACAAGTTAAGTGTGATACCATCCAAGTTTGGACACTCAAAAGGACTTGGAGCCTATGGATGTCGGTACGCCTACGCGTAACATTCATAGAGGAGAAGTCTGGATGAGTTGGGTAGTTCTATGTGGATGCGTGCGCCTACGCGTAGTAGCCACGTTAGTTCTGGGCCATAGTCGAAACTTGGTAGACTTTTCTACGGTTGTCAGCTAGGGCTAACCTAGGGTATCAGGATAGGGTATGTCGTGTACTTTATGTACAAACCCTAGTCAGGAATTACATGGACTTGTAATTGGATGATTTTCTACCTTGGAACTCTTAATTGGAGCGGTGAGCCTTCGTTCACTTCAATTGAGGGTATGCGAGGATCCTGGTTCAAATTCTAAGTTATAGAATCAGACAAGTGTTTTATAACTCAATCTCCAACTTTAATTTTAATTAAATAATGATTAAATTTTCTTTTACCATGTAGAACTAAATGGCAAACACAACACAAGGAAGTAATAGCGCATTGAGAGTCCCGATTGAAAAGGACAGGCTCACGGGCGTGAATTACTCAGACTGGGATAGAAACTTGAGGCTTGTACTCAAGCATGCACGCAAGTAGTATATCCTTACCCAAAAACCACCTGTTGAGCTACCGCTGAACGTTGTTAGGGCACTTATGATACTCATCAAAAGTTCCTTAGTGACCAAATCGACGTGTCATGCATTATGATGGGTAGTATGGTGCCAGAGTTGCAGAAGCAGTTCATGAACATTTCAGATGACCCTCATGCCTGTAAGGCAGAGGTCAAGGAAATGCTCAAGGAGAAAGCTCGTGTCGAAAGATATGATGCTTTCAGAGAACTCATCTCCTGCAAGCTTAAGGCTGGAGCCATGTTAGTCCCCATGTCTTGAAGATGAAATGTCTTCAGGAACACCTAACCAGACTCGGTTTTGATGTTCAGAAGGAATTGGTTGCGGATTTTATGTTGCAGTCACTTCCAGATACATATAGTGATTTCGTAATGAATTACAATAATCATGACATGGAAAATTCCTTGATAGATCTTCATGGGATGCTTGTGACCGCTGAAAAGAACCTCAAGGGAAAGACCAATGAGGTCCTTATGGTCAACAAGAAGGCCAGCTTCAAGAAATCTGAGCAGGGTAAGGGTAAGGCCCCTGAGCACCTTGCAGGGCAGATCAGACACCCCAAGGGTCCAAAAGTTTAAGCAGCTCCCAAAGCTGTTGTGAAGGCTAAGGAAAAAATTGAGGAGCTCTGCTATCACTGCAATGAGTCAAGACACGGAAATAGGGATTGCAAGCGATACAAAGATCATGTAATGAAGAGTGGGGCATCCACGTCTTCAGGATCATGTATTTACGTTGTTGAGCTTAATCTCTATAACGTAAATAAGAAAAGGCTTAAATCTGATGATTTAAACCAAATTGTAATATGACATTGTCGTTTAGGGCACGTAGGCGAGAAACACATTTCAACACTTCACAAGTGTGGAATTTTAAGTCCATTTGAATTCACTCAAATTGAAAGATGCCAATCTTGCCTAATGGGCAAAATGACAAAGGCACATTTCACGAGTTTAAGTGAAAGGGTGAGTGCCTTGTTAGGTCTAATACATTCTAACGTATGTGAACCTATGAGTACTCAAGCTAGAAGAGGGTTCAACTTAGTATTGAACCAGCCTGGATAAAGTATCAAGTTACTTCGTACCAATCGAGGTGGTGAATACTTGACCCTGGAAACAGCCGCATTCATTTTGAATCGGGCTCCGATGAAGACAACGAAAGTAAACCTTGTGACAGTCATTCTGACTCTCATTACCGTGGTTGCGTGCGCCTTCGCGTAGTATTCATTGGGATGTGAGCTGAATGAGCTGATCAGTTTTATTTGAATGTGTGTTCCTTCGCGTAGTAGCCAAATAAGAAATTGACCATAGTCGTATATGGTGTGGGAAACATCCTAATATGTTTTTCCTAATGATTTGGGTTGTAGAGTTGCTTGCATCCAAATAAGACAAGTGTGTCTTCATAAGGTATCCTTAAGAAACTAAGAGATACAACTTCTACAAACCCAGCGAGAACAAAGTCCTTGTTGCTCAAGGAGGGGTATTTTTGGAGAAAGAATTTATTTCCAAAACAGCTAGTGGGAGTCCCGTGCATCTAGAAGAAATTCGAGAGGGTACGGAAGAACATGAAGCAATTCAGGAGCCTGCTATGCAAGATGTAGAAGTACAGGAGCCTCATATGGTCTTGCCCTTGAGGTATGAATCAATCCCTAGAGAAATTCTAGATGGTCCAAGGAGGTCTGAAAGATCTCGTCATGTTCCCGTCAGATATGGCTTTACAGCCACTAAAGGAAATGACTTGATAGTTGTGGATCAGGAAGATTCAGCAACCTTTCAACAAGCCTTGGCCAATACCGACTCCGATAAATGGCAGGAAGCCAAGAAAGAGGTGAGGAAATTCATATGAGATAACCAAATCTGTATTTGGTTGATCAAACCCCTGGGATAAAACCCATCGGTTCTGAGTGGGTGTATAGGATCAAGACCGACATGGATGAAAATCCTCAGACCAATAAGGCTAGGTTGATTGCAAAAGGTTATCGTTAGATTCAAGGTCTGGATTATGATGACATCTTTTCACCAGTAGCAATGGTCAAATCGATCCGGATTATTCTTAACCATAGCTATGGCAGATGGATGTCAAAACCACTTCCTTAACGGGAACTTACAAGAGGGAGTGTATATCACACGACCTGTGGGTTTTTTAGATCCAAAGAATCCTGGAAAGATGTGCAAGCTGCAAAGATCTATTTAAGGATTGAAGCAAGCTTCACGGAGTTGGAATATTCGTTTCGATGAAGCTGTAAGAGAATTCGGTTTCATCAAGAATGAAGAAGAACCTTGCGTTTATAAGAAAGCGAGTGTGAGTAATATTGTATTCCTGGTACTCATTCATCGGGAATGACATCCCGAACTTGCCACCAAAGCTTGGTTAGGAAAGTGCTTATCGATGAAGGACTTAGGTGATGCTACATTTATTGTGGGCATCAGGATCTATAGAGATCATTCAAAAAGGATTTTGGGCCTAAGTCAGAACACGTACATAGATAAAGTGTTGAGAAGACTCTCAATGCTTGAATCTAAGAAAATGATACATATCCATGCCTCATGGCATAAAGCTCAGCAGGACATGGTGTCCTAGGACACCTGATGAGCTGAACAGATGAATAAGATCCCATATGCTTTGGTTGTAGGATCTATCACGTATGACATGATATGCATGAGACTGGAAGTCTCTTTCGCACTCAGCTGTACCAGCATATTTCAATCTAACCCCGGCCAATAACATTAGATTGTTATCAAAGGCCATCCTCAAATAGTTGAGGAGGAACAAGGATGCATTCCTAGTGTATGGGGGTGTAGATAGAGAACTAGCAGTCAAAGGACAGGTTGATGCTAGTTTTCAGACATATCCAAATGACTTCAAAAACTTAGTCAGGATATGTTTTTGTGTTGAATGGTGGCCCTTTCAGCTGGAAGAGCTTTAAGCAAGCTACACCTGCCAACTATACAACAGAAGTTGAGTATATAGATGCAACAAAAGCAGCTAAAGAGGCGGCATGGATTATGCAATGCAGCGAACGTCTGATCCGATAAGCTTATTGTGGGACAACACATGTGCCGTAGCTATTGCTCAAGAGTCTAGATCCCACAACAGATCCAAACATATACTCAGCAGATATCACCTCATCAGATTTATCACAGATTGAGGTGATGTGGATATTAAGCACGATTCGACTGATGATAATATGGTCGATCCCTTGACAAAGGCTCAGCCGCAGCCTATGCATGAGGAACATGCAAGGTCTATGGGAGTAGATCGGAACTTAAATTGGAACTAGGGGCAAGTGAGAGATTGTTAGAGTTATACCCCAGTCCAATATAAAAGTGATCTACATATGTAATGTTTTATCATCATTCCGAATAAATAAATCGACATTTAATTAATAATGTGTTGTAGTAATTTATTATATGTAATTTGATATGTATCATTATGTGTGTCATCACTAATAGTAGAACTACAGATCTTAAAATATTACATTAAATGCGTCCCTGGTCAGTCAAGCTTCATTAAGAAGCGATCAGTATGAGGCTAACTCTTTATGATCACGCTCTACTGATCATGGCAAGGTAATGCCGGAGTTAGATCATACGTATCATCAGGGAGATGGTATTGGACGACCCGATGATGAGTATGCAACATAGATACTGTCATGACCATACTCACAAATCGTAGCTTGTCATTATATCCTAAGACCAAGGAGTCTTTGTGATCACAATGTGAAGAATCTCTAAGTTTGACCTAGTCTAACGTTACCTGTAAACGGGTAGGCATAAGGGCTCTGATTGGCTTAGTTATGAATTACACGAGTGAACTCGAAAGACGGCTGAGGGATTTATCACCCATACTCCGGTATGGGAATGATATCTGTTTAGGTCAGTTGATGAGTATGACTGAAGAAATAGCATGGCCATGCAGGAGATACTTAGTATCGGTTTTCAGTCGTCTCATATATCAAGAAACAGTTATTGATAAATTAGGATGACGGTTCTCTGCCTTTTAATCAATCTAGATATCAGTATGATAAAAGGATAGTGACATGGACGATAAGATGTTAAATCGAATCATCGATATTCACGAATGTTGGGTAATCATAATGTCTTACTAGAGGCCACTTATGATGGTAATGGCAAAATGGTAATTTTGCCAGTCTGCCAACGGGTCGTAAGCCTAAAGGGTCACACACTTTAAACAAAATATAACAAAAGTGGACTTGGAAAAGTCAGTATATGAAGAATATGAGAATTGGGAAATTCGCAATTTGATTTAATTAAATCTAGTACAAATTAGCTAAACTAGTAATCGGTTCAGAGTAATTGGGACGGTCTAGCTAAGTCCATTAATTGGTTTATAATTAAATGGTTTAGCTAAGTGGGGTTTAAGCCCATTCTTATTACAATTATAATTATAATTGAAATAAGAAGTTAATTAGGATTTGGAAAGTGAAAGATATTTGCTAAAAATCATATATTTGATTTAAGGAATAATTCTACCCTAATTTTCGGCCACCACCTCCCCATTGCCGAATTCTCTCTCTCTCTCTCTCTCTCTCTCTCTCTCTAAAGGCCAACAAAGAGGGTATATATTACCATAATCGGTAGTTTCCATTTCTTCGTTGGGAGAGTGATCCACAAGACAAGTACAGATAGCGCCATGATCGGATTGTAAATAGGCTGGAATAAAGGGATTCCAGCATGACGGGAGTATTCCCGTATGAACTTTTCTAAAACTTGGATGAACTCTCTCTCTCTCTCTCTCTCTCTCTCTCTCTCTCTCTCTCTCTCTCTCTCTCTTGTTCTTCAATTGTTCTTGCTATTTTGTAAAAACTAACTAGTAATTGGTTTTGTAGAAATCCTTCTAAAGATGCTTTGCTTGTGTGGATACAACTATAGATCACAAAACAAAGTATTTGTGATAGTGGATTCGATTTTACAAGGTAAAATTCGAGATTTTATTTATATTATGCTTGCTGAAAATTTTCACATGATGATCCGTTCAAAGTTCTAAGAATCCATGGTTAAATTCGCTTCCGCTATGCATGAGTTTAATTGTTTTGGACCCCATGGATTCCTTCAATTTGGACGGTACACGTATACCGACATTTACGTGAGACTCTCGAAAGGAGTTGTATTGCCTGAAGCATTGAGAAATAATAATAATAATAATAATTTATGTATTGTATGTCGATATGGATTCAACTGAGACTCCTGAAAAGATCTTGAATACTGCATAGTATTGGAAATGAGAAATTTGATATGAAATTTTCAGGAAAAACAATGTATTGTCTCGGCCTGCAGAGCGAGTATATTATTGATGAAAATATAACCCAGAAACCCCTTAAGGGTTTTTATAAGAATAATGCTCATTCACTCGTTCAAAGACCGGTCATGACAGTCGCAGTAAATGTGCTAGCCATATTGAGTTTAGAGCCGACTAGACGATATTGAAACAAGATCAAGTTGCAGGTGCAGAATATGTTTCAGATCCCCATAAATCTCGCTCCTAGACAGAGTACGAGATTGCGTATGAGAAAGTAGTACTACGATGCAACTTGTACGAGAATATGTTAAAAGAGATAGAGTCGAGAACGGCTCGCTAAAAGTGATTTATACTTAAAACTCCAGAAGAGTTATGAGATTGATATCAAGAAGGTACTTTTTATATAAAAATCCTGTAGATTTGTTCACTATATCTCAACATCTATTATGAAAGTTATATAAGAAATATGCTCGAGTATGAATGCAAGCAAAGTAACCTTGTCAGTTATTAGGGAGAGCAACAGTCAGGGGGAGCATCGATCAAAGGAAGATATGAAGTCAATCACACTATTATAAGTTATTAGGAGAGCATCGATCAATGGGAGTAACGATCAGTGCGTGCAAGAATTATAAATTTGAACACACTTTGGACATACATGCACTGCACTCTATTTTCCTTATTCAAATTTTGTCCCATTGAGTTTTTTTCTGAAAAGATTTTTAACGAGGCAGCTATATGCACGTCCAGCGTCATTTTTTTTCATTGAGTTTTTTCTTGTAAACTTAAGTGATTTTTATATATAGGTGGTATCTAGGGGAGTGTTTTGATAAATGTGGACCCTACTTTAAGGCTTTTCCTCCTCGATATATAGTTCGATTAAAATTTATTACACAATAGTTTTAAATTATTTTTTTTCATTTTAAATGTTAAAATTTATCAAATATATAAACATTCAAAGCTATTTATATGATATATACATATATTTATAAATATATGTATATATATATATATTGCATATTTCATATTCATATAATTCTATAAATTTTCTTGATACAAATTAGCTAGTATCTTTCATTATAGACCTAGTTTAAACTTATGATTTGGTCAACTTGAGCCGTAATTTGGGAACACTTCGATTCAGCCTAGTATGATGTGAAACACGTTTACATAATCTAGAATATGAGATCTTTTCAACGGTAAATCACGAGCTCAAAACGAACAAGGGGTGAACTAGAAACTGCGAGTAACGGTTCCGATTCTGGTTCTAAAAACGAAAGAACCACATATTTTTTTGTTCAGTTTCGGTTCTCAAAATATAGAACCGACAGGTACCCGGAACCGGACCGAAATGCTAAACATTTATCGAACCACCATCAATTTATATGAAGTATAGAGATAGTATACGTGAACCGAGAAAAATATATTACTTATCTTTTATTAGTATTTTATTTACGAATTTTACAATTTCATTGAGTTTATTAAGTCTTGAAGTTTTGTTTGTTAGAATTTCTAATAATTATAAATTTCATGTTTTTGCTTAAAAAACAAATTAAAATCTTCTTAAACCTTAAACTACATCTTAATCCATATAATTAACAAAAATAAAGAATTGACCGATTCTAGCGGGTAGAATCAAAGAACCGAACCAGATAAACGGTTCTAAAACCGAACCGTCACATTTTGTAATGATTTCGGTCCTAAAAAATGGATAATCGGAGAATACGGTCCATTCCGATTCTTGACCAGTTCGGTCTGGTTCTAGACCCATGACCACCCTATAAACGAGAAACACCAACCCAACACAAAGCCATGGGCTGGGCCTGAACAACCTTTGCCAGAAAACTCTACTTCGAAATCACCCACCAAGAGAGAGCTATAAGGAGAAAATTCAAATACACAAATTTTGGAAGCATGAATAATTCAATCTGCAAGGATTTGATTTTTACTGTCATTCATATTTAATATCTGATTAGAAAATTTATTGGAGGAGGAGAGAGAAAAAAACAATTTGATGACATGAATTTTAAAATTTAAATAATTAAGAGTAATTTGTTCATTTTACGTTGTAAACTAATATATTAGCTTAAAATAAACGAAAATTTTAACTATTCGAGAAAAAAATTCTATGCACACCTATAACAAATAATCAATCATAGCTAAGGGATAAATGTGTCGAGTATAATTTCATACCAAAAGTTAGGGTTTGGAGCGGATTTGGCAATTCCCCGTTTCTAATGGAGACGAGAATTTCCCGTCGGATTCGGAGATTCTCCGTTTTTCATTTCCAACCCCAGAAAATGTTAAGACATATTTATTTTTTAATAAAATTTGTTTTAAAAATTATTATTTTAATAAAATATATATTTAAAATATTTTATTTTTCACTAAACATGAATGATGAAATATTATTTTAACAAAAGAAATATTATTTTTTATTAAATATCTTTTTTAAAATATAATTTTTAATTTAAAAAAAATATTTTTAATATATTGAAGCGGATCGGGGCGGGGATATTTCACCCGTCCCTGTTCCGTTTCCATTCAGACTCTCGGAGATACCATCCCACCAAAAATAAGGCATTGAGTATTCTTTTATGGGATAATTCCTGATGGCTACACCTAGATTTTGCTGTTTTTCACCTGGGTACACCTAGAATTTTTTTTTTCCAGCTGACTACGCCTAGAATGTGCAAAATTTTCACTTTGCACTTTCCGTCCAATTATGTTAGTTTTTAACGTTTTTTTCATGTGAAATGACTAAAATGCCCTCAGGGTAAAATGAGTTATTAAAATTAGACTGAAATGACTAAAATGCCCTCACCTATTCATTCAATTTTCAAACCAATGCCACTCCATCTCTCTTCAACCAAAGTCACGCTCTTTCTCTCTACAGATCCTCCTCCTGGTCTTCAACAGGATCGACGACGTGAAGGCTCTAGGTCGCTGCTGCGTCGTGTCGCGACGGTTCCACTCCCTCGTTCCTCGGGTCGAGAACGTCCTCGTCCGGTGGCGAGCACAGTCGCGGCTTAGGATTCGCAGAGCTCGAGCTCTGAGAATGCTGCTTATGACAACATTAACGGTACAAATACTCCTCTGAATTTACCGGGAAAGCTCGGCATTCTGGGAAAGGTATACAAAAGTTGAATTTGTTTTTTATTGTCATTTTTAGAGGAGACCCATTTTTCTGATCTTGATTGATGATGATTTGTTTCAGATTAAATTTCTTGCATTTCTCAAAACTAGAATGGCTCATTTTTGAATTATACCCATTTTTCATTAGTTGTTTCAGATCTACAGTTGTTAAGTTTCTTGCATTTCTCAATACTCAATTGGCTCTTTTCTTTTGCTGGTCTTGAATCATGTGGTGTGTGCAACAGGAGGTTGTGCAGCAACGCGAAACCGCTCAAAAAATTACACTCCAGGCACTGAGAGACGCTTCTGCAACAGAGACTCTGCTCCGATCTCTAAAGTACCAAACTTTACCACAAAAGATCAAATCTTTCAACTTTTATGTGAAACTGACACTTGGGTTCTCTCCATTTCTAGGACATTTTCGAATCTGAGCCAAACAGCAAGACCTGATTCATGGATTTTTTGGAGAAATCTCTGGAAAATGGGTTGAAGAAGAAATCAGGAAAAGGGAAGGGAACAGGTGGTGATGGTGATTTAAAGAAGGTTGTGCCAGAGAGGCGGAGGAGGAGGTGTTGTCGGAGATGACACAATCGACCCGGACGAGGACGTTCTCGACCTGAGGAACGAGGGAGTGGAACCGTCGCGACACGACGCAGCAGCAACCTAGAGCCTTCACGTCGTTGATCCTGTTGAAGACCAGGAGGAGGATCTGTAGAGAGAAAGAGCGTGACTTTGGTTGAAGAGAGATGGAGTGGCATTGGTTTGAAAATTGAATGAATAGGTAATGACATTTTGGTCATTTCAGTCTAATTTTAATAACTCATTTTACCTTAAGGGTATTTTAGTCATTTCACATGAAAAACGTTAAAAACTAACAGAATTAGACGGAAAGTGCAAAGTGAAAATTTTGCACATTCTAAGCGTAGTCAGCTGAAGAAAAAAATTTTAAGTGTACTCAAATGAAAAACAGCAAATTCTAGATGTAGCCAGGAATTATCCCTTTTTTTATTTTGGAAATAATATTTGAGTCCGTTTAATTAGAGGGAAGGGTACACGTTGAAAAAGCAACTACGATTAGGCAAGAGATACGTGTCAGTGATTCAGTGCTCACAGGACCTCCTTCTTTCCTCAGTAATGGCTGAATCTTTACCGTACACATCAACGGTCCAGATCTTCACTGCACGGAGAAGAATCCTCCATTTCAATAGAGACCCAACGAGAAAGCAAATAGCCTGGAGCTTTGATGGTGATGTTGTCGCTGCACAGAGATTCCCGGCAGCACCAGCAGCTGGCTGCCGGGACTCCACCGGCTGCCGATCGTGATGTCAAGCCGGAGCCAGCTTCAGCGTCGCTCACCCTCAACCCTCCTCCTCCTCAAGGTTATGTTAGGGTTAGCTTTAGTTTCTGTGAGGAAATGGTTTGAATTTGGTGCATTACAGAATAAATGTTTCAGTATGGCTTGTTGTAACAGGAAATCCTCTTATACTTGATTGGTTGGAATTGATTTGAGCTTTTATTTCATGAAATGCTATTGGACCCTCATGCTAGGGTTACAATGGTTGAACTGATTTTATGCACTCTCTGCTCATTTGAGTTGAAGTTATAGGAAACCAACAAGGGTCTTCTTGCTGTCTTTTGGTCATTTGTAGCAGTTTCTGTATTTGATATACTGCCGGAAAGGACTGTCAGTTGGGTTTCCTTCCCGAATTGAAGTATTCGCTTTGGAAATTACATAGACATGCAACATTCTTGACATGCAAGTTGTATTCCAAAACCAATCTCTACCAAGTGTATTTTTCGTTGTAGATATCCAAACTGAGATGCTTTTAGTATTTTTAAATTTTCATTCAATTTCCTTACATTTTAAACTTATGCAAGCTACCTATTTCACCATGTAAGTTCTCCTGTGGCTTTCACAATGAATTTTCATTGGTTGGCTGAACATGTCCGAGTGTTAAATCTATTCTTTAGTGCAAGGGCATGGTAGAGATTTGGAGCCATATGCACGTATGTGTTTGACAGCATTCTTGATAAAAATGTGATGCTGTTGTTTCTTAGAATTGTGGCTAACATTATTGTGTTTGATGTAGTTGATGAAGATATTCACCTGACCCTTGCACATAAGATGTACAAATCTGGGAACTATAAACAGGCACTAGAGCACAGCAATGCTGTTCATGAGATGCATCCACTACGTGCTGATAATCTTCTTCTTTTGGGTGCAATCTATTATCAGGTCATTTTCCTTTACTACAACGTTGATCAGGATTCCATCCATAGTGTCAATTCCATCAACTGTTCTAAATTTGCTAATCTGATTTCAATTTCTGTTATTTTTATTTTCCTTTGGATAGTAACATGTATGATGTATCATATATTGCTAGGGCCCATTTGTTGTCTTTCTCAAATTTAGTGATCTCTTTTATTCCCTTGCAGTTGCATGATTTTGATATGTGTATAGCCAAAAATGAAGAAGCTCTTCGGATAGAACCACGATTTGCTGAGTGTTATGGGAACATGGCAAATGCCTGGAAGGTAGTCACTTTGACAAGATTTGTATATCTTCAAAACTATAATAGTTCAAATCTCATCTTAACTGCTTGGAATTGTTTGTTTTCCTCCAAATACAGGAAAAGGGCAACATTGATCTTGCAATACGCTACTATTTGATTGCCATTGAGGTCTGTACGCATTTTAATGCCTGTTATCGTAATAAATTCTTTCTTGATAGAAAGACTAACATCCCATGACACCCTTTTCCAGTTCAATTTTGTGATATGGCGGACCTTGCCTAGATACCTATGTCAATTTGATTTCTTTCTTTATACCTTGGATAACATTTATTTTTTGCTGACATATCTATTACAGCATATATTCAGATGCTTGTATCTATAATCAACTATGAGATGGTAGTACATGTTTTCCTTTTAGAATCATGCACATTATTATTGAAAGATTATGCGCAAAGAAAGTGTTTGTTACATTGGATTAGTAGGTTATTCTGACATACAATATGATATCCTCCTCTAAAAACCTACATGGACTCCTTAGTTTTTTTTTCTTGTAGCAGAGGTAAATGCGTAGTGATCCTGTATGCACTCTCATTGTAACTATTTGACCCGTACTTTTGGAGCATTATGAACAACTTGTGAACCTGGTTAATATATATATATATATATATATATATATATATATATATATATGGTTTAGCAATTGTATTTGAATGCATGTCTTTACTTGTGTGGTTGCAGCTTCGACCCAATTTCTGTGATGCATGGTCTAACTTAGCTAGTGCATATATGCGTAAAGGAAGGCTTAATGAGGCTGCACAGTGTTGTCGCCAAGCGCTTGCTCTGAATCCTCTCTTGGTATATTATATTATATTACATTTAGTTTAGTTTGTTTCATCTTTTATATGCTTTTCCATTCTGCTGTCAATTAGACTCAGCTTGTCTTGCACAGAGAATAAGCTCTGGACGAAGTCCAATTACTAGTATTTTATCTGGTTTACTAATTTTGAAATGTCAATAGAAAGTTAAGTTGGAATATGTTTGTGACTTCATATTTATCATCTAATAGTTTCTGTTGGCTGTATATTAATTTCCCTTTTTTTAATAGTGTTAATTAATTACAATGTTCACTTAATGGACAGAAATAATTGCCATATCCTCTCTTAGTAATGAATTTTTAGGGTACAGTAATTAATATTTGTCATGTATCAATTGAAACTTGAAAGCAATGAAGACTGACATGAATTTGTTGTTTATTCGTGGGCAACAAGTACAGTAGGAGGTCTCAAGGAAAAAAAATGATACTTGATTTGTGGGTTGTTTTATCTTTCTTTTAGAGTGGTTAATATCCTGTGTCTATAACAAAAAGGAAAAGGTGTAACCAGTTTTTTCTCAGTGAGACGATGAATATGTCCTGGTTTTCTTGTTATGGTAGTACAAAGATAGGTCTTGAATGGTTGTATCTTGGCCTTCTTTCCATTGGTTCTCTTCTCAGCAAAATTCTACAGAAGCTATTTGTGTCATAATGTGATTTTCATACTGATATAATTTTGCTGGTTGTTAGGTTGATGCTCACAGCAATCTTGGGAATCTCATGAAAGCACAAGGTTTGGTCCAAGAAGTAAGTCATGGAAAATTCTCTTTTTAGTAGAGGCTCACCTCAAAGTACATTTTCTTGGCTGTGTTACTCTAGTTGTAGCGGGCTCACACAGACTACTTGGTTACCGTCCTTTAGGATGCTTTATCAGTCTGTTATATTCACACAAGTTTATGCAATAGTAATTTTACACTCCAGTTATACCGGAAACCTTTTCTTGATTCACGTTGCACAAACTCTTCATCCCAAATTACATGTTTGCCCCATATTGGAGTACCTTGAATTTTGTTGTGCGATTATTTTTTGGAGGTAAAGTTTCTGATCGAAGTTCTTAATGTGTGGAACCTGTGTCTGAATCCACATTTCGATACAGATATCAAATTGTCATGTGCAATCCAGGGCCTCGATGATGATTGGTCTTGTTGTTACTTCCTGTCCAAGACTACTCCAATCTGTTGGAATCTAACATTTTGTGCAGGCATATAGTTGCTACCTTGAGGCTCTGCGCATACAACCAACTTTTGCAATTGCATGGTCCAATCTTGCTGGCCTTTTTATGGAGTCGGGGGATCTTAACAGAGCCCTACAGTATTATAAGGTATGCTTGATCTCAATCTAAATTGCATCATTTTTCTGCTATTATGTATTAATTAATCTTCCTTTATTGACGATCTATGGCTATGCTATTTGCAATTGTTAGTCTTATGATGGGTAAAAGGCAGTACCATCGTCTGAACAGTTTTCTGGCGAAAACGCTTGATTGTTTTAACTGACTTCAAATGTGGTTAAATCTCAGGAAGCCGTGAAACTGAAACCTGCTTTTCCAGATGCTTACCTAAACCTTGGAAATGTTTACAAGGTAAGCTGGCTACTACTGTCACTGTGCCAAGTCATGTTTGGTAGCTGCAAGTACATGGAGCAGTATTTGGACAACAATGTTCGTTTTGCCTTTTTCCAGGCTTTGGGAATGCTGCAGGAGGCTATTGTGTGTTATCAGCGTGCTCTTCAGTCCAGGCCAAATTATGCAATGGCGTTTGGTAAGTGCTACTATTTAATACTTGCGCCAACATGCGTATTTTCCCCTTGTGTATGAATATCTTATACACTGTTTGGGTATGGAGTGGAAAAGGAAGGGAAATTATTCAGATTCTGGAATGGAGAAGTAAAGAAGTAAAATTGTTGCATCCTCCCCCTTCTCTGGCAGTTTCATCAAAAGGAATTGTGAGGGGAAAGGAACAGAGGGTGAACTTCATAAATGCACCCTTATGTATTATAAACTAGAGGTTTAAAAAATATAATGGAATGGAGTGACTGCTCTTTAACTTTGTATTTGCTCCCAAATCTCCCTATTCCGGTGATTTAAAATTTGGAATGGCGAGGTTAGGAAGCCCTTGATTCTCTCTTCCTTTTTTCAACAAAAAAATTCCCAAAGGAAGAAGTGAACCCCTCTTTGAAGTCTTTCTTTTCCATTAGAGAAAGCTTGGAGAGCAAATACTATAAAAGAAACTTTAACAAAGAACCCCTTCATTAATTATAACTTTGCCCATGCATTCTGAAATAAATAATATACTTTCATTTAAGTAAATGTACTTTGGTGTCTTGGCTTTATGATGTTGAAATGAATGGTGTGATGCAGGTAATCTGGCTAGTACATACTATGAGCAGGGTCAACTTGATTTGGCAATCCTTCATTATAAGCAGGCCATTACATGTGATGCAAGATTCTTGGAAGCTTATAATAATTTGGTTGGTTTGCTTAATTTGAGCTTGAATGCTAATATTATCTTGGTTTGGAAACTGTAGGCACAATTTTACTAACTTTGAAGTATGTTTGGTTTCTTTTGCATTTGAAAGGGTAATGCTTTAAAGGATGCTGGCAGAGTCGACGAAGCAATCCAGTGTTATAATGTAAGCTTATTTGAAGTGGTTTATCCTGATTTTGTTCTTCAGTTTGCTTGTTTTCTTGTATTACACACCTCTTACATCTCTAATTTTGCTTATGCAGCAATGTCTTTCATTGCAACCGAACCATCCACAGGCTCTTACTAACCTTGGGAATATATACATGGAATGGTACATGTTTGTGATGTGAAGATCATATAATATTCACTACTTTTTTGGTAAGAGTTCTTGTACGACACTGTATTTTATTAAGTGAATTCTGGATACACAGGAACATGGTGGGTGCTGCTGCTTCATACTATAAGGCTACATTGACCATGACAACAGGATTATCAGCTCCTTTCAACAATCTTGCCATAATCTATAAACAACAGGTTGTTAAAGATGTTTGGTTTCAATTAACCCATTTATGCTAGAAGGATATAAATCCGTACTGTTCTCCTAACCTGTTGTTGTAATGAACCTCATTCAAAATCCTGTCTCAGATTATTACCGTGGTGTGTACTATGCCTTTTCTGACTTGTTTATCCGTTGTTTCCATGAAGGGGAACTATGCAGATGCTATCTCTTGTTACAATGAGGTTCTTCGAATAGATCCGTTGGCAGCTGATGGACTTGTGAATAGGGGGAACACATACAAGGAGTTTGGCAGAGTTAGTGAAGCAATACAGGATTATATTCGTGCTATTGCTGTTCGACCGACTATGGCAGAAGCTCATGCAAATTTGGCTTCAGCTTATAAGGACAGGTATAACATTATCCTCTTTCTTGTTCCTTCACTTTTTTGTTCCCTGATTCAATATCATTCAGAGGTTACTTTTATTTTTATAAGATTGCAAATATTTATATGGGGGCTATGGGAAAAACAAAAATAGAGAAAAAAAACTCTAGCATGTGTGTGGCTGTATGCATAACCGTTAGTATTACTATTTGTCTAAATTAAAAATCAGTTTCCTGGTAGCCTTCCTTGTAGATTTGTTCAATTGGAAAATGATGGGTGAACATATATGAGATGCTGCGGTGAAACTAGGGATGTACAGAATATACCCGCAAACCGGTCCGCCCGCCCAACCGCATGGCCCGCAGCCCTATTGGGCCTCACCTGCGGGTTGCGGATTGGGTTGCGGTTATTAAATGCTTGGCCCGTAAAATAATGGGCGGGCTTCGGTTTTAATAAGTGTTACCCACAAATAACCGGCCCGCCCGCATAAAGTCCACACACAACCAATATTTACTATATAGCCCATACGACCCAAAGCCCAATAAGTTTAGACAAACTCAATAAGTTTAGACATTGAACTCCTAAAAATGTAAACTTTTATACACTAATTGTATTTCAAAAGCCTCCGATGTGGGTATCAAATTAGAGGATTCACTAAGGTAAGGGGTGGCCCTCTTTATGCCGTCTATCTCGACATCACTTCTAATCACTACCGTTCATTGCATAACCACGTGGGTTAATGTGCACCACCCAGGCAGACTACAAATAAAACCCTATCTCTGTCTATCTCAATCTTAACTCATCAATCACACGCCCTTTTTGCTTCCAAACCAGCAACAATTGTTCATTCTTCTAATTTTTCCCAGTGTAGATCTTCTTTCTCTCCTTTATACTTCATCTCTCTCTCTCTTCTTGCACGTCTACTAGCAATTTTTTTCTCGCTTGTTTCTCTCCAAATACTCTTTTTTTGTCTCACAGATATTTATTTATTCATCTTTTATGGTCTTTCTAAAATTTGATGTAATGTTGATTTTTTTAATCGTGTTTGTGATTCTTAGATTCGTATATATATACTACTTTTTCCAAATCATATGTTACTTTTTCGGGTCATATTTTCTCAGATCTCACATTTTTCATGTGGTTTGGATGAAAGATCAATGACAGAACGTGTGATTTCTCATTTTTCAGTTAATTTCTTGTTATCAAGTTTTAATTTGTGATGCATGTCTTGAGTATTTTATGGTTTGCTGTTGGAGTTATAAGTGGTTTTCTTTTTTGTGGCAATTTATGTTGGTTCATTTGTTTCCCAATGAGTTTTAGTTTATTTCTCGCTTGTTTTTATCTTTGCTTACAAATAAGAATGAGTTTTTGTGGTTTTAATGTTCAACAATTCTTTCTTAATCTTTTCCATGTCTATGTTATTGTTTTTGGGCTTGATGATTATAATTTTAATTTGGTTATATTTGTGCTCTTGACGGTGATTGAGGACTCCTCTCTTGTTATTGCAGAACTTGATTTTTGAATCTGTATCGAGGAAATTGATTAAACCGCAATAATAATAAAATAATTAATATGAAGTTATCAATAATGATAAAGATAAAGGTTGCCATAAAAAACTTTAAAAGGAAGTAATTATATAATAAAAGACAATCGGAAATCATGCGGTTTGTGCGGGTCCCAACCAACCCAACCAAAGGTTTGCGTGGGTCTCCGCTTTACAGAGCCGCACCCTTACGGGCAGATGACGGTTCTTTCTTACTTGGTCCCGCAATCTTGCGGATGGATGAAAAAATATCTAAATGGGCAGTTCAACCGCCCATGAACACCCCTGGGTGGAAGCAAAACTATTGCAACGTGATCACTGCATTACTGGGATTTGGTAACATATTTGAAGGTTTATTGTGGTTCTGTTGGTAAATTGCCTTGCTTTGTTTTTGCAGCGGACATGTAGAGGCCGCTATAAAAAGCTATAAACAGGCTTTGCTTCTTCGACCCGAGTTTCCAGAAGCAACCTGTAATCTCTTACATACACTGCAGGTAAACAAAATGGGATTTTGGAAGTATTATATAATGCGAAGCATGGTTTTGTTTTATCCTTATCTGAATGTGAATTTAGTTGATGTTCTAGATGGGAAGTTTCTAAGACTAAATATGCATATTTGGAAGTTTCTGTCTTATGTGTGCATACTCCTTTTACTTTGTTAAATTAACTATGCAATAGATTTTTGTGTTTCCTTCATGAGGTTAACCAGAGTTTTTGGGCCCAGTACTTATGTGTTATGTCAAGAGTACTTAATAATACGTGATTTGTGGAGATTCTTCATTATTCAATTGTCTTGTTTTATGCATTGATCAAAAGTTCTGCTGTGGCTATTAATATTACTTCAAATCTCTGATGTCTTAGTGTTTGCTTATACACATTACAATGTTCACTGTTATTATGAAGGAAAAATTCTTATTTGGTGGGCACTAATGGTCTATAAATCCTTCAGTGTGTGTGCAGTTGGGAGGATCGTGATAAAATGTTCGCTGATGTTGAAGCAATTATCAGGAGGCAGATCAATGTTAGAACCAGGCTTTGCTGCTTGCATAAATGTCTTCTTTTGTTCTGAATTTTGGATACTGCAACATTTCAATTCTGTCACTAGTTAAGTCTTCAACTATTTAAATTATTGTGGTTCAGATGTCAGTCCTTCCAAGCGTGCAGCCTTTTCATGCAATAGCATATCCTATTGATCCTATGCTTGCACTTGAAATTAGGTAAGCAATTATTGTGTATGTTTGCATTAAAAATAACTACTACGGCTTTTTAAGTATTTGTTCATCTTGTGTTGCAGTCGTAAATATGCCGCACATTGCTCCATAATTGCATCACGGTCTGCACTTCCTCCCTTCAATCATCCTGCTCGAGTTCCTGTGAAGTGTGAAGCTGGAACTGGGAGACTAAGGGTCGGGTATGTTTTGGGAATTTATGGTCAGTTGTTTTACTCGTGTAAGCATTTTCTTCATGGTCCTTTTGGGGCTTGCAGATATGTCAGCAGTGACTTCGGTAACCATCCCCTTTCACATCTTATGGGATCTGTATTTGGCATGCATAACAGAGAAAATGTTGAGGTTTGTGGTGAACTTGGACTGTATGTAAACATCCTGGTTTTGTTCTCATCTTTGGCTGACTTAACATTCTTTTCATAGGTGTTCTGTTATGCGCTGAGCCCAAATGATGGTACTGAATGGAGACAGCGTATTCAGTCTGAAGCAGAGCACTTTATTGATGTTTCTGCCATGACATCTGATATGATTGCTAAACTGATTAGCGAGGATAAGATACAAGTGTTAATCAATCTTAATGGCTATACCAAGGCATGCCTCTATTCTAATGAATACAATCTTCACTGAACTATTTCAGTAATTGAAATTGCTTTCTGCCATCACAGGTTTAAGAACATTGATTAAATAGCTTTTGAAGTCTATATACAGAAACATTGTTGTGTTTCTGGTGTCACTGTTTCAGTAATTGAAATAGATTTTATGGCATTGTGGGCTCAAGAACACTGATTAAAGACCATTTTGATACTGTCCTACCTCTAGGATCATGTTTGAAAATCCAATCTCTGTTAAGCTTCAAGTCATCAAACTCTTGGTGATGTATTTTGGGATAACTTAATTGGATATGTAAATGTGCAGGGGGCTAGAAATGAAATATTTGCCATGCAGCCTGCGCCTATACAAGTTTCTTACATGGGTTTCCCTGGTACCACAGGGGCCACTTACATTGATTACTTGGTCACTGACGAGGTAGGAAATAGGCCAATAGTCAACTTTGGTCTCATTTCATCCTCTCTTCTTTGTCTAATATATTGTCTTGCTTTGTAACAGTTTGTTTCACCTTTACAATACTCTCATATTTATTCCGAAAAACTTGTCCATCTTCCTCATTGCTACTTTGTTAATGATTATAAACAGGTTGGTGTTTCTGAACTCAATAGCTTTCTACAATCTAATCTTTGATGCCCTTAATTTCTGTTTATATCTGAAATTGATTTTATTTTATCACTCTTGTACTCAGAAAAATCAAGATGTATTGGATCCTAAGTGTCAACTGAAAAGATCAAATTTTGGTCTACCTGAAGACAAGTTTATATTTGCATGCTTCAATCAGTTATACAAAATGGATCCTGAAATCTTTAATACTTGGTAATGAGTGAGTCCTTAATTTATATGCTGGGATTGTTACAGTATCAATTCTGACTCTCTCTCCCTCTTTAGGTGTAGTATTCTTAAGCGTGTTCCCAATAGTGCACTTTGGCTCCTCAGATTCCCAGCTGCAGGCGAAATGAGGCTTCGATCGTGTATGATGAATTTTTAATATAATTTTGAGAATTTGTTACTTCATTAGCCCACCTTACAATACATTTGTCTCCAATACACCTTGAAGTGTTGCTGAACATATACATACTATGTTTGCTAATCTTCCTGTAACACGGTACACTTGTCCTTTTCTTTCTTCAGATGCCATTGCACAAGGTGTGCAGCCGGAACAAATAATTTTCACAGATGTTGCTATGAAACATGAACATATCAGGCGCAGTGCATTGGCCGATCTGTTTCTTGACACGTAATTTATCTTATTTGTTTGATTGAAATTGTCAATGACTCTTTAAGCCTGCTCAAAACGATGACCAAAATTCTCTCTAGGCCTTTATGCAATGCGCATACTACAGGCACGGATATTCTATGGGCAGGACTGCCAATGGTGACTTTGCCTCTTGAGAAAATGGCTACTAGGGTTGCTGGATCACTGTGTCGTGCAACTGGCCTAGGAGACGAAATGATTGTAAACAGGTAAATGTTTAGTGGGTGTTATATTATGAGCATGTTCTTCTGAACATTTTGTGAGTCCTTTAGGTTTCTGGAGTTTATATAATTCACATAACTGTGTCCCATGAACAATGTCCATCCCTATTTAAGGCAGCAAGTTGTTCAACAAGTATGCTGTTGGGAACAATATTCTTCCCTTCTTGAATGATGCTCATTTTTCTAACTCGTTTTCTTCATGAATTATAATAATTATGGCTGCATTTTGGATAGTTGAAGAGTTCTGTTATTTTATTTTTCGATCAACTTGCAAAACTTGATTCAGCGTGGTTTGCTCATTAAATGGTTTACTTGTCCATTTGTCTATTATTTATTTTTCTTGGTTTAATGGGTGATTAAGGAGTCTATATGGTATTCATAAAGCTCTGCGCTTTCTCATTGAATTGAGCATATAAACTATACATGCTGTCTTCTATTATGTGCAGTATGAAGGAGTATGAAGAGAGAGCTGTTTCGTTTGCATTGGATACGTCGAAGCTGCAGGCCCTAACCAAGAAATTAAAAGAAGTTCGGTTGACTTGTCCCCTATTTGACACGGCACGCTGGGTGAGCTGAATTTAGTATGTGATTATTGAATTATATTTATGAGAGTCATTGAGTGTTGTATATGCTTTGAGGTAATGCAGGTGAAGAATTTGGAGAGATCATATTATAAAATGTGGAATCTTTATTGCACGGGGCAGCATCCACAGCCTTTCAAAGTTGCTGAGAATGATTTGGATTTCCCTTGTGATAGATAATAGGAAATACGGGAATGTAGATACATACGAGATAATTATAGTATTGGTTGAGTGTGGTTGGGAGGATTGATATAGTTACTTACCTGCTCTTGCTTGGTAGAAAAGTGATAGATTTAATTTAACGATGTTGGAGCATATTGTATCTGGTAATTGTGACTACTTTCTCAGACTTGGTTGAGATGATATACTGATATATATATTAATCTGAAGCAAGATCTTGATATGGTAAAAGAAAACATACAGGTTGATTGTTTTATGATTATGTGTTGACTTGGGCAGCAGGAATGAAGCTTGGTTATGGATGGAGATAGTTAATGTAACTTGTGATGAGGGTGGCCAGCAGTAGTAGAGTTATTTTCTTCATCAATCTGAAAGTAGTGTCTGGAACAATTGCAAGTCACTTATGCTTTATTGATTGCATAGTATTTGATAAATCAGAATGAGCAATGAAATGTATGCCAGGAAGAGCCTCATGGTTTTAAACTTGACAGGGTGGGAATTAACTAAGTGTTGCTTGAATAGTTGAAGTAAACAAGGTAACTGTCATAAAACAAAAGAAAAGGACAAGAATAAAACCGAAACAGAAAACGAAAAGGACAGAGCTCCGTTATGGAAGAGGGTAAGTACACATGCCAACACTTACAATTAGAGGAGAGTTAGAAGAATGATGAGAGGAGCAATACTTTGCAGAGAGGAAAACTAACTACTTCTTATTGAGCATGAGCTCTATTTATAGAGTAGAACATGCTGAGCTTTGATTAGTAATAAAGTAAGCATTTAGCTTCTGGCATATGCAAATCAACAATAAATAGGTGGGGTCTACATTTTAATTTACAACACTCTCCTTTGGACACCACCTATTACAAATAATTACTTTTAAATTTACAAGGAAAAACTCAATGAGATAAAAACCGAGTAAATAAGTAATTTAAGTGATGCTGGACGTGTATAATGCTATCTCGTTAAAAACCTTTTCAGGAAAACCCAATGGGACAAAACCTGAACAAGGGAAAAAGAGTGCAGCGCACAAATGTCCAAAGTGTGTTCAACTTTATAACTCATGCTCCCCTGATAGATGCTCGCACTGATCGTTGCTCTCCCTGATTGAAGCTCCCCCTGATTGTTGCTCCTCTTGATCGATTCTCCCCCTGAGAACTAGGACAATCACTTTTGCTGCTTGCTAACTCGACGCATGCCCATTTTGTATACGAGCTTCTTGAAAGTGGATGTCGGTAATGCTTTGGTGAATAAATCTGCAAGATTCTCACTTGAGCGTATTTGTTTTACATCAATCTCATGACTCTTCTGGAGTTCATGAGTGTAAAAGAATTTTGGTGAGATGTGTTTTATTCTATCTCCTTTGATGTATCCTCCTCTGATTTGAGCAATGCAGGCTGCATTGTCTTCATATATTATAGATGGAGAACTTGTTATTGAGGAGATCCCACATGATTCTCTTATATGCTGAATGATTGATCTCAAGAATACACATTCTCGACTTGCTTCATGCAGTGCCAAAATTTCTGAATGATTTGAAGACGTTGCAACCAAAGTCTGCTTTGTTGATCGCCAAGATATCGCAGTCTCATTGCAGGTGAAGACATATCCAGTCTGGGAGCGTGCTTTATGTGGATCTGAAAGATATCCCGCATCTGCATATCCTATCAGACATGCATTTTCTGTGGATTTCGCATATAATAATCATAAATCTTTTGTTCCACTCAAATAACGGAATATATGTTTGATCCCATTCCAATGTCGTCTAGTAGGCTCAGAACTGAATCTTGCCAACATATTTACTGCAAATGCAATATCCGGTCTTGTACATTGTGCCAAGTATAATAAGGCTCCAATTGCATTTAAATATGGCACTTCAGGACCAAGTATATTTTCATCTATTTCTTTCGAACGGAATGGATCTTTCTTAGGATCAAGCGACCGAACGACCATTGGAGTGCTGAGTGGATGGACATTTTCCATATTGAAACGCTTCAAGAGTTTCTCAATATATGTAGATTGATGGATTAGAATGCCATTAGTCACATGTTCGATCTGCAGGCCGAGACAATATTTAGTTTTTCCAAGATCTTTCAATTCAAATTCTTTCTTTAAATACGCTGCAGTCTTTAGGATCTCTCCAGGAGTCCTAATTAAGTTCATATCATCAACATATACTGCTACGATGACAAATTCAGAGCTTGATTTCTTGATGAATACACATGGACATATGACATTATTTTTATACCCTTCTTTGGTAAGGTATTCATTTAGACGATTATACCACATTCTTCCTGATTGTTTTAGTCCATATAATGATTTTTGCAATTTTATTGAATGTAAGTTCCTTGGACTATTTCTCATTGCTTCAGGCAATTTAACTCCTTTGGGGAGTTTCATATAAATAAGCAGTAACAACGTCCATTAAATACATGTCTAGTCCTTCAGACACTGTCAAACTTATCAAATATCTAAAAGTGATCATATCCATCACGGGTGCATACGTTTCATCAAAGTCGACTCCAGGTCGCTGAGTAAAACCTTGGGCTACTAGTCTTGCTTTGTACCTGACAATTTCATTTTTCTTATTTCGTTTCTTTGTGAATACCCATTTATACCCAACTGGTTTAACATCTTCTGGTGTTCGAATTATAGTCCTGAATACTTGGCGTTTTGCTAATGAAGTCAATTCGGTTGTTATTGCTTCTTCCCACTTTAGCCAATCATCTCTTTTGCGGCATTCATTAATAGTACGTGGCTCAAAATCAATATCGTTTATCACTTCATTTGCTACTGCAAATACAAAAATTTCATCAATTATAAATGATTTTCGATCCCAAGATTCCTTTACGCATGAATAATTCATATTAATTTCTTTATTTGTTTGTTCTTGACGTTCCTCGGGATTTTTTGAACTTGATGGCTCTACTAGGGCTAATAATCTTTCAGAATTAGATGGTTCTTCAGGAATCATAAGTTTTTCTGGAACAGTCTCTGTACTCGATTGATTTTTTCGTTTTCGAGGAACAAGATCTTTAGCACCTACTGGTCTTCCACGCTTCTGGCGTGCATTAGAGGAATTTGCTGCTACCTTAGAATTATCGTCATTTACTTTAATTCTCGCAGGCGTATTAACGGCATCAATATATGACCTTGTCATTTTAGCCGTATCTGTAAATGCATCAGGCATTTGATTTGCAATATTTTGCAAATGTATTATTCTATGTACTTCCTTTTCACATTGCGGCGTGCGTGGATCTAAGTGATATATGGAAGTCACTTTCCACGAAAGACCGTGCCTTACTTCAGGAGGCTTTTTATGATCAGTTAGAGAGGGGAATGTTGTCTATCAAAATGACAGTCAGCACATCTCGCTGTAAATAAATCGCCCGTCAGGGGTTCAAGATATCTAATAATAGACGGTGAATCAAAACCAACATAAATTCCCAACTGCCTTTGAGGCCCCATTTTTGTGCGTTTAGGGGGTGCAACAGGCACTTGTACAGCACAACCGAAGGTTCGTAAGTGGGATATATCAGGTTGATGTCCACACACAAGTTGTATAGGAGAGTACTGATGATATGCACTAGGTTTTAGATGAATTAAAGATGCAGCATGTAATACGACATGTCCCCAAGCAGAAACAGATAAATTAGATTGCAATAATAATGTACGTGCAATTATTTGTATTCGTTTAATCAAAGATTCTGCTAACCCATTTTGAGTGTGAACGTGCGGGACAAGATGTTCAACATCGGTACCTAATGCCGTGCAATAATCATCAAATATCTTAGACGTGAATTCCCCTGCATTATCAAGGCGGGTAGACTTTATTGGATGATCAGGGAAATGTGCTCTCAGCTTAATAATTTGTGCCATCAATTTAGCGAATGCAAGATTACGAGTTGATAATAAACAAACATGTGACCATCTACTGGATGCGTCAATTAAAACCATAAAATAACTAAATGGTCCACTAGCGGGATGGATAGGGCCACATATATCTCCCTGAATTCTTTGCAGGAGTGGTGGACATTCAATATTAACTTTGGAAAAAGACGGGCGGACCACTAATTTTCCTTGTGAGCAAGCGGTACAGGTGATATCATTTGACAGTAAAATCTTATGGTTTTTTAATGCATGACCATAAGAATTTTCAATGATCCTACGCATCATCGTTGATCCTGGATGACCAAGACGATTATGCCAAAGTATAAAAACATTTCGATTAGAGAACTTCGGGTTCAATATCGCGTAGGTCTCAACTGTTTTTATAATTGTATAATATAATCCTAATGATATGACATGTAATTTTTCAAGTACACGCTTTTTACCATAAGCATTTGAAGTGATATGGAGAAATTCATTGTCATTTTCACTTGTGGTCTCAATGTGATATCCATTACTGCGGATATCTTTAAAACTTAGTAGATTTCTTCTGAATCTACTTGCATATAAAGCGTTATTGATGCTTATTTTTGTTCCATTCTTTAGTAATAAAGTAGCTCTTCAAGAGCCCTCTATTATGTTCGCAGAACCTGTAATTGTATTAACATTTGCCTCACCCAAAGTTAGATATGAGAAATACTTTCTATCCTTGAGAATTGTATGTGTAGTGGCACAATCAACAATACATATTTCTTGGTCATTCCCGCAAGTAGATGATTCCTTTTCAAAATCCATCATTTCATAAAAGTAGGAAACATTACATTAGATAGCAAAAAATAGAAAGGATTCAAAAAACAACAAAAAAACATACGGATTCAAAAAACAGAACATACGATAAACATTAAATACATTATATAATAACGTCATATACTAGTCGTCAAAGGTTTCAGCAGTATCTTTTTCCTTTTGGCCTATATCACCATCATCATCTCCAAAGAAATCAGAGACATTAAGCTTAGTAAGATCTTCATGATCTGTGTTGTCCGTATAATTTGTCTCTACAGTCTTTTCTTTGCCCTTGGCTTTGACAGATGCTTGATAAAGATCAACCAGATGTTTCGGCGCACGACAGGTACGCGACCAATGCCCTATTCCACCACATCTATAACAAATGCTTTCATTGTTTCTGGGAGTTTGGATTCGTGGGTCATTTCCTCTTCTTCTGTCATGTACTTCTTGTCTGTTCCACTGCTGGTGGTATATTCGGTCATTTCTTCCACGAGATTGAAAGTTGTTACGTCCTCGTCCGGGACCACGACTGGGGCCTCGGCCTCGTCCGAATCTTGAGAAATTATGACGATTAGTCATATTTGCTTCTGGAAATGGTGCACTGCCGACAGGGCGAATGTGGTGATTCTTTAACAGCAATTCGTTATTTTGCTCCGCAATGAGCAAACATGCAATCAGGTCTGTAAATTTCTCAAATTTTCGCTCCCTGTATTGCTGCTGCAGAAGCATATTTGAAGGATGAAATGAAAAAAAATTTTCTAGCATTAAAACATCGGTTTTTTTCACCGCACACATCCTGAGCTTGGATACAATTCTGAATACGGCAGAATTGTACTCGTTGATGGATTTGAAATCTTGGAGTCTGAGATTGTTGCTCCATTCATTCAGTGCTTGAGGAAGAGCAATTGATTTCATATGTTCAAATCTATCCTTCAACCTCTTCCAGAGGTCAAGAGGATCTTCAATATCAAGGTATTTTGCACGGAGGCCAGAACAAATATGGTGACGAATAAAAATAGTAGCCTTTGACTTGTCCTGCAGGGACGATGTATTTTTCTCCTTGATGACTTCCCCAAGATTCATGGATCTGAGATGAAGAGTTGTTTCTAAAGCTCATTCAAAATAATTGCTTCCATCCAAGCTGAGTGCTTCGTATTGGCATTTTACTAAATTTGACATCCTGAAATGGTCAATAAATGGACTTATATGAAACTTCGGGTCATGTATATTACAAATCATACATTTCTGATTGATATAAATTATATATATAATAAATTTCTTTATGAACAATTTGAAAACTTCGGGTTCAAAATAATATAATTTAACAAGGTTAAGATTATGGGCATTGCATGTATATAACAAATAATATAAACGACAGGTATAAATAAATACAGGACCACACATTGAGCACCAGTGGAGGAAAAACCATACCGTTGGTTAACCCACGGGGTTTAAATAACATATATAAATGATTAATGAAATAAAATATACAGTAACATTATAAGCATATTCATACGGTATAAATAAAAATAAATATAAAACCACACTATAAGTATACCGGTGGGTACAATAACGCCGTTGGTATACCTCGGGGTCTAAATAACAAGAAAATAAATAAATTAACAGAACATACATAAATATTAAATTGTAAGCATGTACATGAATAATAAACAACCAGTAAATAATCATAAACCGCACTTGCGAATATACATGTGGGTATAAAACTCCGTTGGTACACTCACGGGGTAAAAAAAATAGCAAGTATAAATAGGATATACAAACAATGCATCATAAATAGAAGACAAGGTTTCTACGATTTGCTTCTTCACCTTCTTTGCTATATATTAGTAAGATCATCAGTGATATAAAAGATAACAAATCAAACCTTAAGGGAGATAAGAAGATAAATGCATTATATAAAACTCTTGTAACGAAAATCAAAATAGTAACATAACAGTGTTGATAACGTGTTATAAAACAAAAGAAAAGGACAATAATAAAACCGAAACAGAAAACGAAAAGGACAGAGCTCCGTTATAGACGAGGGTAAGTACACATGCCAACACTTACAATTAGAGGAGAGTTAGAAGAATGATGAGAGGGGCAATACTTTGCAGAGAGGAAAACTAACTACTTCTTATTGAGCATGAGCTATATTTATAGAGTAGAACATGCTGAGCTTTGATTACTAATAAAGCAAGCATTTAGCTTCCTGCATAAGCAAATCAACAATAAATAGGTGGGGTCCACATTTTAATTTACAACAGTAACAAGATTTTGGTTACAATAATATAAAACAGTGTATATTTAAGAGAAAATTGCAAAACTCTCCTTTTGTTGTTTTTGTTTGCAGAATTTCTGTCAGCTGTTTTTATTGTAAAAGCTCGCTGCATACTTTTTATTGTTTTGCACCGTCAGTGTAATTATGTTAAAATAGACGGAAATTTTGAAATCTTTTTATAGTTCCGAAGATACCATCACCACTTACTATATAAAATTGCAAAAACTTTTCATATATTATTCTACTTTTGCAGGGTCTCCGTATACTGCATTCATTTGCACAATTAGAGTAATAAAAATAAATAGGCAGGTTTTGACAGTTTTTTTTAAATATATGATATACTTTTATTGATATATTTATATTTTTAAATATATAAATATAGGGACGAATTCATGTACAAATGGTGGTGTTAGATACAAATATACAAATGTTCCCCAACCGTTCGATATAGAAATCAACGCGTCAGATGAAGACAAGTTCAGTAGCACGGGTTGTAATAAATCTGTCTTTCATACATAATAACCCATTGATTGGCTTGATGAGAGGAGCATTCCGTCTTTTGGCATTGTAGAGAATTTGAATCAAGATTGTCCTCCCTTGATTATCGATGATTCACGAGAGAAGTGATTCTTTTCTTTTTCTTAAATCGTCAAACCCTACTACTGATCTCTCACGTCGATGATCCTCTCATTTCAATCCACACACACTCACGTTGCACGGATGTTTCCTTCCCGCCGTTTTTGCTTTGAATCATCTCAAATGGCTCCAACTAAGCGGAAATCTCATAGGATTTTGAACTTGCCTAATAATAAAAAGCAAGGTTAGCACCGATTTGTCTAACATTGTTGGTTGTTGAAACTGCATGCGATTTTAGAGTTTTTGTTTATCCATCGCTTGTCAACAGTAGCTTGATTTCATCGGTAGTTGAGTATTGCCCCTTTTAGGGCTTTTTTCGATTTGTCAATAATAAATGGTTATGTATTGAATGAGTTTTTTATTCAGAGATTCGAAAGGTTCATCATTTTGGTACAATCATTTTAATTGATTGTTCATCTATATTTTGTGGTTTGTGTACAAGTTTGGGGTTGCACAGACCCCAACTTTTATTCAGGCCATATACTGGATATCGATGCTCACACTACATTTAGATAATACTCGTGAGTTTGTATTGTCCATAGGAAATTTCAAATGATCATATATTCTATTTTTTAATTTCTTCATTCATAAGTACCACTAACTACCAGATTTCATTATGCCATTACGCCATGACACAAGTCCCCAATTGTTTCATTGTTCCATTTGTTAGTTTTTAACATATAGTATTTCATGTTTACATCTGCACATATTTTCATAACTCCATTGTTGTATATAATTTCATGATTCCATTTTGTACATTATTCAATGATTCTATTTCATCCACAATTCTATTTTTTCACTTATTTCAAGTATCATTGTTTCGATGATTACATTGACCTTAATTACACATGAACTTAATTCTACGATTTCATTTGACTTACTTAAGTGATTTCAAGTTGTATATAATTACATGATCCCATGATTCAAATTTTTTTAATTCCATGATTCTATTTGATTTACTTAAATGATCCCAAGTTGTATGCAATTCCATGGTCCCATGATTCCATTTAACTAAATTTGTATGTAATTACATGATTCCATTAGATCAGTATCCCATGATTACATGTTCCATTGTCTCCTTTTAATCGTTGTTAGTCTCTTACATGCCTTATTTTAAATTTAGTTAAATTGCATAAATTCAAATTCAAATTCTTAGAATCGTGTATATTTATTAGAAGTTCAAAATTTTATAATTGTGCATAATTATAATTCAGTTTCCTATTTTGACGTATATTATTGATTATCATAATCAAAAGAAATGATCACCATACCTTTTTAATTAATTTAATAAATTTTTTAATTCATGAAATTGTAGAAGAATATGGATCGATGGATGTAATTTATTTCTATATTTGTATATGAGTAACCATTTGTACTTGAGTGTATCCCATAAATATAAGAACTTAAGATATTTAGATTTTATTTTCAATATTTAATTTTACATAAGATAATTCACTTTAATTGTAAATGTATATTATTTGTATTATTTTAATTGTGCAAAAAAACATTGTATACGGAGTCTCTCTGCAAAAGTGCAATAATATATGAGAATTTTTGAAATTTTATATTTGGTAAGGGTATTTTCGGGATTTTAAAAATAATTCAAGATTTACGTCTATTTTAACAGAATTACACTGACGGTGCAAGAAAAAATAAATACAAAAACAGCGAACACACTCTGCAAAACAAAAACAACAATGAGAGTTTTTGCAATTTTCCCTGTATTTAATTAGGCGCAAACGGAAATGCTCTTACAAAATCAAACAAAAACCGTGCCTTTTAGTGACCTTGTATTAAAAAATGGCCTCCAGTTACAGATGATAATGTTCAACAATCTCATAACAATCCTTACATAACATATGTACAAGCAACAACAAAATAACAATGCCTACTTGACCCTGCTGCTTGAGAAGAGCCTCAAAATGCTTTCTTCACCAAATTGTTGAAATAAAATTAACTAATGGGATACCCAAAACTTGGTATTTCATCCTAAGCACAACCAAAATAACAATACATGTAATGCTATCTACAATTCGAAACCCCATATACTTCTCTGGCGGAACACAAACATCTTCACTTTTTGCAAATCTGGTTTCTCTGAGAATCAAGCTCATCAACCGCAGCTTTATATCTCGACATATCTGAAATTTAGGGATTACACAATGAATAACATAAGTGGAAATAATAGATTTTTTTCTTTCAAATTTGATGTTGTAGCAAAGTAATGGTTATCACCCAATTGAAGACCATACACGTGAATCTTGACGCACACATTATTATTTTAAAAAAAAAGGGATTCATAGGCATTGGTATGGTCCAAACTAACAACTTCATAATTTAGGTACACTACAACAATAAGCTATCCAACAACACCATCATAAATTAGAACTGATCTGTATCACCCACTAGAACTAGAGTACACCAAAAGATGACTCCTCTCTGCCGGTCCTTGACACCGAATATTTGACATTGATCTTACAACCATTCAGCATTTTGAGTACATTGAAAGTAATATCTCAAAACATCGACAATGAACACGAAGCAAGGTAAGAAGAATAAGTCTCGCTCAAAATGAATCCAGTATAAGTGGAAATCATGATGAAGAATACTCCATCCCCTTTTTCTCACAAAGGGTATGTTTTTCTTCATAGTTTTAGGGCTACCACTTATTGGCTATAAGCCTAAAGATCATTTTCTATAGCTTTCACTCAATGAGCTTGAAGGATAAAGGAGTGCTTGGAGTTATGCTTTATTCAATTAGATTCTACAACCAGCTTCACTCTGACGGAGACCTTGCATTTGAATACCCTTTTCCTTAACTGGGTCTGACTTTACTACACCTAGCTGAAACAGTTACTATGCCTATTCCGACCATCCCTTAAATATCATATTACATTCCCATTCACTAACTATAGAGGTGGGATGTTTGATCATATATAGCTAGAACTAATACATTTAATCATCATCATACAGTCACACCTTTCGGCAAGGACAGTCTGAATTTTGCACTCTTTGTTTAAATTAAAAAAAGATATTCAGCCATGAAAACTTTTGCAATGATATGGAGCATGCACAAAAAAGAAACTCATCAGCAAAAAATACTATGACAAATCAAGATTTAACCAACTAAATACTGTTATTAGATAATCAGATGTAACTAATGGTAAATGGAATAACAGGAACCAACCTTATAAGTCTGATGAGGCCCTTCATCCTCCAGCACCAATCTCACCCTCCCATTTCACCTGAAAAGACTCTTGCTTATAAGGGAAAATACCGAGATTCAACCATCATTTGCTACATCAATCACCCCGTTCCAACCGCTCTATCCTCTTTGCCAAATCATGCTCCCCACATGTCTTCAAGCCATCACAAACCATATCAAAACATCGCGAAATAGGTGCCAAACCAATCTCAGTCATTTCCACCAAATAATCAGCTGCCTCAACAAATCTCCCTCCACGTCCACTCAATGTTATCAACATAACATAAATCGGCCTATTCGGCGGATGACCCTTGGCCTTCATATCACGGAAAAAGCTAAACGCATCATCAAATTGACCCCTCCTACAAAGTCCTTTGATGATTGGGGCATACAAGCTTGGAAACGGCTTGTGCCCATCCTCAATTGAGCAATGGAGAAGCTTAAAAGCTTCATCAATCATTCCCACCTTCGACACCGCTCTAATCAAAACTTTGTAAGTATTGATATCCGGAGAAAACCCCAATTCACACACCTTACCATACAAATCAATACAAATTTCAGTATTCTCCGATTTACAAAATGCTTCTACTAAAGCATTGAAAGTCTCAACACTGGGAACCAAACCTTGCTTGGTCAAATTGATCACCATCTCCATGGCATGATCGAGATAACCCGAATTCAGCAATCCTTCAACGAGAAGATCTTGCGGATCGAACCCTTTTCCACTCACCTCCTCCAAGAACTCCTCTGCTTCGGCCACCTTCCCGGCGGAGCACAACCCATTAACCAGAATGGAATAGGACCTCTTGTCAGGGACAACCCCTTTGCGGGTCATCCTCCGGATCAGCTTGTGAGCACCCTCGTACATGTTGGACTCGCAGAGAGCTCTGAGCATGGAATTGTGGAGCTCTAATGTCTGCCTGCAATGGAAGGCCCTGGCCCTGTTGAAGACATCCAAAGCGTGGTCGATGGAGCCCTTTTTGGCGTACTGGTCGATGACGAAGCAGAGGGTCTCGGGAGAGACGGGGAGGTTGACCTGGGAGGCGATCTTGCAGAGGGAGTCGTGTTTGTTGGCGCGGGAGAGGGTTTTGAGGAGCTCCTGGAGCTCGAGGGAGGAGGGGGAGTAGGAGGAGGGGTGGGTGGAGAGGACCCAGTTGAAGAAGCGGAGGGACTCGGTGGGGGAGTGGGGGCACGACCGGAGGACGCGGAGGACGAGGTCGGGGGAGGGAGAGAGAGGGACCTTGTTGAGGCTGCGCTCCATGAAGTGGTCGCGACGGACGATGGAGGAGATGTGCTCGATGGCGCCCAGGTACTCGTCTTTTGATGCGGTGGTGTGAGAATTCATGCGGCGGAGGAGATGGTGATGATGGAAGCGACAGCGGCTCAATTTGACAGAGAAGGCCATTTCTGAAAGAACAGGTCATTTCTAGGGGTCTCCATTGGTTTGATATGATTTATATTAGGGGTAATTACAGATCAGTACACCCGCCGAAACCTCATTTCAGAATTAGTCATCCAAGTTTGAATTTTTTGTTCTTGGTACCCTAAGTTTAAAACGTTAACACTTCAGTCCAGATTCAGTTAAATCTAATGGTGTTATTTTTGTAATGACCAAAATGCCCTCGAGATATAATTTAAAGTTACACAATTATTTGAGTTGTTGAAATGACCATTGTACCCTTAAATGAATAACAAATGAGAGTAATGGTTTAAGGGCACATGTGTCTTTTCATGTAAAAATATTAAAAATTAAAAATACTAGTGAAATGACCATTAAGCCCTCATCTTCAACCTCAAGATTCTCCTCTCTCTCGTCGATCCCTCTCACTGCCTCTCTGGTTCGCTGAACCACCACAGTGGAGGAGGATCCCACATGCCAGACCGGGACTGGAGGCAAAGGATCGATGCGGTGGATGAACGATTAAAGGAGGAGATTGTAATGGGGAGGGCCAGGAAGAAGGCGAGCCGCCGTGCTTGGTAGGGGGTTAGAGTTTCGGTCGGTATAGATCTAGATGAAGACCGTTCGTGGATGGCGTTAGTTGGTCGGAGGGACGGTTGGGAGCTCGAAATAGGGAGGGGCCGGAACAATACGAGTCGCCGAGGAACATGAGTGTGGTGCGGCGAGAGCTACGGACCCGCTTAACCTATGAATCGAAGAGGGCGAGGTTCGGCGGGTCGAAGGAGTTCGGGTACAGGACATCCTGTTTGTGACCTTACCCTGCCATTTTTTCCGGCGACTGTCAACGGTGTACCTGGGGCTCGTCGACGGCTCTATAACTCAATTAACAAGTTCTAAATACTAAAATTTCATATTAGCTGTTATGGAGTCTGGTTTCGCCGGAGTGAATGAGCTTATTGAGTCAATTAATTTGAAAATCAAAATCCTGGTGGTGGAGGATGGGTTTGTCTGACGTAGGGAGAGTGGAGATGGAAGAGAGGTTAAAGAAGGGGGTAGTTGTGTCATTTTACTTGCATTCTTATTATTTTGTTATCCAAAATACTAATATACCCTTGATAATAATATTAGTTTTTTATATAATTGAGGATAATGTAGTCATTTGATAGTTATTATATTTAATGTTTAACTTTCTTATTTGTTTACTTGAAAAGACAAGTTTGCCCTCAATTAATCAGTTCAATTAGGTATTCAATCAGGGGTAATATAGTTATTTCATAAATATCCTAATAATTATGTAAAGTTTGAAATTATACCCTGAGGGCATTTTGGGCATTACAAAAATATTGATGTTAGATTTAACAGAATTTAGATGTAAGTGTTAACGGTTTAAACTTGGGGAATCGAGAAAAAAAATTTCAAACTTGGGTGACTGATCCTGAAATGAGGTTTCGATGGGTGTACTGATCTGTAATTACCCCTTTATATTATTAAAAGGGAAAATTCCACTTAACTACCCTGTACTTTACCGATTTTTCACTTAACTACCCCAGAAGATGAAATTGGTCTATGAACCCCCTAAACTTGCCTAACGTGTCACTTAAGTCTGACGGTGTTAACTTTTAGTCACGTGACCAGCACATGGTGTTCTTTTTTGTGAATATCCCCAAAACGCCCTTATATGTTTATTGTTTCAATAGATGAATGAAGCCTTTTGGTTTCTGGTACACGGTGACGACGGGGAGGCCTCCGCATCCGACGCGGAAAAGCAACACGAGAACAAAGAGTGGTGGGTCACACCGATGGGCTCGATCTGGGAGCTCGGTCGCGTCGGCTCTGGCGTGGTCTGGATCGGCGACGACTACGGAGGCAGCGGGTTCGACGGTGTGGGTTCGAGATCCTTAGATTTGGATTTTTCCAAACCTAGATTGGTTTGTCTTGAGTTCATGAGGAAAGTGGCTATCTCTGCTGTGAAACTAGGCAGGACAAAGCTACAGAGGAGCTTCCGCGACCTCTGCAACACAATTCTTTTGCCCTTGAATTTTTTCATGTTCATGTGTGTCTTTCATATGCATTTTAATGTTCATAATACACTAAAGCCAAGATGGGTTTGAAATCTAAAATTATATTTTAAATTAATTAATATTACCATAAAAAAATGAGTGAGACCATTAAACATAACCAACATCAATTTATTAACACCATAAAAAATCATACAAAATTTGTTGATTTCAATTATGAAGCAAAAAATCATATACAAGATGATGATATCTGGAACTACTCAGCGTAGCCTTCCCTAACCATCACCTCTAATTCTCTAGTTATGATTAATAGTGAACATAATATATAACCAGAGATGGTGTTTTATGTTGAGATTTTTATTTAATTGAGACAAAATATTAAATTTGACATTTAATGATCAAAGATAATTAAAAATAAGGAAATCATTTTGATGATAAAATTAAGGAAATCCATTTAATTGATAAACCACAAAATCAAATCAAAGAAACGGAAGAATATGAACATTGAGGTCGTGAAAATCCTCAAGTTTAGAATCTGTGAGATAGAAGAGAAAAATAAGAGGAAAAATAATTAAGATAGAGTGAATGACAATTTTTTGAAAATTTAATGGTTAGTTAAGGGTATTTTGGACTTTTCGTCAACAACTTAACACCATTAGGTCCAAGTGACACGTTAGGCAAGTTTAGGGGGTTCATAGACCAATTTCATCTTCTGAGGTAGTTAAGTGAAAAATCGGTAAAGTACAGGGTAGCTAAGTGGAAATTTCCCTTATTAAAATTATTAGTTAATCGAATAAAGAGAACCCAAATTTCACTTGCTACATGCCGCGCCCACAACCATCTACGGATCATTTTTCATACTTACATATAACAACGTTTCAACACATAAAAAATAAGCTCTATACCTTAGTTATTTCAATTTCATACCAAAATCCCTAATACATCTCACACTAGTGACACATGTGATGTGATGTGTTGCCGCAATCACATCTTATTAGGGAGGGCACATTCGCTGTTCGTCGAGTAAATAAAACCTGCTGAAATTCGGTTCGAGTCCACATGGATTAAAATGGGGTATGTACTCAAACAATTTGTATTTAAAGTATATAAAATGTATTGAAATGACTTAAAGTGATATGTGCGGGTGATGAAGTTCAATTCAATCAAATAATCATGAGATGTAAGCAAGTGCACTAGGTAAACAAGGGAAATGATGATTGGTTTGTTTCATCAGTTAACTAGTAATCACAAGTGCTACACCGATGACATAATGTATATCCACGATCAGAATTTAAATGATCAACACAATTAGAAGGGTTTACGTTATAAATACACTCACTTCTCAATTTTGGATAGTGCCTAATTTCAAATCGATAACCCTCCCGGGAATTATAGTCGATCATCCACAACAATGAATTCAACGATTTTCGTACAAAGATGTCAACTATAGGAGACCAACCTCTCGATCTACTTATAGTCAATTCTCAATTATACCTCTCGAGATTAATCTCGAACTTAGATCACAAATATTAAATAGGTAGCTAACTATTCATGAATAAACACAAGTAAGATCGTTGATCGTTGGTGACAACCTACCTCTAAAATGTCAAAAATACCTAAACTACCCTTGGTGTAAGAAACTATAAATTGTGTTGGTTCAATTTTTTTTTATCTCTAGTTCAATTTGATTTTACTTAAGATGCAAATAAAATTATGCCCGAAAAATCAAAATTAAATTTGAAACATTTCAAATCTGGTTTGATAAATCATATTGGACTAGTTTTATATTTTGATTTTTTAAATTAGGGGTATTTTAGTCATTTTAGTATAGATTGTCACAAAAAGTTTGTTAGGGTACTAAAAAAAAGACAAAAATAATTAGGGTATGAAAGTGTCATTTCGCTATAGTTAAGTGTAACAAAGTGTCATTATCCTTTCTAATAATGCATCAAATCATTTAAATTTATAAAAGTGTCTAACATCAATCGTCATATATCTAGTACCCATGTTAAGAGTTTTTTAGCCTATAATCATGGTGCAAAATACATAATTTATATTAAATAATAACGATTCAAGAGGTGAAGAAAGTATCAACAAACTCTGAATCCCCGTGAGGAGATGAGGGCTCATGCGATCTTCAACCACGTTCTTTGTGATGATCTCATGTTAGCTTGTTGATCTTGAGGTTGGTGATGGAGGGCCAGGGCTTTAATTTAAATATGAAGTTAAATATGCACGAACGTCACCTCTTCTCTGTTTGGTTGTGACAATCACGCGACGACGACACCTGGGCGTCACTTCGTCGACTTGTGCTCTCGGGATGCTTGTGACGATTGTTGTGACGTTGTCACCAACAACGTCACTTCCTCTTTGGATCAATGTGATGATCATGTGATGGTGTCACATGAACGTCATCTCATCTCTTTGCTCAGCTGCTCGATTTTAGTCCATTTAATTCCAATTTTCACCGGAATTATGTACAATGCACCATCCATACTCAAAAGCGTAAATGGCACAAATGACTCTAAATAGCCAATAATCAACGAGAATTCGACACTTAATGTGGGTTAGAGGTGTCGATGAGACATCCAAATTGACCCACGTCACCCAATATTTTATTAAACAATCAGATCACTTTAATTTGATTCAAGTTAGATGATAGCCTAACACATATATTACATGTGTGCGCCCCTAATAATATTTTTTCAGCACTTAAAACTCTAGGTGTTTGAGATCGTTGTTATCTAGAGTATGAATTGGTGAATAAAATGTTTGATGTATATTTACTCATATCGTAAGTTAAAGTAGTTCTTAGTTAGTGTATGACCGATCAAACTATATAAGATTCCTCAATATCAAGGATTCGTTCTCAAATATATGAAATCATAATTAATACAATTCGTAAATCACTAAATCAGATTATGTACTTTATCCACTGGACTACATGCAGACATGTTACAAGAGGTATTAATCTACTCTTGTGTGATTCTTTCTTTTTATACTTTCATTCTCTCAGAATATGAAGTTGAGAATATTTGGGAGCAACTACGTGGCTATTATGTGCGGAAGATTCTTCTTGCCATAATCATTATGAAGAAAATTTGAAGTGAATCGCGGGCTCTTGTCGGGGAGTAAAGGATTCCAAAGAAGGAGATTGGCCGGTCTCGTCAAACGTGGTTTTCTTTCCACACCTCCAGATACTTGGGGCTCCAACCCAGAAAAGTTGTCGACCTACGAATACAGTTTCGATCCTTTCGGTGATGCTATAAGTCGTTTTGATATAAATTTTTTTCTTGTTTTAATTTTATTTATCATCTTTGAAAAATAGCAAGAGTCATTTACACTAGCATTATAAATCATAAGAATTTCGACTACTTTGCAACTTATAAAAATAGCTATTTGGTATAGTTGTAATGGGCAGCTCTCACAACCTTTAGATTGTGAGTTTGAGCCCATAGTAGACATAATTTTGGAGGTTTTATAGAGATGAATAGTTTGTGTCTGTATCATTATCTATCTATTAGTTTTATTTTAATTAAAATAATCTTTAACCTATTTTGATTTAAATCGTGTAGGAACTGAAGATTGGCTGCTTCAATTTTTTATAAACCAGATATTGTTCCTCTGCAAGCGAAATTCACAATGAATATCGAAATTCTTTCTTTTACGTCTTAATAGGTGAAACTCTCAAATTTTAATGAAATCATTACATTTTGACATAGTTTTGACTTATTTTGAACATAATCAAGTTGGTCTAGTTGATTCAATAACTTTTCGAGTGGTTCGGTTCAAAGGTGGATCCAGTGGAGGGCCGGGGGGCATTCCGTCAAGTAATTCGAAAGAATTTCATGTAAAGTTCTAACTCGACTAAATACAAATATTCAAGCTCGAATTAATATTTTTTATACACATTTAGTAATTAATTTATTATATTTAATTAATTATGTTAATGATAAAATAAAATTTCCCGTATGGAATTTTGCCCTCCTTAAAAAAAATTTATTGACCCGCCCCTGCTTCTTTGTACAAACTTCTAATTAATTTGTTCCAAAATATTTATCTTAATTTAATGATAGAACTCTACAAAATTGATGGTGTACAAAATTGATGGTGCCCAATATATATGCAGAAGACATGCATGAGAATAGTATTTTCATTAATTGTCAAGATAAATGAAGAGAAGACGCAAAAACATGTTACAAACTAAACTTTATTAATAATCATTCCAAAACAATAATGATAAATGGAGTACGTATAGTTTATTAGACTAACAATCTTAAAATGAAATTTATGAGGTTTTCAATGCAGTGAACATTAATTAATTGTTATCCCACCAGAACTGTGACTGGAGCTTGGATACAACATTCTTGTCAACTTGGAATGCCTTGGCAAGAACGTCTGGGTTAATGGGCGGGTTGGATCCGAAAACAGCGTTGGCGATGGTGATGACACCCGGATTCTGGCTGCTAAGAGCAGCAATGGCGACGGCGTTGGTGTGACCGACATTGAATTGGAAGTGAATGAGGCCAACAGGAAACACAAAGACATCACCCTTGTTGAGCACCTTTGTGAAGAGCTTGTTCTCAGGATTGGACGTCACGAAACCCACGTAGAGGCTGCCCTCCAACACCACAAGGATCTCGCTTGCACGAGGATGAGTGTGCGGCGGGTTTAGGCCGTAAGGCCCGTAGTCAATGCGAGCAAGAGATATGCCAAGAGTGTTCAGACCTCCTATTTGCTGGACATTGACGGGAGTGACGGTCGATCCAACGGGATTGGAAGTGTTTCTAGGAACGTGGAGTCCGGGGTAGAAGAAATCCTCGGCCTTGGCCATCTTCGGGTCGTTGCAGATCTTTCCATTTACAATAACTGCATCCATGAAATTTAATTCAATAAGGAAATCATAAGTTTTCTAATAGCTCTAAAAAGTAGAATTGAAATAAGGGTGGGTAAATGACATGAGTTTCATGCAATACGCGTAAGGTCACTGGTTTCAATCCTTATATATGTGATTCAGGCAGATAAGAAAACAAGTACCAGCAGCCTTGGAGTCCTTAACAGCTACACAGAAGTCTTGGAGAGAGCTTGGATCAGAGGCCTTGGCAATAGAGGAAGACAGAGCCAAGAGCACAACAATAGCCAGGAAATGAGTACTTCTCATCATCATTGTTGTTACTATTGAGAGACAGAGAAACAGAGGAGTTGGGATGAGATGTGTTTCAAGCCAAACCTATCTATTTATACATAACACATAGATATTGAAAGTGTCAATGTTTGACAGAAAATGTAGAAATATACTATCTTGTAGAATTGGCTACTTATTTTCTATTTCACCAATGAACCATTCTTCAACTGCTATTTTAATCAAACATACTGCATCAGAAACAGTCTTCTTTCATGACTGTGACTTGCTCTTCTACTTCCACTTGCATTTTAATTTTGTATTGGATATGCTCTCGAGAAAGAAATTACATGATCAACACTCTAAATACATGTTCACATCTATAGACTGAGTTATGTATTGTTAATAGAGTATACGCGGCTTTATGTAGGGTACGTATTAGGGGAAGGTAACATAGTACTTTTGAAAAAGACTTTGACCATTGCTTCTCCTACATGGACTTCATCAACTTTAGAAGTGCAATCCATAGTTATCCTGTCAATAACTACCAAATAAGTTTAATAAATGACTACCGATTAATATCCATTACATAGACAAACATACACATGAAACAAAGAACTTTTATGATTTGTAAATTGTCACCAACTTTACTATTTACATTCTTATTGAGAAGATATGCACTGTCATTGAGAGCACAATCAGTGATGCGAAAGACGGCTGAGGGATTTGTCACTCTTACTCCGGTATGGGAACGATATCCATTTAGACCAGTTGATGAGTTTGACGGAAGGAAATGCATGACCATGCGAGAGATACTTATCAATTTTCAGTCATCTCATATATGAAGAAACAGTGATTGATAAATAAGGATGACGGTTCTATGCCTTGTGATCAATCATGATATCTAGAGACAAAAGGATAGTGATATAGACGACATGAGGTTAAATCGAATTATTGATCATCATGATATGTGGAATGGGATCACCGACCTCCCGTATTGGGAAAAACGAACAAGGCGAAGGATATCCCCAAGGACCAGCCCGGGATGCTGAGCTTACAGAGGTTCCTCGCTGGGACACTCTTTTGCCGGGAGAACGTGCAATATGATGTCAACCTCAAGGAGCTATGGATCCTCCATGCCTACCGTTTGGGTAGGACAGCTCCTTAGGAAAGGCCTATATGGGGCCAGCTGATGGAGATGCCTACTAGGTAACTCGAGGGTCATCTTTCCGAGACGTGACCTTTTACGCAACGTAAGTTCATAAATCACGACTCAAGTTGGCCCAATCACAAATTGATACATATATTAATATGACTATTTTAATCATTTTTATTTAACAAATTTAATCGTTTTTATTTAACAAATGAGTCCTTAGGAGGTTGAGAACGTAGTTTTCATGTATGAAAATGTATACCACTAAACTACAGTGTCTAGCCGCAATGTAGGATCTTGGGAATATGCCAGATTGTATGCTTTGGAATGACATATTCTTAGATGCTTTTTATAACTCTTATATTAGAGTGATCTCTGATTTTGATTTGAGGAGCCTCTTGTATAGAATGAGTTCTCTCTCGTTTGCAATCCATACTACTTTTAGTTCTTCATGGAAGGCTTATCTAGCTCTAGTTTGCACATTTTCTAAATGTATATGGAAGATAATTTGAATATATCCTCAATACCAAGAAATCGTTCATAATGTTCAAAAGGAACCAGTTGTAGGAAATTCATGGGGTCCAAACAGTTAAACTCATGCATGGCAGAAGCGAATTTAACCATGGATTCGAATAAACTAAAACTGATCATCATGTGATAAAAATTTCATCATGTATGAATATGAAATTAATATGAAAATATACCTTCTCCGAATAAAAAACACAAAACTTATGTGTTCTCTAGATCGTCCACACAAGCAAGACTTTGATAGTTAATCAAACTCAAACCTAAAGCTACTAAACTTTCGGATTTAGGGAAGCAAAAACCAAGAGAGAGAAGAGAGAAGAGAGAGAGGGGCGGTCAAGCTAGGGAGAATGAATTAGGTTTTATGTAAAACATTCATATACCTTTTATCTTGTTTTAATTATTAAATATAATTAATTAAAACAGAAAGACTGTGGCCGAATCCGATTTGTGTGAAGTGCTTCACATATTGTGTGAAGTGCTTCATGTTTTGTGAAGTGCATCACGTCTGGTGAAGTGCTTTACGTCTTATGAAGTGCTTCACATCTTGTGTGACTCACTTCACATCTTGATCAACCCAAATCTCTTGCTTTTATTATACTGACTCTCCAAGTCCTTTTGCTATATACCTTGCTTAAAGTGTGTGCCTTCTAGGCTCACGACCCATTGGGAGACTGGAAAAAATTACCATTTTGCCATTTCCATTATAAGTGGCCTCTATCAAGACATTATGATTACCAAATGTCCATTATTATCGATGATTCAATTTAACCTCTTATCGTCCATGTCACTATCCTTTTATTACCCGATATCCAGATTGATCAAAAGGCATACAGCCGTAATCCTTATTTACCAATCACAGTTTCTTAATATCTGAGATGACTGAAAACTGATACTAAGTATCTCCCGCATGGCCATGCAAGTTCTTTCAGTCATAGGATAAATCTCTCAGCCGTCTTTCGAGTTTACTCATGCAACTCATAACTAAGCCAATCATTGCCCTTATGGCTACCCTTTTACAGGTAACGTTAGACTAGGTCAAACTTAGAGATTCATCACGTAGTGATCACAAAGACTCCTTGGTCTAAGAATTTAATGACAAGCTACGATACATGAGTATGCTCATGACAGTATCTATGCCACATACTCACCATCGCGTCGTCCAATACCATCTCCCTGATGATATTTATGATCTAACTCCGGCACTACCTTGCCATGATCAGTAGAGCGTGATTATAAAGAGTTAGCCTCATACTGGTCGCTTCAAATGGAGGTTAACTGACCAGGGACACATTAAATGTAATTCTTTCCGATATGCAGTTCTACTATTAGTGATGACACACTAATGATACAAATCAAATTACATCTAATATATTACTACAACACATTAGTAATATGATGCCGATTTATTTATTCCGAAAGATGATAAAACATTATAACGGTAGACAACTTTTATGTTGGACTAGGGCACAACTCTAACAATCTCCCACTTGCCCCTAGTTCCAATTTAAGTTCCATTCTACTCCCATAAACCTCGCGTGATATCTGCTGAGTATATGTTTGGTTATGACGTGGAATCTGGACTCTTGAGTGATAGCTACGGCCCCCGTATTGTCACACAACAAGCTTACCAGATCATTACATCTAATATGGTTAGAAGCTTCTAATCCATATGGCTACCTTAGATGCTTCCCCAAAAACTATATACTCAGCCTTCGTTTGCAAAATCAATAATAGTGGCTAGCCTGGAATCATTCCTGCTTATGAGCGCCACTAAAACGTCACACATATTCTAACTATGATCTGACTGATCATTGTCATTCCAGATAATATCCTTAGTGCCTCTGAAGTACATGAGGGTATTATTAATCGTTGTCCAATGAAGCTCACCGGGGTTAATATGTTACTTTCTAGTACAAGATAGGGCAAAACAAGACATCCGCTCTTGTGCATGACACATGAGATTGATCCATATACTAAGTATATGGCATCATCTGCTTCAACTCATCAATGTCATAGGACACTGATTCTTTCTGACTAGCTCATTAATGTCATAGGACACTGATTCTCGCGGAGTCATTTGTGTCATGTAGCGTGGGCAAGAATCCTTTCTTGTAATTGTGCATTAAGAACCATCGCACTCTCACTTGCCTTCTTGTGTACACAAGATTCCAATCTCTGAGAAGCCTGCTTTAATCCATAAATGGATTTCTGCTACTTGAAATCTCTCCACTAAACCTTTGCAAAAGAATTCCGGATTGATTTCATCATCCATGTATGTCTTGACCTTAAAGACTTACTCACAACCAATGGATTTTACATACATTGGTTGGATTAACCAAGTTTCCACTCGGTTACCCTATATGAATTAGTTTTCTTCTCTTGTGGCGTTCTAGCCATTCTCAGAGTCGGGAATATCCATTCCCTCTTGAAAGGTTGTTGGATTATCAAAATCCAGACAACACCCATGTCATTACTCTCAGATACCTTGAATCTGCATTTGACGGGTAGCTAACATGTTCTTTCAGACTTATTGGACTTTCAGGAATAATCACTGGAACTGTATGATTCTCTTATTCAGCTGATCAGGCTTCACCAAATACCATAGCGTCTTAGTGAGGTACCTGAATTTGTTCAGGTTGTATTATACCCTCTTGAATTCCTCGAAGATGTCATATTACTCCCACTATTTTCTTTGGAAACTAAATTCCCATTCCAAAGGACACTACCTCGAGCAACAATGTTTTTTTCTCGCTTGGTTCGTGGAATCTGTATCTCTTAGTTTCCTAAGGATATTCTATGAAGACATTCTCATCTGATTCGGATGCAAACAACCTTGTCATTCCAATCCACTAGGAAAAACCCGTGCAGGGATATTTCCTCTACCATGTCTAACTATGGTCAAGTTCTTGTCTGGATACTACGCGAAGGCGCACGCATCCACAAAAACTGACCATCTCATCCAGCTAGCCTCCTAACGAATGCTACGCGAAGGTGCATGCATCCATGGTTACCGGAAACTAAACGAGTGTCATATGGTCATACTAGAATGTTTCCATACCAAATTGAACTATGGTCCAGTTCTTATCTGGCTATTATGCGGAGGCGCACACATCCTAATTATCCTCTAATTTTCGATCTCTCTTTCCCTTTGTAGTCGTCCCTCTCTCTCTTCTCCATAGGTAGGGTTTTTCCTTCTTCTTCTCTCAATACTAGCATAGTTGGGTGAAGAAACCTTAGACCATTAAGGTATCTTGCTTGTGTGGATACGATAGAGAGCACAATCTCTTGGTTTTGCTTTGTCAGATTTGAAATCCTCAAAGACGGAACAAATCAGGACAAACCGAAAAATCTTCCAGCACTGACGAGTATGATGTTTTTCTTCAGACGATGGTCTTGCAGTCCGAACTGGGTTTTGTGCAAAACATGAAAGTCGTAGAGAACTGGATAAAATTTACTCTCCAACAAAAACCGAGTCATTTGGAGATCTTTAGCTCAAGTTATGGCTTTTAGAAGTTACGTTTTTCTGCAGGTAGATTCACTAAAGCTTCTTTGTGTTGTTTTCATTCGGTTTGCAAAGGTAAAATTTCAGAATTTTTCAGATTTATTCTTGCTAAGTTAATTTACATGATGATCGGTTTAAGTTTCATATTCAGGATTTCGTGGTTACTTTCGCTTCCGCATGAAATTAATTGTTTTTGGAACCCATGGAAACCCTTCAAAAAGAGTATCCCAGTGAGGAACCTCTGTAAGCTCAGCATCCCGGGCTGTTCCTCGAGGATATCCTTTGGCTTGTTCATTTTCCCCAATACAGGAGGTCGGTGATCCCATTCCACATATCATGATGATCAATGATTCGATGTAACTTCATGTCGTCTATATCACTGTCCCTTTGTCTCTAGATATCATGATTGATCACAAGGCATAGAACTGTCATCCTTATTTATCAATCATTGTTTCTTGATACATCAGATGACTGAAAACTGATACTAAGTATCTCCCGCATGACCATGCATTTCCTTCAGTCATACTCATCAAGTGGCCTAAACGGATATCTTCCCATACCGGAGTATGAGGGATAAATCCCTTAGCCTTCTTTCGAGTTCACTCATGTAATTTATAACTAAGTCAATCAAAGCCCTTATGGCAACCTTTTTATAGGTAACATTAGACTAGGTCAAACTTAGCTGCTCCTCACATAGTAATCACAAAGACTCCTCGGTCTAAGGATATACTGACAAGCCACGATATGTGATTATGCTCATGACAGCATCTATGCTGCATACTCACCATTGGGTCGTCCAATATCATACCCCTGATGATATCTATGATCTAACTCCGACATATCCTTGCCATGATTAGTAGAGCGTGATCATAAAGTGTTAGCCTCATACTGATCGCTTCTTAATGAAGCTTAACTAATCAGAGACTCATTAAATGTAATTCTTTCCGATCTGGAGTTCTACTATTAGTGATGACACACTAATGATACAGATCAAATTACATCTAATATGTTACTACAACACATTAGTAACATGATGCCGATTTATTTATTCGGAAAGATGATAAAACATTATAACTGTAGACAACTTTTACATTGGACTAGGGCACAACTCTAACAATCTCCCACTTGCCCCTAGTTCCAATCTAAATTCCAATCTACTCCCATAGACCTCACATGCTCCTCATGCTTAGGCTGCGGCTGAGCCTTTGTCAAGGGATCAACCATATTATCATCAGTCGAATCGTGCTTAATCTACACATCACCTCTACCTATGATAACTCTGATTAGGTGATATCTACTGAGTATATGTTTGGATTTGCTGTGGAATCTGGGCTCTTGAGCAATAGCTACAGCCCTGTGTTGTCACACAACAAGCTCACCGGATCAGACGTTCGCAACATTACGTCTAATCCGGTTAGAAGCTTCTAATCCATATGGCCACCTTAGCTGCTTCCCTAGCAGCTATATACTCAGCCTTCACTTGCAAAATAAATAATAGTGGCTGGCCTGGAATCATTCCTGCTTATGAGAACCACTAAAACCCCACACATATTCTAAATATTATCTAACTGATCATTTTCGGTCCGGATAATATCCTCAGTGCCTTTGAAGTACATGAGGGTATTATTAACCGTTGTCCAATGAAGCTTACCGGGGTTTATCTGTAACTTTGTGGTACAAGATAGGGCAAAATAAGACATTCGGTCTTGTGCATGACACATGTGATTGATCCATTATACTATGTATATGGCATCATCTGGTTCTAACTAGCTCATCAATGTCACAAGACAATGATTCTTGCTGAGTCGTTTGTGTCCTGTAGCGTGGGCAAGCTTCCTTTCTTGTAACTATCCATTGAGAACCATCGCACTCCCACTAGCCTTCTTGTGTACACAAGTTTCCAATCTCTGAGAAGCCTGCTTTAATCCATAATTGAATTTCTGCAACTTGAAATCTTTGCAATAATCCCTTGCAAAAGAATTTCGGATTGATTTCATCATCCATGTATGTCTTGACCTTAAAGACTTACTCACAACCAATGGCTTTTACACTCATTGGTTAGATTAACCAAGTTTCCAACCTGGTTATCCTACATGGATTGGTTTTCTTCTCTTATGGCTCCCTAGCCATTTCTCAGAGTCGGGAATGTACATTTCCTCTTGAAAGGTTGCTGGATTATTGAAATCCACAACGACCATGTCATTACACTCAGACACCATGAATCTGTATCTGATGGGTACCTGACATGTTCTTTCAGACTTATTGGGCTTATAGGAATAGTCACTTGAACTGTATGATTCTCTTATTCAGCTGATCAGCCTCCACCAAACTCCATAGTGTCTAATTGAGGTGCCTGAATTTCTTCAAGATGCACATTACTCCCACCCGCCCTTTTGGAAATTAAACCATATTTCCAAGAGACACTACCTCGAGCAACAATACTTTGTTCTCGCTTGGTTCTTGGAATATGTATCTCTTAATTTTCTAAGGATACTCTATGAAGACATTCTCATCTAATTCGGATGCAAACTACCTTGCCATCCCAATCCACTAGGAAAAAACTCGTGATGGGATATTTTCTCTACCATGTTTAACTATGGTTCAGTTCTTGTCTGAATAATACGCGAAGGCGCACACATCCACAAAAGCTAACCATCTCATCCAGCTCGCCTCCCAATCAATACTACGCGAAGGCGCAACCATCCATGGTTACTGGAAAGTAAATGAGTTTCAAATGGTATAAAATTCCTTGTTTTCATTGGAGCCTTATTAATCCTGAATATAGCTAACCCTAGAGCACAAAATTTGAATAAGATTGTGTGAATCACTAGGTTCTTCATGGAACAAACCGCATCTTCTTGGGTTTGATTGCTCCGTTCAGACACGCCATTAAAATGGTGTTCTAAGCAGAGTCTACCATGACTGGATCTTAGAATCCCCAAGATGATTGATTTCGACTTGGAAAGGTATTTAGCCATTCAGATTTAATCCAAATGCTTTGAACAGTTATTTCCAAGTTGACTGTTCTGGCCTTTTAAACTTAGGGATCACAACACACTGGAATGTATTAGACCCTACAGGTTACTTTCTCTATACCTTTACTTGTGAAGAGCGTATCTGTCAAGTTACCCACTAAACAAGCTTCACATCATCAAATTGAGTTGAATTCAATTGGACCTATAAGTCCACACTCATAAAGTGTTGATATGCACTTCTTATATATCCTTTAAACAAGTTTTGCATCATCAATTTGACTTGAATTCAATTGGACTTAAAGGATCACACTCATAAAGCGTTGATGTGCACTTCTTCTTTCTATGGTCTAAGCAACGATGCCAGATTAGAATCCGGTTCGAACCATCCAGTTCAACCGTTTCCCATTTATGTTACAAATTGATCTTTCATTAGTATTGACTACGTCTTACACATAGTGACTACTAACTTTCTGGAGTACTTGCATAATAAATGTCATTTCGGTCGATATCAAAAATGCCATTAATAAAAAGCAGGATATCATCTTGTTTAACAAGAACCGAAATTATGTTCCTCATAAAACCAGATTTATGGCCATTAGGCATAGTTAACTTGATGATCAATACATAAACTCCAACTGGGATTGCTTACTTGTAGAATCATCTCTCTCGATCAATTTTCTTCTACTTTTGAAATTCTACACATTGAATGTGTCATATAGTATTCCATACACATTATTCAGAAGTAGACAAGTTTGTAACATAAGTTCTTTAGAATTGTGGATCCTCCACATTCTCCCTCAACTCATCTTGTTGTCTCATATAGTCCTTTTGCTTATGACTACCTTATTTGAAGAAACCAGAAGACATCCACGTGTTTGAAATTAGCCTTGGTCTTTTCGACCATGGATGTCTCTCAATCTTCTTCAACCTTCCTTAAAGGCCTCACCTTTCTTAAAGCTTATGCCAATTTTCTTAAAGCTTATCCCTTTGTTGACCTCTGGAACATTTGAATCTAGTTCTGAATGTTCCTCTCAGCGGTTTGAAGAATTCCATGCAACTCTGAGACGGTCAATTTCATGTTACATATGCTTACATCATTAAAATAATCCCATCATACAACATAAAATTATTACTTATGGAATTTCCTGCTTACAGTAGCAGGAGTGCAAATCCTTGATTGAAGAGAATCTTTCGATTCTTGCCTTCTCATAGAGATGTCTAATCAGTCCATTTGCATCCATAATCATCTGTTGCCCTTAGAGATTCCAACTCTATGCAACCCAGCTTTCATAACCCACATTATCTAGTGTTAGGCTGCTTCTTGAATTCAAATCTAAAAGCTCTAGTGGTGTTCGTAGCTGATTCCAAAGGGATATATTGGTCAAGAAAAATTTCTTTTGTGTACATTTGAGAAACCTTCTCAAAACCACTACCTGCCCAGAGATCCTATCCTCCCAAGGATATATCTCTGGGACTCAATGTGTGCTTTGATTTTGCTTTACGAAATACAAATTTAACATAATTTGTTAAAATTAAAGTTGGAGATTGAGTTTTAATACACTTTTCTGATTCTAAACTTTAGAATCTGAATCAGGATCCTCGCATACCCTCAATTGAAGTGAACGAAGACTCACCGCTCCAACCGAGGGAACCAAGGTAGGAATACATCCAATTACAAGTCCATGTAATTCCTGGCTAGGGTTTGTACTTAAAAGTACATGGCATGCCCTATTCTGATACCCTAGGTCAGCCCTAGCTGACAATCATAAACTAGTCTACCAAGTTTCGACTATGGCCAGAACTAATGTGGCTACTACGCGGAGGCGCACACATCCCTAAAGAACTGCCCAACTCATCCAGACTTTTCCTCTATGAACATTACTTGGATGGTATCACGCTTGACTTGTAATTATTTGCGAATAAGTGAATTATTAATACCTAATTGTATATCGATACAATCTTAACATGAATCATCAATTACAAATTCATGCAAAGATGTTTCCGTAACCAATTACTTGCAAGTCTGATTAAATTCCGGTTTTAATCTTCGCATGTGGGTAATAGTTAAACATACATTAACTCATGCATATAAAACTATTCAAACATTCATATCAAACTATATAAATGTAAAGTAGCAAGCATAGCCTAACCCGTCAAAAATTAAGAAAAATCTAAATGCAAATCCTAAGACTAAGTCTTTTAGATTCGAACCGGTTTCCTTCTTGTGAACTCCCACTGGCTTCGAGCCTCCTTAGGAATTTCATCAACTCCGTCTTGACTTCTTCTTGCATTGGTCTTCGTAATTACAATTAAATAAATAAATGAAATTACAGAAGCAACGACACGCATGCCGTAATTTTACAACCCAAAACTAGCAACTCGCAGGTTGCAAAATAAACCGAAATCTAAACCGGGCTTGGCTACGCTTCACATTGAAACCAACATGTTTTCAAACATCATGTTATCACACATTGTGTTATCAAACAACAACATTAATTCCAAATTTTAATCTTGCTTAAATGTGGGGAAAAAATCCGGTTTATCAAAACCGAACGGTTTAAATTAATTAGTCAAAATTAAACCGATTTACCCCCAGTTTATCGAAACCGGACCAAGTCTGAAAAAATCTGAAAATTTTGAGAAATTCCTCGGGATCCGACACGAGCCAAGAACCGGCTCATGCCCCGGTCTGATCGGCCAACCATGACTCTCCCAAAAGTCGCCCGCAGGCTACCAAGGGCGTTGTCGTGGGCCACCGATATGGTCGGCCTAGTGCTCGACCATGGGCGCCTGAGAGCCTCCAATGGGGGTGCCTATGGTCTCGACCTGGTCACCCACGGAACTACCCATGGCCATGGTCTGCCCAAGGCGACCTAGTCGGCTCTTGATGTTGTACATGGTCGGCCTGAGGGCTCTCCATGGTCCACGAAGTGGCTCGAATCGGGTTAACCATGGCTCGGCCATGGCTTACCCAAAACAGCCCCAAAAATTCAATTTTTCAGCTTTCAAAATCAACTCAAAAAATTTAAGAATTTTCATATTTGAAATAAGGGCTATGATTGGCTTAGTTATGAGATGCATGAGTGAACTCGAAAGACGGCTAATGAATTTATCCCTCATACTCCGGTATGGGAAGATATCCGTTAAGGCCACTGGATGAGTACGACTGAAAGAAATTGTATGGTCCTGCGGGAGATACTTTGTATAAATTTTCAGTCATCTCAGATATCAAAAAACAATGATTGGTAAATAAGGATGACGGCTCTGTGCCTTTTGATCAATCTGGTTATCGGGTGATTAAAGGATAGTGACATGGACGATAAGATGTTAAATCGAATCATCGATAATCATGGACGTTGGGTAATAATAATGTATTGCTAGAGGCCATTTATGATGGAAAGGGCAAAATGGTAATTTTGCTAGTCTACCAACGGGTCGTGAGCCTAGAGGGCCACACACTTTAAACAAGGTATATAGCAAAAGGACTTGGAGAGTCAGTATAATAAAAGTAAGAGATTTGGGTTGATCCAGATGTGAAGTGAGTCACACAAGATGTGAAGCATTTCATAAGACGTGATGCACTTCATAAGACGTGAAGCACTTCACACAAATCGGATTCGGCCATAAAGCCCTTTTGTTTTAGTTAACTATATTTAATTATTATAACAAGATAAAAGGTATATGAATGTTTTACATAAAACCTAATTCATTCTCCCTAGCTTGGCTGCCCTTCTCTCTCTCTCTCTCTCTCTCTCCCTCTCCCTCTCGGTTTTCCTTCCTCAAATCAAAAAGTCTAGTAGCTTTAGGTTTGAGTTTGATTAACCATCAAATCCTTGCTTGTGTGGACGATCTAGAGAACACAAAAACTTTGTGTTTTTTATTCGGAGAAGGTATATTTTCAGATTAATTTCATATTTATACATGCTAAAATTTTTATCACATGATGATCAGTTTTAGTTTATTCGAATCCATGGTTAAATTCGCTTCCGCCGTGTATGAGTTTAACTTTTTGGACCCCATGGATTTCCCACAACTAGTTCCTTTTGAACATTATGAACGATCTCTTGGTATTGAGGATATATTCGAATTTATCTTCCATATACATTTAGAAAATGTGCAAACTAGAGCTAGATAAGCCTTTCATGAAGACTTCTTGGTCTAAGGATATAATGACAAGCTACGATACGTGAGTATGCTCATGACAGTATCTATGCCACATACTCACCATCGAGTCGTCCAAAACCATCTCCCTGTTGATATCTATAATCTAACTTCGGCACTACCATGCCATGATCAGTAGAGCGTGATTATAAAGAGTTAGCCTCATACTAGTCGTTTCAATTGAAGCTTAGCTGATCAGGGACACATTAAATGTAATTCTTTCAGATCTGCAGTTCTACTATTAGTGATGACACACTAATGATGCAGATCAAATTAAATCAATTAAAATACTACCACACATTAGTAATATGGTGCCGATTTATTTATTCTGAAAGATGATAAAGCATTATAAAGGTAGACAACTTTTACGTTGGACTAGGGCACAACTCTAACAAACTAGTGGCGTTAGTAGATAATTCTAAAGGGATAGGTTGGTCAAGAGAAATTCCTTCTGTTTACATTTGAGAAATCTTCTCAAAAGTAGTACCTGCCCAGAGATTCTATCCTCCCAAGGATATATCTCTGCTACTTAATGTGTGCTTTGATTTTGCTTTACGAAATATAAATTGTAATCAGTATTGTTTAAAATTAAAGTTGGAGATTGATACTAAAACAGCTGTCTGATTCTAAAACTTTAGAATCTGAATTAGGATTCTTGCATACACTTGATTGAATTGAATGCAGGCTCATTGCTCCAACTGAGGTACCAAGTTAGGATAACACATCCAGTTACAACTCCATGTAACTCCTGGCTAGGGTCTGTACACAAAATGTACACGTCATACCCTATCCTGATACCCTAGGTCAGCCCTACCTGACAATCGTAGACAAGTCTACCAAGTCTCGACTATGGCCTAGTTCCAATTTGGTTACTACGTGGAGGCGCACGCACCCACATCAAACTGCCCAACTCATCCGGCCCTTCTCCCCTGTGAATGCTACGCGGAGGCACACTCACTCACATGTTCGAAGTCTTTTTGAGTGTCGAGACTTGGATGGTATCCCGCATGACTTGAAATTATTTGCAAACCAGTGTTCTAATACTCTCTGATTGTATATCGATACAATCTTAACTGGAATCATCAACTACATATCCATGCAAAGATGATTCCAAATCCAATTACATGCAAATCTGATTAAATTTCGGTTTTAATCTTCGCATGTGTCTGATAGCTTAAGCATACATACACTCATGCATTTTAAACTAATCATACATTCATATCCACTGTATAATTGTAAAGCAACATGCATCACTTAGCCCGTATAAACCTAAGGAAAAACAAAAACAAATCCTAAGACTAAGTCTTATGGATTTGAAATCGCTTCTTCCTTGTGGACTTCCATTGGCTCCGAGTATCCTTACGAACTCCACCAACTCCGTCTTGATTTCTTTTTTGCGTCGGTCTTCGTAATTACAATTAAATAAATGATGAAAATATATAAGAGCAATGACACGCATGCCATAATTAAATTATATCCAAATCCAGCAACGCGCATGTTGCAAAAATTACCGAAATCTAAACGGGCTAAGCTACACATCATATTGAAATCATTCATGCTTTCAAACAACATGTTACCGAATATTATGTTATCAAACAACAAAATAATTCCAAATTTTATCTTGCTTAAATGTGGGAAAAATCCGTTTATCGAAACCGGACGGTTTAACTTGATTAGTCAAAATTAAACCGGTACACCCCGATTTATCGAAACTGGACCGGGTCTGAAAAATTTGAAACTTTTGGGAAATTCCCTGGGAACCGACACGAGCCAAGAACCGGCTCATGCCCCTGGTCTGATCGGCCAACCCTGGCTCGCCCAAAAGTCGCCCGCAGGCTACCATGGGCGTGGCCAGGGGCCACCGATCTGGTCGGCCTAGGACTCGACCATGGGCACCCGAGGCCCTCCCATGGGCGTGCCTTTGGTCTCGACCTGGTCGGCCACAGGCCACATCTATGGGCGCCTGAGGGCCACCCATTGTCGTGCCCTAGGCTCGACCCCAGTCGCCCGCGGCACTGCCCATGGTCGGCCGAGGGCCTCCCATGGTCTGCCTGAGGCGACCTGGTCGGCCCTTGGTGCTGACCATAGTCGACTTGACGGCTCTACATGGTCCACCAAGGTGCTCGACCCCGATTAGCCATGGCTCGGCCATAGTTAACCAAAAACAGCCCCAAAAATAAATTTTCAACACCAATTTTAACAACCTAAAAATCTGATTTTTCATATTCAATTCATTCATAAACCGAATAACGCATATGAATTTTACTAGGATTTAAAACTAATCCTAACATGCCCAGGCTCTTATATCACTGTAGGAAATTCATGGGGTCTAAACAGTTAAACTCATGCATGGCGGAAGCGTATTTAACCATGGATTCGAATAAACTAAAACTGATCATCATGTGATAAAAATTTCAGCATGCATAAATATGAAATTAATCTGAAAATAATCCCTTCTCCGAATAAAAAAACACAAAGCTTTTGTGTTCTATAGATCGCCCACACAAGCAAGACTTTGATGGTTAATCAAACTCAAACCTAAAGCTACTAGACTTTTGGATTTGAGGAAGCAAAAACCTAGAGAGAGAGAGGGGCGACCAAGCTAGGGAGAATGAATTAGTTTTTACATATAACATTCATATACCTTTTATCTAGTTTTAATAATTAATTAAACCAAAAAGGCTTTATGGCCGAATCCGATTTGTGTGAAGTGCTTCACATACTGTGTGAAGTGCTTCACGTCTTGTGAAGTGCTTCACATCTTGTGTAAAGTGCTTCACATCTTGTGTAACTCACTACACGTCTGGATCAGCCCAAATCTCTTACTTCTATTATACTGACTCTCCAATTCCTTTTGCTATGTACATTGCTTAAAGTGTGTGACCCTCTAGGCTCACGACCCATTGGTAGACTAGCAAAATTACCATTTTTCCCTTTCCATCATAAGTGGCCTCTAGCAAGACATTATGATTACTCAACGTCCATGATTATGAATGATTCGATTTAACCTCTTATCGTTCATGTCACTATCTTTTTATCACCCGATATCCAAATTGATCAAAAGGCATCCTTATATACCAATCACTGTTTCTTTAGATCTTAGATGACCGAAAACAGATACTAAGTATCTCCCGCTAGCCATGCAATTTCTTTTAGTCATACTCATCAAGTGGCCTAAACGGATATCTTCCCATACCGGAGTATGAGGGATAAATCCCTTAGCCATCTTTCAGTCATACATTGATGCAGCTAAAATTACATCGAATATATTACTACAACACATTAGTAATATGATGCCGATTTATTTACTTGGAAAGATGATAAAACATTATAACTGTAGACAAATTTTACGTTGGACTAGGGCACAACTCTAACAAAGTAATGGTGTTAGTAGCTGATTCTAAAGGGATAGGTTGGTCAAGAGAAATTCCTCCTCTGTATATTTGAGAAATCTTCTCAAAATAGTACATGCCCAGAGATTCTATCCTCCCAAGTATATATCTCTGCTACTCAATGTGTGCTTTGATTTTACTATACGAAATATATATTTTAATTAGTATTTTTTAAAATTAAAGTGTGAGATTGATATTAAAACAACTGTCTGATTCTAAAACTTTAGAATCTGAACCAGGATCCTTGCATACACTTGATTGAAGCTAACGTAGGCTCACCGCTCCAACCGAGGTACAAAGGTAGGATAACACATCCAGTTATAACTCCATGTAACTCCTGGCTAGGGTCTGTACACAAAATGTACACAACATACCCTATCCTGATACCCTAAGTCAGCCCTAGCTGACAATCGTACACAAGTTTATCAAGTCTCGACGATTGCCCAATTCCAATGTGGTTACTACGCGGAGGCGCATGCACCCACATCAAACTGCCCAACTCATCGGCCCTTCTCCCCTATGAATGTTACGCAGAGGTGAACCCACTCACAGGTTCGAAGTATTTTTGAGTGTCGAGACTTGGATGCTATCTCGCATGACTTGAAATTATTTGTGAACCAATGTTTTAGTACTATCTGATTGTATATCGATACAATCTTAACTGGAATCATCAACTACATATCCATGCAAAGATGATTCCAAATCCAATTACATGCAAATCTGATTAAATTATGGTTTTAATCTTCGCATGTGGGTAATAGCTTAAATATACATAAACTTGTGAATTTTAAACTAATCATATATTCATATCCTGAAAGAGATCACACGGGTTCCAATCAATGAATATCATGCACCGGACGTTATGTAACTGTGGTGATCGATGCAAGCTTAGATCTTAATGCAATTTCAACATGTTATATACATAAATATAAATCTGAAAGTTACCTCTTCTAATCGATGAAAACACAAGTATAGTGTTTCTCTATCAAGTCCACACAAGCACCACAACTGAAGAGGTTTTCACTCAAAATTTTTGCTATGAATTTTGAGAGAAGCTTGACAACAGTGGAGGATGAAGAGAGAGAGAGAGAATTCAGCCCAAAGAGAGGAGGAAGAAGAGGGAAGTGGTCACCAATAGTTGGAGAAAATTATGGGAGATATTTTGGAATTTTTAATTTGAAATAAAATTGAATTTCAAATTAATAATTGCATATCTACCCTTCTTAAACTCCTATTTGCACATCTTCCCTATTCATCATTTGAATCCCTAAATGGGCTTCAAGCCCGTTTAGCTAGAACCCAAATTAAACCCATTAACTTGAGTTATAATTTCGGTTTAGACAAAACGGTTCAATTTCCTCGAATTGATTTCTTCAACCGTCTGGTTAAAACCATAGGCCAAAAGACTACTGAATCGTGATCACAAGGAGTTAGTCTCATACTGATCGCTTCATAAAGAAGCTTAGCTGATCAGGGACTCATCAAATGTAATTCTTTCTGATCTATAGTGCTACTATTAGTGGTTACACACATAATGACATAGAACAAATTACATTCGATATATTACTACAACACATTAGTAATATATGCCGATTTATTTATTCGGAAAGATGATAAAACATTACATCTGTAGATCACTTTTATATTGGACTGGGGCATAACTCTAACAATCTCTCACTTGCCCCTGGTTCCAATTTAAGTTCTGATCTACTCCCATAGACCCTGCATGTTTCTCATGCCTAGGCTGCGGCTGAGCCTTTGTCAAGGGATCGGCCATATTATCATCAGTCGAATAGTGTTTAATCTCCACATCACCTCTATATCTGATAACTCTCACGAGGTGAAGCCTGCTGAGTATATGTTTGGATCTGTTGTGGAATCTGGGCTCTTGAGCAATAGCTACGGCACCTGTGTTGTCCCACAACAAGCTTATCGGATCAGACGCTTGCGGCGTTGCATCTAATCCGATTAGAAAGCTTGTAATCCATACGGCCTCTTTAGCTGCTTTTATTGCAGCTATATACTCAGCCTCCGTTGTAGAGTTGGCAATTTTGGCTTGCTTAAAGCTTATCCAGCTGAAAGCGCCACCACTCAACACAAAATATATCCTGACTGAATTTTGAAGTCATCTGGATATGTCTGAAAACTAGCATCGACTTGTCATTTGACTGCTAGTTCTCTATCTATATCCCCATACACTAGGACTGCATCCTTGTTCCTCCTCAAATATTTATGGATGACCTTTGACAGCAATCCAGTGTAATAGGCCGGGGTTAGATTGGAATCCGCTGGTACAGCTTAGTGCAATCGAGACTTCCAGTCTCGATGGATCCCACAGCCGAAGCATAAGGGATCTTACAAATCCTGCTCAGCTTATCAGGAGTGCTAGGACTCTGTAGCTTGCTGAGCTTGATGCCATGACGCGTGGATATGTATCCTTTCTTAGAATCAAGCACTGAGAGTCTTCTCAACACTTTACCTATGTATATGTTCTGACTTAGCAACATGTTCTGACTTAGGCCCAAAATGAGAGTCTTCTCAACACTCTACCTATGTACATGTTCTGACTTAGCAACATGTTCTGACTTAGGCCCAAAATCCTTTTGGAATGATCTGTAGAGATCCTGATGCCTACATTAAATGTAGCATCACCTAAGTCCTTCATCGATAAGTACTTCCCTAACCAAGCTTTGGTGGCAAGGTCGGGATGTCATTCCCGATGAATAAATACCAAGAATACAATATTACTCCCACTCGCTTTCTTATATACGCAGGGCTCACTTTTGTTTTTGATGAAGCCGAGTTCCCTTACAGCTTTATCAAAATGAAGGTTCCAACTCCCTGAAGCTTGCTTAAATCCATAAATGGATCTTTGTGGCTTACATATCTTTCCGGGATTCTTTAGATCTACAAAACCCACAGGTGGTGTGTTATACACGCCCTCTAGTAAGTTCTTGCTAAGGAAGGAGTTTTGACATCCATCTGCCATAGTTATGGCTAATAATAATCCGGATTAAACTGACCATTGCTACTGGTGAAAAGATGTCATCACAATCCATGTATTGAATCTGACGATAACCTTTGACAACCATCCTAGCAATATTGGTCTGAGGACTTCCATCCATGTCGGTCTTGATCCTATAGACCCACTCAGAACCGATGGGTTTTATCCAGGGTTTTGATCAACCAAGCACCAGACTTGGTTGAAATACATGAATTTCATTTCCTCACTCATGGCATTCTACCATTTTTCGGAGTCTGGACTGGTTAAAGCTTGTCTGAAGGTTTCTGGATCATCCTGATCCACCAACATCACGTCATTTCCCTCAGTGGTTGTGAAGCCATATCTGTCTGGAACATGACGAGATCTTTCAGACCTCCTTAAACCATCTGGAATTTCTGTAGGGATTGATTCTTCATCGGCGACCATCTGAGGCTCCAGTACTTCTACATCTTGCATAGCAGGCTCCTGAATTGCTTCAGGCTGTTCCGTATCCTCTCGAATTTCTTCGAGATGCACGGGACTCCCACTAGCTATTTTGGAAATAAAATATTTCTCCAAAAATACCCCTCCTCGAGCAACAAAGACTTTGTACTCCCTGGGTATGTAGAAGTTGTATCTCTTAGTTTCTTAAGGATACCTTACGAAGACACATTTGTCTGATTTGGATGCCTGCATCTCTGCTACCCAAATCTTTTAGGGAAAACATACTAGGATGTTTTCCACACCATATATGACTATGGCCCATTTCTTATTTGGCTACTACGCGAAGGCGCACGCATCCAAATAGAACTGACCATCTCATCCCGCTCCCATCCCAATGAATACTACGCGGAGGCGCACGCATCCACAGTAACGGGAGACGTAATGAGTGTCATGTGGTGTACCTTCTGTGACTCTGGTCCAGCTCTTATTTGGCTACTACGCGGAGGCGCACACATCCAAATAGAACTGATTACCTTATTCAGCTCGCATACCAATGAATACTACGCAGAGGCGCACGCATCCACAGTAATGGGAGACAGAATGACTTTTATAAGGCATACTATCGTTGTCTTCGTCGGAGCCTGATTCAAAATGAATGCGATCGTTTCCAGAGTCAAGTATTAGTTCAACTCTCTTCTGGCCTGTGTACTCATAGGTCCACATACGTCGGAATGTATTAGACTTAATAAGTCACTCGCCTTTCGCATAAAACTTTGAAAGGTGCCTTCGTCATTTTGCCCATTAGGCGAGACTTGCATCTTTCAGTTTGAGTGAATTCAAACGGACTTAAAAAGTCCATACTTGTGAAGTGTTGAAATGCGTTTCTCGCTCATTAGGCAAGACTTGAATCTTTCAGTTTGAGTGAATTCAAACTGACTTAAAGTCCACACTTGTGAAGTGTTGAAATGCGTTTCTCGCTCATTAGGCAAGACTTGCATCTTTCAGTTTGAGTGAATTCAAACGGACTTAAGGTCCACACTTGTGAAGTGTTGAAATGCATTTCTCGCCTATGTGCCTTAAATGACGATGCCATATTATAACTTGGTTTAAATCATTAGATTTAAGCCTTTTCTTATTTATGTTATAGCGATTAAGCTTACCAACGTAAATATCTGATCCTGAAGACGTGGATACCCACTCTTCTTCACATGATCCTTGTATTGCTTACAATCCCTTATTCTCGTGTCCTGGCTCATTGCAGTGATAGCAGATCTCCTCCAATTTGTCCTTAGAATTCACAGTAGTTTTGGGAGCTGCTTGAACCTTTGGACGCTTGGGGTGTCTGATCTGCCCTGCAAGGTGCCCAGGAGCCTTACCCTTACCCAGATCAGCTTTCTTGAAGCTGACCTTCTTGTTGACCATAAAGACCTCCTTGGTCTTGCCCTTGAGGTTCTTTTCAGCGGTCACAAGCATCCCATGAAGCTCTGTTAAGGACTTGTCCATGTCATGCATATTGTAATTTACTATGAAATCATTATATGTATCTGGAAGTGACTGCAACATAAGATCTGCAGCCATTTCAACCTGATCATCAAAACCGAGTTTGGTTAGATGTTACTGAAGACATTAAATCTTCGTGACATGGGGACTAACAGGGCTCCAGCCTTAAGTTTGCAGGAGTTAAGTTCTATGAAAGTATCATATCTTTTGACACGAGCTTTCTTCTTGAACATTTCCTTGAACTCTGCCTTACAGGTATGAGGGTCATCTGAAACGTTCCTGAACTGCTTCTATAACTCTGGCATCCTACTGCCCGCCATAATGCATGACTCGTCGATTTGGTTACTAAGAAACTTTGATAAGTATCCTTAGTGCCCTAGCGGCGTTCAACGGTGGCTCGGCAGGAGGTTCCTTGGTAAGGATATACTACTTGCGTTCATGCTTGAGTACAAGCCTCAAGTTTCTATTCCAATCTGAGTAATTCACGCCCTTGAGTCTGTCCTCAATCTGGACTCTCAGTGCGCTATTACTCCTTTGTGTTGTGTTTGCCTTTTAGTTCTACATGGTAAAATTAATTAAAATTCAAGTTGGAGATTAAGTTACAAAACACTTGTCTGATTCTAACATTAGAATCTAAACCAGGATCCTATCATACCCTCAATTGAAGTGAACGGAGGCTCACTGCTCCAATTGAGAGCATCAAGGTAGGAATACATCCATTTACAAAACCATGTAATTCCTGGCTAGGGCCTGTACTAAAAGTACACGGCATACCCTATACTGATACCCTAGGTCAGCCCTACCTGACAATCGTAGACAAGTCTACCAAGCTTGAACTATGGATAGAACTAATGTGACTACTACACGGAGGTGCACGCACCCACACTTCTCTATGAATGTTACGCGGAGGCGTACCGACATCCATAGGGTCAAAGCCCTTTTAAGTGCCCAAACTTGGATGGTATCACGCTTGACTTGTAATTATTTGCGTTTAAGTGAATTATAAAAGTCTAATTGTATATCGATACAATCTTAATCTGGAATAATCAATTGCAAATCCATGCAAAGATGATCCCTTAGCCGGTTACATGCGAGTCTGATTAAATTCCAATTTTAATCTTTGCATGTGGGTGATAGCAAATCATACATAAACTTGTATATTTAAACTATCATACATTCATACATTCAAACATATAAATGTAACGATAAAATATGCATAGCTAAGCCCATCTTAAGTTCTTAAGAATCTAGCAAAACCGATCCTAAAGACATGGTCTTCAAGATCCAAACTTTCTCCATTCTTGTGAACTCCCACTGGCTTCGAGCGTCCTCCAATCCGAGTCTCCCTCTTGGCTTGATTCTTGTGTCAGTCTTCGTGATTACATATTAAAATAAATTAAATAAAATACAAATCACGACACGCAGGCCGTATTTACTAATACCCAAAATTAAGCAACTCGCAGGTTGCAAAACCGAAATTAAAATGCAAATCTAATGGGCTTAGCTAGCATCATGTGGAAAACATCATGTTATCAAAGATCATGTTATCAATCAACATGCTGATCAAACAAATAATTTTTCCAAATTTTATCTTTCTTAAGTGTGGAAAAATTCTGGTTTATCGAAACCGGACGGTTTAATCGATTAATTGAATTTTGGATCGGTTTTCGCTGGTTTATCGAAACCGAACCAAATCTGAAAATTATATTTTTCGGGCTTCCAAATATCCTCGCGAACCAACCGGTTCAGCTCGAATCTGGTCGAGCCGAACCGGCTCAACCGAAGGTCGCCAGCGGAGGCAACCACGGTGGCCCGTGAGGGCTGCCGAGGTCGCCCGCGGGGCTGACTGTTGTCGGCCACGGGAACGACCATGGTAGCCCGCGAGGGCACCCATGGTCGCCCCTAGGGCAGACCCTGGTCGCCCACGAGACAACCATGGTGGCCCTCACGGGCTGCTGCCATGGTAGCCCGCATGGGCAGACCGTGGTCGCCTGCGGCAGCGACCATGGTCGCCCGTAGGCGACCCTCGTCGGCCCTTGGTGCTAACCATGGTCTGCCCTAGGGCATTCCATGGTCCACCAAGGGACTCGACCTGGTCGGCCATGGCTAAGCTATGGCTAACCCGAAACACCACAAAAAAAATTATTTTCCAATTTCCAAAATCAATCAAATCTGAAAAAAAAATTTCGATGTACATGCATGCTAAGGTGATGAACACATATAAACTAAAAAAAAACAGATTTAAACATGTAGAAAAATACATAACAACCATGCCTCTGATACCACTGAAAGATATCACCACGGGTTCCAATCAATGAATATCATGCAGCGGACGTTATGTAACCTTGGTGATCGATGCAAGCTTAGATCTTAATGCAATTTCAACATGTTATACATATAAATATAAATCTGAAAGTTACCTCTTCTAATCGATGAAAACACAAGTATAGTGTTTCTCTTTCAAGTCCACACAAGCACCACAACCGAAGAGGTTTTCACTCAAAATTTTTGCTATGAATTTTGAGAGAAGCTTGACAACAATGGAGGATGAAGAGAGAGAGAATTCAGCCCAAAGGGAGGAGGAAGTAGAGGGAAGTGGTCACCAATAGTTGGAGAAAATTATGGGAGATATTTTGGAATTTTTTAATTTGAAATAAAATTAAATTTCAAATTAATAATTGCATATCTACCCTTCTTAAACTCCTATTTGCACATCTTCCCTATTCATCATTTGAATCCCTAAATGGGCTTCAAGCCCGTTTAGCTAGAACCCAAATTAAACCCATTAACTTGAGTTATAATTTCGGTTTAGACAAAACGGTTCAATTTCCTCAAATTGATTTCTTCAACCGTCTGGTTAAAACCTTAGGCCAGAAAACTACCGAATCGTTCTCAATTCTCATCCATAATTATTTGTCATGTATCGTGCTTAATGCGTGTGACCCTCTTGGCTCACGAACAATTGGCAGACTGGTAAAATTACTATTTTACCCTTTCCATCATAAGTGGCCTCTAGCAAGACATTATGATTATCCAATGTTCGTGATTATCGATTATTCGTCTTAACCTGTTACCGTACATGTCACTGTCCTTTTATCAAACCGATATCCAGATTGATCAATAGGCATAGATTGGTCATCCTAATTTATCAATCACTGTTTCTTGATATCTGAGATGACTGAAAACTGATACTAAGGTATCACCTGCACGGCCGTGCTCTTTCTTCAGTCATACTCATCAAGTGGCCTAAACGGATATCTTTCTCATACCGAAGTATGAGTGATAAATCCCTCAGACGCCTTTCGAGTTCACTAGTGCAATCAATATCAAAGCCAATCGAAGCCGTTATAGTTACCCTTTTACAGATAACGTTAGACTAGGTTAAACTTAGGTATTTGTTAGATAGTGTACACAAAGACTCCTTGGTCTTAGGATATAATGACAAACTACGAAATGTGAGTATCTCATGACTTGATCTATGCAGCATACTCACAATCGGGTTGTCCGATATCATCGACCTGATGGTATCTATGATATAACTCCGGCACGCACTTTGCCATAATCAGTAGAGCATGATCACAAGGAGTTAGTCTCATACTGATCGTTTCATAAAGAAGCTTAGCTGATCAGGGACTCATCAAATGTAATTATTTCTGATCTATAGTTCTACTATTAGTGGTTACACACATAATGACATAGATCAAATTATATTCGATATATTACTACAACACATTAGTAATATATGCCGATTTATTTATTCGGAAAGATGATAAAACATTACATCTGTAGATCACTTTTATATTGGACTGGGGCATAACTCTAACATATCCACTCTATAATTGTAAAGCAACATGCATAACTTAGTCCGTATAAACCTAAGGAAAAAACAAAAACAAATCCTAAGATTAAGTCTTCTGGATTTGAACTCGCTTCTTCCTTGTGGACTTCCATTGGCTCCGAGCCTCCTTAGAAACTTCACCAACTCCGTCTTGGTTTCTTCTTGCATCAGTCTTCGTAATTACAATAAATAAATAATGAAATTATATAAGAGCAACGACACGCATGCCGCAATTAATTTACAATCAAATCCAGCAACGCGCAGGTTGCAAAAATTACCGAAATCTAAACGGGATAAGCTACACATCATATTGAAATCAATCATGTTTTCAAACATCACGTTACCAAACATTATTTTATCAAACAACAAAATTAATTCCAAATTTTATCTTGCTTAAATGTGGGAAAAATTTTGTTTGTCGAAACCGGACGGTTTAACTTGACTAGTAAAAATTGAACCGGTTTACCCCGGTTTATCGGAAACTATGAAATTTTTGGGAAATTCTTCGGAAACTATGAAATTTTTGGGAAATTCTTCGAAAACGGACACGAGCCAAGAACCGTTTCATGCCCCCGGTCTGGTCAGCCAGCTCTGGCTCGCCCAAAAGTCGCCCGCAGGCTACCATCGGCGTGGCCAGGGGCCACCGATCTGGCCGGCCTAGGGCTCGGCCATGGGCGCCCGAGGGCTTCCCATGAGTGTGCCTTTGGTCTCGCCCTGGTTGGCCATGGGCCACATCTATGGGCGCCTGAGGGCCACCCATGGTCATGCCCTAGGCTCGACCCCGGTCGCCCGCGACACTACCCACATCTTGTGTGAAGTACTTCACGTCTTGTGAAGTGCTTCACATATTGTGTGACTCACTTCACATCTGGATCAGCCCAAATCTCTTATTCTGTCATACTAACTCTCCAAGTTCTTTTGCTATATACCTTGCTTATAGTGTGTAACCCTCTAGGCTCACGACCCGTTGGCAGACAGGCAAAGTTACCATTTTTCCCTTTCCATCATAAGTGGCATCTAGCAAGACATTATGATTACCCAACATCCATGATTATCGATGATTCGTCCATGTCACTATCCTTTTCTCACTCGATATCTAGATTGATCAAAAGGCATAGAGTCGTCATCCTTATTTACCAATCACAGTTTTTTTGATATCTGAGATGACTGAAAACTGATACTAAGTATCTCCCGCATGGCCATGCAATTTCTTTCAGTCTTACCTATCAAGTGGCCTAAACGAATATCTCCCCATACTGGAGTATGAGGGATAAATCCCTTAGACGTCTTTCGAGTTCACTCATGCAACTCATAACTAAGCCAATCATAGCTCTTATGGCTATCCTTTTAAAGGTAACGTTAGACTAGGTCAAATTTAGAGATTCATCACACAGTGATAACAAAAATTCCTTGGTCTAAGGATATAATGAAAAGCTAAGATGCGTGAGTATGCTCATGACAGTATCTATGCCACATAAACATCATAGGTTCGTCCAACAACACATTAGCAATATGATGCCGATATATTTATTCAGAAAGATGATAAAACATTATAACTATAGACAACTTTTACGTTGGACTAGGGCACAACTCTAACACCAGTAATTGTAATTCTTTTATATTTCTATCTTTTTTTCTACAAGAATAATGTCATGGATGGATGTATTATCATAAGTTGCGAGGGTTAGAAAAGACTGCGTGACCATAGACGAAGGTATATTGCGGAACAACATAAATATTCCTCTTGTTCTCGTATGATTGGCTACTTTTTCCTTGGTTAAGTCTTGGCTGATTTTGCTCTTCCTTGTTATATACACCAAAATCTGGTATCAGACTTCAATTTGTGGCAAAAGAGAGTAATGGAAAAAGAAAGAAAAGCTCAAATCGACAAATTCAATAAGAAGAATTATGATTTTGAATTTTAAAAGATGCAAGTAGAGGATTATCTATGCTAGAAGAAGTTGCCCACATCTTCATTAAAGACTAATCTAGAGAAGATGTGTTGGAATGATTGGCAGTTTCTGAACTGGTTGGACCTTCATGCAATAAGTTTGAAAGTGCAAAGATTATTTCCTACAACGCTATAAAAAAGAACACTACATCAACAATGAAACAATGAAAATAGATAAAAGCAAAAGACTAAGAAAAACTAGGTGTTGAACATGAAAAGAGGAGGCAGGAAGTTTGAAAATGAGAAAGATTAAGAGACGATGGAGATTGTTAGAGGTGCTTAAATTTATCTAGGAACCGAAAAATTGGCCAGAACCAGACAGAATAGAACCGGTTAAAACCAAAACTGGGTAGAAATGGGATAGTTTTGGTTTTGAGTTCTTCAAACCAATGCGAGCCGATTTTTTCTCGGTTTAGACGAGAAAAAACCACAGTTAACCGAAATAAACGATAATGGTTAGCTCTCGATACATGACAGAATATGAGCCATCAATCATCATAAATCGAAGGCCCTCATTCATTAACATGTATCAATAAATCATAATTAAATATTAATTTCAAATATTGCTCTCAACTCTAATTTTGCTCTCATTCTGCCGAGACTCTGACGAGCGTGATGTAGCCTGTCGTTAGGGGTGTAAACGAGCCGAGCCGAGCCTCAATTTGACAAGGCTCGGCTCGGCTCTTGAAAAAAGTGTTCGGCTCGAGCTCGAACAAGCTTGTGCAACTAAGCTCGAGTTCGACTCGAGAAAACTTTGATAAGCTCGAACTCGAGCTCGGCTCGACTCGATTCACTTAATTTCCAATACAAATAATCATTTGAAAATAAATATAAAATATAAAATTCATTAATATTAAATGAACCAGCTTGCGATTGGCTCGACTCGATTTGGCTCATCTAATTTCATCATAGATATTCCCCAAAATTTTGAAAATATATTATTAAAATTATATAATTAATTAAATAGTAAACGAGCTGGCTCGCGAGCCTATCGAAGCTTAAAAGTTCAGGCTCGAGCTCAGCTAGTTTATTAAACGAGCCTAATATTGAGCTCGATTACAATGAGCCCAAACCGAATACTTAACGAGCTGAGCTCGAGCGGCTCGTTTACAGCCCTGCATGTTGTTATCCTCGCCGCACAGACAATTTGGTTTGAGAGCGTTGAAATATTTGACGGAGCTACGCTGCTTTCGACGAGCCACGGAAGCCATGGTCGCGCTGCTTAGTGATTTGGACGGAGTCACAGAACGAAAGAAAGCCATTGATGCGGTCACATCAATTATACTTTCATGATATCTATTACCCCATTCTCAGTGTAATTTTTCCCTTGAATGTGTTGAATTATTGATGTTTGTGCCAAATATCTCTTTGAGAGTATTTGTATTTGTTTATGTGTAGATCCCGTCGATTTGGATTAAAAATATTTAAACAGAAGTAGCTTTCGGAAGCCTTCTGAGATGGTGGGCGTCATGGTGGGTGCCATGGCCTGTGTCATGGGCCATGACCCATGACACTACCATGAGAAGGAGCAGCAAGGACAAGACAAGAAGCAGCAAGGACATCATGAGAAACATCTTTCGGAAGCCTGTCACGGGCTATGTCACAGCCAATGACGTGATCCAATTAGTGAGAGTGCGGAGTCGCAGAGGGACAACTCTCGGGAGCCTGACACGGGATATGTCACGGACCGTAACAGGGCTCGTGACAGCTGCGGGACCAGATGATTAAAAGCCAAATTTTGGGACTTTTTGCAAATACTGATTATCATTGAGCTGTCAGAGAGACATAGAGGAGAGCAAAATTTGATAGCATTTTGTGCCCTAGTCCAATTGCTAGTAGCCTGTAAATGTCTATGTACATTATCATCGTTTGTAATATATATAAAACGGCTTTGTATTACTTATGTGTTGAAGTAATATGTTAAGCATGAACTGATTAATGACCACTAAAGTAGTAGAACCATAAATTTGTACGGGTCACACTTAACGAGTCCCTGGTCAATATATACTTCCATAGAAGCGACCAGTATGAGGATGGTTCTCAATGAAGTAGTTCTACTTGTCATAGGGATGAGGGATCCCGGAATCATATCATAGATATCATGAGGTGATTGATATCGAACGACCTGCTTTGAATAGTGTTTTCATAGATTAAGTCATGAACATATTCAAATGTGATAGCTTGTCACGATATCCTTAGACCAAGGAGTTTTTGTGATCGCTATGCAATGTACGTGCGGCTTTAACTTGCGCCTAACGCTTTCCGTAACAGGATTGCAATAACGGGCATGATTGGGTGGCGGAACGGGTTGCATGAGTGACACGAAAGACGGCTAATGGATTTATCCCTCATACTACGGTATGGGAAAGATATCCGTTAAAGGCCTCTTGATCGAGACTGACTGAGAGTAAGAGCATGGCCATGCTAGTGATAGGGGTTATCAGTTCTCAGCCATCTCACATATCAAGTAACAATGATTGATTAAACAAGGGTGACGACTCTATGCCTTGTGATCAATCGGGATATCTAGAGATAATAGGATAGTGACTTATACGCACAAGGTTAAGTCGAATCATCGATCGTCACGCACCTTGGGTAATCATAACGTCTTACTAGAGGCCCCTTATGATGGATCGGGCAAGAGAGATCTTTTGCGCCGATCTGCCAACGGTGGCATGAGCCTGGAGGGTAACACACATTCAAGACGGATAACTTGAGACAAGGAAACCTTAACGTTTCTTGAGGAGCTATGCATGGACAAAACTGAAGGTTTAGGGCCATGGGTTCGGTTTGAGAGAATAATTAGCGAATCAAGAAAACTGAGTTTTTCGTCGATGTCGCGTCGGACTTTGTTTGATAAGTAACGACAAAAAGGGTCGGGCAAACTTTTGGACACGGCACGAAACCACATAGGCGAGCCCATTGGGCTCGGCCCATGAGGTCACGTGACTGGCCCAAACAAGGGCCCATTATGGGCCCAATAAGCCTCATATGGCCGGCCCACATTGGTGGGTCCAAGAGTGGGGGCCACACAACACCATGCTTGGTTGGTGATTGTGGATTAAGAGGTGAGTGATTTAAGGGGTATGGGTGATGACACTTTAGGCCCATACCAATCACTTTTGACCCATGCTTATGAGTTGGATGATGAAGGTAAATATCTATTATTGATTAATTACACAAAAATCACACAACTCTCAAAAAGCTCCCTCCCTCTCTAGTGGCCGGCCACCTTTGCTCTCTCCTCTCATCTTGCTCTCTTGTTCTTCATTAATTGTTCTAGTAGGCAATTAAGTGAAGGATCTTCAAGATCATCCCCTTGGTGTGGATTTTCTTTAGAGAAGAAGATCTGAAAGTTCTTTTTTATCAATTCAACAAAGAATTAAAGGTAAACATCTTGTGGAATAGATTTTGCCTTGGGATTTAACGGTTTATGTTCTTGAACAAGGTTTGGAGTAGATTTTGTTAAACGTTTCCGCTATCTCGATGATCTAGAACGCTCCAAAACCATACAGTGGTATCAGAGGGTGGTTAACCCTCTTAATCTTTGTCTTGTTGAACTTGTTTCGGTTTTATGATTATTTGCATGCCAAAATTGTTGATAACATGTTTTTAATGCTTTTTGGGATAATTGCATGAAATATGTTATTTTTGGAAAATATATTGAATTTGAAATTTTTCGGAAATTATTGTATTTGTCGGGTCCGAGAAGAGACTCTCGGGGAGCCGGATCGGGGGTACCGGACGGAGGACACCGGAGGCCGGGGAGGCTGGCGGTGACCGGAGCCGTCCCCACTCTTGGCCGAGGCCGAGAGTGGAGGCAAGCTCAGTTTGGGCCTTCCTAGGCCTAAACCGACTTGGTTCGTGCACGGTGTTTGATCTGTGGCATGAACCCGCGATCCAATATTTCAAAAACTTTCAAAATTTAATCAGTTTCGATAAACCGTTTTTCGAAAAGGTCCAGTTTCGATAAACCCGACCAAGCAACTTCGGAAAATTAAAGTCGGAATAGTTGCTTATTATTTGATAACATGTTTGTGTGACAACATGCTGGATGATGTGATGAGATGTATGATGCATTAGTAGCCCATTAGATTTTATCGCTTTCACGGTTTGCACACCATGTTAGTGTTAGCGTGTAATTATTCTTTCATTCGAGCCCATAAAGTGTAATTATTTTTTATCCGGTCTACGAACCGAGTATTAATTGTAATTACTACTCAAAGACGAGAAGGATGGAAAATCGAGCACAATGACGGTCTTGGAGGAAGTCCAAGAGCTAGTGGGAGCCCGAATGAGAAAGACGAGAAGATGTGGTGACTCGTAGAATCCTAAGATTAGGATCGGCTATAAAATGCATATTTAACGCTTTATGCTTGCTTGCTTGAATTATTTAAATAATAACATGCTTGCATGCTTAGCTTACAAGTTTATAAGCCATCACCTCACATGTAAAGATTAAAACCGATTTCAATTGTTTGCATGTTTAAAGCGTTGTGAACCATCATCGCACGGGTTGTGATGGATGAGTTCAAATTTGAAACGTGTTTGCACGGGTTGCAAATGACGGCTTCAAATGAAGATAGTATGTGATACAATTAGAAACGTCACAACACGGGTTGTTGATGACGGGTTCGTAATTGTGCCAAATACTTTCGAATTATTAAACACAACCAAATCACAACATAATTTGAGTCAAGTGAGATGCCACCCAAATTCACACCCATGTAGAAAAATTTTATCGATGTCGTGCGCCTTAGCGGAGCATCGATGGAATGGGTTCTATATGGGAATGGTAAATTTTGTGGGATGTCGTGCGCCTTAGCGTAGCATCTGCACAAAGTTAACTCGTTAGCGAAGGTTGGTTGACTCGACCACGATTCTTGGCCTGAGGTCGAGCTGGGGCATCGGAAGGGTAAGCCGTGTGCTTTTGCACATACCCTGACCAAGAGTTACACGGGTTGTAATTGGATGGACGTCCTACCTAAATGAGTCAATTGGAGCGGTGCGCCTTAGCGTACTTCAATTGACAAATAAGGGATCTTGATTTAAAGATTCTAAACCTTAGAATCGGATGGTTGGTGTTTAATTCGGATCTTCGTAAATTTATTCAACTTTTCAGATTAAATTTACTTTCTTCGTGTAGAAATGGCTAGTAATTCAACAAACTCGTCTAATTTATCCATAATCACGGGTGCTAGGTCATATGTTATGGATGATTTACAATTTTAATTTAATAAAGATTTTGGACTGCATGATTTGATTTGAATTGTGTTTTTAATTCTTATTACTTATGTTCACGAGCATATATAATTTGTTTGAGTTGTGTTGTCAAGTCTGAGAGGGCCTATGTGGAAAAGACACGACCCTATTCGAGGGGTTCAATCATTAAACCATGATCCCTTGATTGTTGGTTTGTTATCTAGGTTTAACTGCTCTAAGTACAAGAGGCCTGGAAGTGATTCAACTCCAAGTTAAGGTTTGCTTCGGGAGAAGGAACCGACACTTGTGATACATAGGATCATCAAAGAATGCAAAACTAGATATTTATCTCATACGAACTATGATAATGCACAATGACCTGACATCCATGATTCGTTCTTTTGAATAGTTTTTCTCTACGTGTTCACTGCTGTCTAATTACTTGGATTTATAAAAACTTCACTTAAATCAATACTTTATTTTTGCAACTAAAATTGAATAAGTGTAAACCCTCATTGGTCTCTGTGGAATCGACCCAGTTTTACTGTATTACTTGTGACGATCGTGTGCACTTTCGCGTTAATCAAGTGTTGTAGAAATCTGTCTATGTAACCAATAGCCACGCCACAGAAGTCATGCTCGACGAGCCACAAAAGCCACGCAACATAGCCTCGTTGATTTTGTTGACCACATGTGCATATCCACCCTCCCTCACCGGCAACGAATAAAAACTAGCTCATGATTTAGCCGAGAATGAGGGTTCTGCGAAGATGTAGAGGAGATTTTTTTTATTTAATTGTATTTATTGTATCAATAACTAGTTCTGGTTAAAATAAAATATGGGCCTAGTTTCACTGTCAACCGAAATTCGGTCTCAGTCAATTTCCACCCGGTTTCAGTTCTGAATTTTAAAAACTAGACCATACTAATTGGTCTTCAGTTCGAGTCACCGATTCCAGTTACCCGTGTTTGAGCACCCCTTGAAATTGTAGTACAAAAAACCAATAACATATGCAAGGAGTTGTATAAAGTTTAGCATTATTATACTGTGAAACCTGGAACAATTGCGCAAACTAGAATCAATTAGAATAAAGAGCATAGGAAAATCCTAGTAAATGTGAAGGATGATAGATTTGAGGAGAAGAAAAAACATGCTAAATATAAACTGAACTTTATTGGTAATAATCATTCCAGAAACATGAACGTTAAATGGAGTACATATAATTTATAAGCAATCTTTAGATGGACATGCGATAATAGTTCAGAGATTTTCTATAACGCCGTGAGCATAAGTTAATTGTTATCATCAAACCAGAACTGCGACTGGAGTTTGGTCAAAACCTTGTCGTCCACTTGGAAGGCCTTAGCAAGAACGTCTGGGTTTATAGCTGGGTTCGATCCGAAAACAGCATTGGCTATGGTGATTGCACCCGGATTCTGGCTGCTCAAAGCGGCAAGAGCAACGGCGTTGTAGTGACCGACGTTGAATTGGAAGTGAATGAGGCCAACAGGAAACACAAAGACATCACCCTTGTTGAGCACCTTTGTGAAGAGTTTGTTCTCAGGGTTGGACGTCACGAAACCCACGTAGAGGCTGCCCTCCAACACCACCAAGATCTCGCTCGCACGAGGATGAGTGTGCGGCGGGTTTAGGCCGTAGGCCCCGTAGTCAATGCGAGCAAGAGATATGCCCAATGTGTTGAGCCCTCCAATTTGTTGGACATTGACGGGAGTGACGGTGGATCCAACGGGATTGGAAGTGTTTTTTGGAATGTGGAGCCCCGGGAAGAAGAAATCCTCGGCCTTAGCCAGCTTCGGGTCGTTGCAGATCTTTCCATTCACGATCACTGCATCCATAAAGTTTAATTCAATGAGTATATATACAGGACTATAAAGGGTTGAGGATGAATTGCGAATAAACATGGGTTTTGCAAACAGTGGTTGTGAATTTTTTCTTTGCATAGTGTACATTTGTCCAAAAATGCCACTGAAATCAATTTTTTTAAAATTATAACGAAAATTTCTATCTTTTCAACTCGAGTTCATATCCAGACGAGTTTCAGGTACAAAGAAAGCCTGAGTTAAAAAACATTATTTTATTATTTGGATTATTGAAAAAAAATTAATCAAAAGGTGTTTTTAGTCATATTGACAAATGTACACATTTTATAGAAAAAAAGAAGTTAGTAACCACTTCTTATAAAAATGAAATCTCACATTCATTTTTACAAAATTTGTATAGTTGATAGAAAATTATGCAATTTTGTGTAGAAATAAAGAGGAGTTGTATATAAAGAAAAGGTACCAGCAGCCTCGGAGTCCTTAACGGCTACACAGAAGTCTTGGAGAGAGCTTGGATCTGAGGCATTGGCAATAGAGGAAGCCAAAGACAAGAGAACAGCAATAGCGAGGGAATAAACACTTGTCTTCATCGTTGTTGTTACTATTGAGAGACAGAGAAACAGAGAAGTTGGGATGAGATGTGTTGCAAGACAATCATATCTATTTATACATAAGACATAGTATTGAAAGTGTCAATGGTTGATAAAATATGGAGTACTTTGTCTTGTGGAATCGGTTACCTATATTTTATTTCAGTAATGAACTATATTCTTCAACTGCTATTTTAATTAAACATATTGCAACAGAAACAGTCTTTCTTTCTACAAATTCTACTTTAGTTTGCTCTACTACTTGTTCAGATAAGGTTTCAAGAAAGAAACTCTATCATCTTCCCGTTATAAACTTGATCCGATTTTCAAATTACCATAGGCTGAGTGCTCTTTGATTGAAAGAATATGCTGCTTTCTAGATGTTCTGATAAGTTTCCAGTAAACAAGTTTCACCTTTAACACACCTATAAGATACTTACTCGACTCAGAACCGATAGAATTATTGAAAGTAGAAGATAATTATGTATCCTCTTTCCAACACATTAAAACCTAGTTAGTCGACTATTAAAAGCAATATTGATATATTAAATTGATGTGTGAGTTACAATAAGAGAGAATTAGTTGAATATAAATATAAGTACGCGCTTTTTGACAAATATAGAAGAGAGGGTTATAAGATCTGAAAGTGTACGCTGATAGTTGAAGTACCAATTATAATTTTTACACTCTAACAGTAGCCAAGAAGCTCACAATTATCTTTTCTTCTTCTCGCAAGCTAAGGCCTTTAAAAGAACTTTGTTAGTCTTCTACACTCACCCTCATGTGTTAATTTACGAATTATGAGATATTTTTATGAATTATGAGATATGCACGTGAACCATGACCTTCAGCCAAAACAAATGTTATGGAGGAGTTAAAGAGAGCCAAAATAAAATAAAAATTCAAAACAAGTCTAGAAGCCGAGACAATATGTGTCTAAGAAAATTGACCGGACGTGGTCAAATGGGTTGGTATATGAATTGAAATGATCAATCTTTGAACACTTTGTATGTACTATGAAATTTCTAATATCATGTATATTTGGTTTCATGGTAGAATGAACCATGAACTTTGAACACTTTTATAAAATTGACTGAGTTATTTTTCACCAAAGAACTCTCACTCGAGTTCGTTGAGCCTTCTCTCCCTCCCAGATCAAGGATGTATATTGGACTCTACACCCCTGCGACCTTAGACAATCGAGGTTCAATAAACAACCTCTATTTACCTCCCATGTCATTCACCGATCTCATCTCACGTCCGAGTCTTTTATCGTCGACTACGCAACTAACCCCGGTTTCTTCGACTTCTAAAGTTAGTCTGGGTCAGACCAACAAAACCGACGATGAAGCTCTGATTGCTGGCCACCGTCCCATCCCACATAGGGCCTTTGCGTCAAGGCCGGGTTGACTTAGAAGATCAAACCAGCCACCACCTGGCTGTTAGAGTTGTGCCCTAGTCCAATGTAAAAGTTGTCTACAGTTATAATGTTTTATCATCTTTTCGAATAAATAAATCGGCATCATATTACTAATGTGTTGTAGTAATATATTAGATGTAATTTGATCTGTATCATTTGTGTGTCATTACTAATAGTAGAACTGCAGATCAGAAATAACAACATTTAATGAGTCCCTGATCAGTTAAGCTTCATTAAGAAGCGATCAGTATGAGGCTAACTCTTTATGATCACGCTCTACTGATCATGGTCAGTCTAGGCCGGAGTTAGGTCATAGATATCATCAGGGAGATGGTATTGGACGACCTGAAGGTAAGTATGAAGCATAGATATTGTCATGAGCATACTCACATATCGTAGCTTGTCATTATATCCTAAGACCAAGGAGTCTTTGTGATCACTGTGTGATGAATATCTAAGTTTGACCTAGTCTAACGTTACATGTAAAAGGGTAGCCATAAGGGCTCTGATTGGCTTAGACATGAATTGCATGAGTGAACTCGAAAGACGGCTGAGGGATTTATCACTCATACTTCAGTATAGGAATGATATCTGTTTAGGCCAGTTGATGAGTATGACTGGAGAAATAGTATGGCCATGCAGGAGGTACTTAGTATTAGTGTTTAATCATATCAGATATCAAGAAACAGTGATTGATAAATTAGGATGACGGTTATATGCCTTTTGATTAATCTAGATATCGGTATGATAGAAGGATAGTGACATGTACGATAAGAGGTTAAATCAAATCATCGGTAATCACGGACGTTGGGTAATCATAATGTCTTGTTATAGGCAACTTCTGATGGAAAGGGTAAATTCGTAATTTTTCCAGTCTGCCAACGGGTCGTGAGCCTAGAGGGTCACACACTTTAAGTATGGTATATAGCAAAACAGAATTGGATAGAAGATTGGGAGAATGCGCTTTTCAATTTAGTCAAATTGAAAGCGAATCGGTTAATTTCCGGCCTAGGTTCATAAACCGGATGGTTGAGGAAATCAGATTAAAGGAATTGAATCAGTTTAGCTAAACCGTTTAATTATAACTCATTCAAAATGAGTTTGATTAAACATTAGCTAAGTGGGACCCAAGCCTAGTCTTAATATTAATTGGATGTATTATTGTATTGAGATAAATGAGCCTCTAGCCCATTCTTGATATAATTATTATTTCTAATTATATTAAGATTAGAAAAAGGATAATTACAAGTAATTATCATTAAGGAAAAATCAAATATATGATTTTATTTTCAGATTTTAATTAATCTCGTAATTTCTTTCTTTTCTAACCCTCTTGGCCGATTCCTCTCCCAACACTAGTCGTTCCTCTCTCTTCCTCCATAGCTAGGGTTTGCTTATTCTACTCTCAAAACAAGTATAGTTGAGTGTAGAAACCTTAGAGTAATAAGGTGTCGTTCTTGTGTGGTCGATCTAGAGAGCACAACCTTTTGGTTTTTCTTTGTCAAATTCGAAATCCTCAAAAATGGAACAAATCAGGACAAACCGGAAAATCTGTCCAGCACTAACGAGTAAGTTGTTTTCCTTCATACGAGGTCTTGCAGTCCAAACTGGGTTATGTGCAACACATTAACGTCGCAGAGAACTGTATAAAATTTACTCTCCAAAAAGAACTGAGGCATTTGGAGATCTGTAGCTCAAGTTATGGCTTGTCGAAGTTATGTTTTTCCGCAGGCAGATTCACTAAAGATTCTTTGTGTTTGTGATTCGAAAAGATATATTTTCATATCTGATATTTTTATGTTCTTGCTGCAATTTTTATCACATGATGATCTTAGTTCGAAATCCATATTTATTTTAATGTCCGTTGCATGAAATTAATTCTATGGAACCTGTGGATTTCCGTTAGTGGTATCAGAGCCTTGTTGTTTGTGATATTAATTTTGAGCATGATTAGGTTAGCTAAATTCCCTAATTTTTCATGTATGATTTGTGTTGCTACGTTTAAGTGTTGGCATAATTTTTTAGCGCAAATGTAAGAAGTCAGTACAACAAGCTACATGACATGTGGAGCGACCAGTTACAATCAAGATTAGGAAAGATCTGAAGCTTTCCTATTTCGACGAAGCTTGGAGCGAAAGAAGAAAGACGCCACGAAGACTTGGAGCGCAAGAGAGTGACGTCGACAAGTCAGGCGACTTCCAGCTGTCAGTAACACGTCAGCAATAGGCGGCAACAACTTGCCTGATTTATTCAGGAAGTCAGAACAGGCAAGACGACTTCCAGCCTGTCAGGCGGCAACGACTTGCTTAATTTATTCAGGAAGTCTGAAACTTCTTGTTCCTAATCCGGGAATGATTAGGAATGTGAGCTGCTATAAAAAGCCTTGAGCTTCCCATTAGCAGTCATCCGTTCTTGTTCTAAAATTGCAAGATTTCTCAGAGCTCTTAACCGTGCACCATTGGCGTGTTGAGAGGCTAATTATATTTGCTAGAACGGCTTTGCTCCGATCAAACATCAAGTCGTGAAGATTGAGTGTTTGGATCGGTTAGGGTTTTTGTTTGTGATTGAAGATTCACAACTCCGTCAAAGAAGACAACGACACCGAGCATAGGCTTGCTCGAAGGGTGGAATTGAGAGGATCTCAAAGACAAGGGGAGAGGCCCTTGGTCGAGGTTGTTCACAGTGAGATCTATAGTAGCTTAGGACAATAGCTTGTGTGATAGCTAGTTGGTGCTTGAAGTTGTACTATTGACTACCTAATAGTGAAAACCTTTCCACTGGCAAAGTGCCACATACGTAGGTGCGGAGTCACCGAACTGGGTAATCATCTATGGTGTCGTTATTATTATCTGTTTACTGTTTTGCTTACGGTTTGCGTTTTAGGCAAGTAGTCGATACACAAGTTACAACTTTTTGTTCGACTTCTTGACTCGGCTACGATTCAGAATTTCAATTGGTATCAGAGGAGGCACCTTTTCTTTTAGGTGATTTTCTTGCAGAATTTCTGAATAGCCAATATGGACTAAAAGGAAGGAGGTTCAGTAAATCGACCACCAGTGCTCGACGGAACAAACTATGGGTACTGGAAAGCATGGATGTGTGCCTTCTTGAAGTCCCTCGACAGCAAAACCTGGAAGTCTGTCATCAATGGATGGGAGGAACCTCACTATGCTGATGCTCATGGAAATCAAACTAGCATCAAACAAGAAAAAGAGTGGAGCACGGAAGACGATGAAGCCGCCCTAGGTAATTCTCGTGCACTCAATGCTATTTTTAATGGAGTAGACAAGAATGTGTTTCGACTCATCAACACGTGCACAAGTGCCAAAATTGCTTGGGACACTCTTGCTGTTGCTTACGAGGGTACTTCAAAAGTCAAAGAACAGAAGTTACAGTACCTCACGACCAACTTTGAGGCCCTTACCATGAATGAAGACGAAACTATTGCGGAGTTTAATGTGCGCATCAAGGATCTGGCCAATGAATCATATTCACTTGGCAAGCCTATGACCGATGAAGATTTGGTCAGGAAAACGCTAAGAGCGCTAAGTCCCAGATTCAAGATGAAGATTACCGTCATAGAAGAAGTCCATGACTTGAAGACACTGAAGTTTGATGAACTCATGGGATCATTAATGACCTTCGAGCTCTCCCTACCTCTCATCGAGAAGAAACATAAAGGTGTGGCTTTCAAGAGTTCTACCCAAAAGCAGAAGAACTTGACGCACTCTGATTCGGATAGTGACATTGAGGAAACTATCGCTATGCTGGGCAAAAACTACAATAAAGTCATGAAAAGATATAGCCAGATGACAAGAAGGAATGTCACCCGAGAAGTCAGAGACAAGCCGCAGCACAAGTTCCAGAAGCTCGAAAACACAAATAGCGATGGAAGACGAGGAAAACGATCAGGAAAAGGAGTCCAGTGCTTTGAATGTGAAGGGTATGGACACATGCAAAAAGAATGTCCTAACTTCGTAAAGAAACAGAAGAAGGGATTCAATGCCTCTCTAACTGACGATGAAGATAAGGAGGACAGTGACGTTGAACATACAAGTAACTATGTTGCTTTTACTTCCTCCACAATAGAGCAACCTTCCGAGAATTCAAAGAAGTATGACTCTGATGATGAGCTATCGGATGAGACTCTCAACAATGCATACAACGAATGGTATGTCAAGTGGCTTGAAGACTCTCAGGTAATCGAAAAACAAAATGCTCTCATTCTTTCTCTTAATAAAAGACAAGTCACGACTTCTCGAAACCACTGTTGATCTCAAAAAGGAAGTTGCTCGGTTAAAAGGAGAGTAAGAACAGGTCACCAAGTCTGTAAAGATGATGAATCCAAGCACTGACACCCTAGACCAAATTCTCTCGATCGGAAAACCAACCAGAAATATGGAAGGTCTTGGATATTCAAAAGAAGCCTCATCATCATCATCGCACACCGTCTTCGTTCCTCAGAAGGTTGTCCCCCAGAAGCCCCGTCAGAAGTCTTCTAACTTCACGGCTGACCAAGCGACCAAACAGCCTCTTACCTTGGCCGCTTCAAAAATGCAGAACAAAAGACATAACTGGGTATGTCACCACTGTGGACGAAGAGGACATATTTGACCTTTCTGCTATCAGCTATACGGGAGGAGCTTCGTCAAGAAAAGGACCACCATCAAGAAAGCACAACCACGTAAGGAATGGCGAGTTAAGGAGGTAAATTATCAAGCTAATATCGCGTACACCGCTCTAAAGGCTTCAACCAGCAACGATTGGTACTTTGATAATGGATCCTCTCGACATATGACTGTCAGAACCTTGCCAACCAAGTGCCTTCTATCCAAAGCTCAAGAGACAAAGCTATGACATCAAAAACTTGGTCACATCAATTTGAGGAGCATGCAAAAGATTCTCTCTGAAAAGGCGATCATTGGAGTTCCCAACCTCAAGATCATTGAAGGAAAAATCTGTGGAGAATGCCAGATTGGGAAACAAGTCAAGACGTCACACAAGAAGGTACAACATCTTACTACTTCTCGTGTACTAGAACTTTTTCATGTTGACCTTATGGGACCTATGCAAGTAGAAAGTCTAGGGGCCAAGAAGTACATATTTGTTTGTGTAGACAACTTCTCGAGGTACACCTGGGTAGACTTTATTAGAGAAAAGTCAGACACCTTCTCAGTCTTTGAAGCCCTATTTCGGAGAGTTCAACGAGAAAAAGGAGAAGCCATTGGAAAAGTCGTTCGACTTCGAAGTGATCATGGAAAGGAGTTTGAAAACATCAGCTTCGCAAATTTTTTTGATGCTGAAAGAATTGCACACGAATTTGAAAGAAAAAATCACACTCTTCAAGAAATGGCAAGAGTCATGATGTTAGCCAAAGACATCCCGCAGCACTTCTGGGCTGAAACTTTGAAGGGGTAATTACAGATCAGTACACCCGCCGAAACCTCATTTCAGGATCAGTCCCCCAAGTTTGAAATTTTTTTTCTCGGTACCCCAAGTTTCATTATGTTACACTTAATTTTAATTCTGTTAAATTTAACTGATGTGGTTTATAAAAAGTCCGAAATGTCCTTGTTTTTGTAAGTGTCAAAAGTATAATTATCAGTAAATGTAAAGATACTATTTTACCCTTACTCAAATAACAACCTAAGTGTATAATGGAAGGGTATGTTAGTACTTTTCAATAAAATATTAAATATAACGAAACTGATTAAAAATTTCATAGAAATTGACCAATTTGCCCTTCTATTTGAACTCCTCTCTCTCCAACATAACTCTCTTTCTTGTTCGTTTCTCTTCCTCTCACCTACGAACTGTAACTTCCACTTCTCTTTCAACCCAGAAAATCAAAACCACTAAATTACTTCATGAAATTAGACAACATGGTTGATTATTACATGAAAACATAATTGATTATTACGGGAACACAAGGATTACACCACAAAAATAAAATTACAATGAACAACAATCATAAATCTCATTGCAATTTCACTTAAACATGGAGTAATCAATAAAAATAGAACAAAAATTGTGATGAAATTACAAAAAACAGACTTGTTGGTGGCCAGACCTCTATGGTGAGGACACAGATTCATGGCCGCTGATTCGTGGCCTTCGACGCTGAATCGTGGCGGCCGAAGAAAGGATTCGTGAAAGGGGCGTGATGGGGAAGGGCGACCCTTGTTGGCGGCGTTCGATGACGGCGAAGGGAGCGTGGCGGATATGACCTATTTTTTCTGAATCAGGTTTCGCATAAAGGGTTGTCGCCGAGCTCGTCGTCGTCGTCATGAATCCGGCGAGCTCCTCTTCTCGTCGCTGGAAGAATAACAAATTGAGGTGAAGATTGGACCGAATCGAGGTGAAACTCGTGCCACCGCAACGAGCTCGTCAGATCTGGTCTCTGACGATGGCGAATCGAAGGTTGTGGGTTTTGGATTAGAGGAATCCGGCGGCCAATATTTGGACCTGGTGTTGGTTCTTTGGGTTTCAGAGAAGAGAGATGAGAGGAAGAAGATGAGAGGTTGAGAGGAGAGAGACAAGAGATTGAGAGGAGGGGGGACAATCTTGTCATTTCACAGGATTTTGTTTTAATTTTTTAATTCTTTATTTGTTAAACTGAAAAGTCAAATTTTTCCTTAACCTCTCATTTCAATTGATTATTCAGTTAGGGGTTAAATGGTCATTTCATAGTTTATCAAATAATTATACCATTTGGAATTTATATATCGAGGGGCATTTTGGTCATTAAAAAAATATTGATGTTAAATTTAACAGAATTGAACTAAAGTGTTAACGTTTTAAACTTAGGGGACTGAGAAAAAAACTTTCAAACTTGGGGGACTGATCCTAAAATGAGGTTTCAACGGGTGCACTGATCTGTAATTACGGCTTGCCATATTCATAATAGAGTGACCCTCCGCCCTGGAACTTCGCTCACTCGTTATGAAATATGGAGGGGGATGAAGCCTAAAGTCAAATATTTCCATGTCTTTGGATCGATCTGCTACATACTTGCAGATAGGGAACCTCGACGCAAACTTGATCCTAAAAGCGACGAAGGCATCTTCCTTGGATACTCCAGAAATAGTCGCGCTTTTCGTGTATTCAACAAATGCACCCGGACTATCATGGAATCCATCAATGTCGTGATCGATGACAGTAATGAGCAACCCAGTGACGAGGACGAAGAAATCCTAAATCTCTCGGGAGAAGTCAGACCAGAAGGCAGAGGAGAAGTCAGACTGGAAGTCAGAGGCGAAGAGCGCAGCAAAGAATCTGAAGACGAAAGCCCAATCATCCCAGACAAAGTGGCATGTCCTATAGTACAGAGAGCTCCGTCAAGAAGAATTCAGAAGAATCATCCACCCCAGGATATGATAGGAGACATAAATGAGGGAGTGCAGACTCGACAAAAGGCATCTCTAGACTACAAAGAGATGATAGGTAACATTTGCTTTATTTCCAAAATTGAGCCAAAGAATATACAAGAAGCCATCAATGATGAGTACTGGATTTGCGCCATGCAAGAAGAATTGGTTCAATTTGCAAGGAATGAAGTCTGGGAACTAGTACCCAAGCCTGACAATGTCAATGTCATCGGGGCAAAGTGGATATTCAAAAACAAGTCTGACGAGCAAGGAAACATCACTCGAAACAAAGCAAGACTGGTGGCTCAGGGGTACACACAAGTAGAAGGAGTTGATTTCGAAGAAACCTTTGCTCCGGTAGCCAGACTAGAAGCCATACGACTTCTCCTCGGCATAACATGTCATCTACGTTTCAAACTCTATCAAATGGATGTAAAGAGTGCCTTCCTTATAGGAAATCTCAACGAAGAAGTCTATGTGGCTCAACCAAAGGGATTCGAAGACCATGACTCTCCTCATCATGTCTACAAACTAAAGAAAGCCCTCTACGGTCTCAAACAAGCTCCACGAGCATGGTATGAACATCTTACTCAATTCCTAGTTCAGAATGGCTATATTCGAGGGGGAGTAGACAAAACTCTCTTTGTGAAGAAGGAAGGAAGGGACATCATGACCGCTCAAATATATGTAGACGACATTGTATTTGGAGGAAAGTCAGACAAGATGCTGGAACGTTTCGTCCAACATATGCAGTCTGAATTTGAGATGAGTATGGTCGGTGAGCTCACATACTTCCTAGGCTTCCAAATCAAACAGATGTCAGATGGAATATTTATCTCCCAAAGCAAATATGCAAAGAACATTGTCAAGAAGTTCGGGTTAGAAAATGCCTCACACAAGAGAACTCCTATTGCCACACATGTCAAATGCACAAAGGACGAGATGGGAGAATCAGTTGATCAAAGCCTTTATCGAAGCATAATAGGTAGTCTTCTCTATCTAACAGAAAGTCGACCCGACATCGCTTACTCCTTGGGAGTCTGTGCTCAATATCAAGCCAATTCAAAAGTCAGTCACTTAACTCATGCCAAGAGGATCATAAGGTACATCTCAGGAACCTCTGAATGGATTTGCTATATTCCTTTGATACCTCTCCTACTCTTGTTGGATATTGTGATGCTGACTGGGCGGGAAGCACACTAGATCGAAGAAGTACCTCTGGAGGTTGTTTCTACATGGGGAACAATCTTGTATCGTGGTTCAGCAAAAAGCAAAATTGTATTGCTCTGTCTACTGCTGAGTCCGAATATATTGCAGCCGGAAGTAGCTGTACTCAGCTTCTTTGGATGAAACATATGTTGGCAGAGTATGGAGTCAAGCAAGAAGTCATGACTTTGTTCTGTGACAACATCAGTGCTATCAATATCTAAAAAAATCCAGTACAACACAGCAAAACGAAGCATATTGATATCGGGCATCACTTTATTCGAGAGCTTGTAGAAGACAAGAAGATAAAGCTCGAGTACCTACCCACTGAGAAACAAGTCGCTGACATCTTTACAAAAGCGTTAGATGCTAACAGGTTTGAAAGTCTGAGGTCATCCCTTGGACTTTGCCGTCTGGAGTAACCAGAAGTCAAGACAGAAGAGAGGGAGCTTTTGAGTGAATTTTTACTCTCTCTCTCTCTCAGGACCAGCCAGGGTCCACCAAATCTAGTCGGGCCCAAATCTCATTATCAGAAGCCCAGTTGGAATTATTTGTTTAAAAATTCAAAAAGGGGAATGATTGAAAAAGTGACGACAAACCAATCGGCTCCCAACCCCTTTCAACTCCCACGCAGAAAAGACTCTGCACCTCCTCCACCTTGCCAAACCGCTAGGGCACCATGAATCAAAATCAATCTACAACTGTAAGATTTTTCTCTTCTCTTTCAAACCAAAACCGATCAAGCAAATGGTTGGAACTAGGAGCGGACGAATACCATCTACCTCCAAGACGGTACGAGCAAAAATGAGGGCAAAGGTGATTGCCAAAAAGTTGTCGGCCTCCAAATCAACGACAAACAAATATGGAGTGAAGATTCGAGGGAGAAATCTCCCTGGAGAAGGATCGGCGAAACCTCAGGATGGACCAATGGAGGCGATTACCTCCACTGTAGAGAAGAGCAAAGCTGCCAACCTAGAAGAGAAAGGCTCTCACACTTCGCAGACGCCCCCACAAGGTACTTCTACTACCCATTTTGTAGTAAACCCCGTAGACAAAGAGGTGTCTGAAGAGGCTTAAGGAACTCTCGCCCCTGAGATCCATAATGCCGTCTATGGAGACAAATCTAGCCCCCAAAAATCTGCACCTACGCCAGAGAAGTCCCCACCAACAGAAGTCTTGCAAAAGCCGACAGCCCACCTATAATCCAAGACAGTGAACCTAGGATAAATGAAGAAACTGAAGTCATCCCAGAAGTTGCTCAACCTGTAGAGAAAAGTGTCAGTGTAGAAGAAGAAGCTGTGCCCAAAAGGCTTGAGAGAAGGAAGCTACCAACAAGAAGGTTGGTCGATAAAGAAGAAGAACCCCAAGTACCAAGGAGATTGACCCCAAAAAGAAAGACAACAGAGAAGACCCAGAAGTCACTCCAGAAGTCCCGCACTTGAACAAAGTAGCGGTTGAGATCACATCACTGGAGGACGGAAGAAGGTCTGGCCCTTTAAAGACACCATTGCGGCTGCTGAGCTTACTGCCAAATACTCAATTCTGTACCGCATTGGCTTGACAAATTGGGCGCCTTCTACACACGGGTCAAGCATCAAAACCGAATTGGCTAAACTCATATACCAAATAGGTACGCAATCTTCTCTTGATTTTGGCTCATATGTTATTGAACATCTAGTCAAAAATGCCAAATCATGCGCTGTCAAACTTCCTATCGGGTTTCCCTCATTGATCACCGGTCTTCTTCTCCAATAAAGTCCTCACATTGTCCGAGAAACGGATGTTCCGGGTAAGAAGCCATTGCCCCTCGCTATCAGCCTCAAAAACTTCGAAGGCAAGCATATGAGGGACCTCGCACCTCCTATGTCCAAAGCATCAGAAGCTGGTTCAAGCTCCCGACCTTCAGGACCACTTGGCACTAGGATGAAGGAAGAGTTGGTGGAGATGATCAATGATCTGGAGAAGTCAATTGCGATGCTATCAACCCGCAAAGTCGCATGTGAAGCTCTTCTCAATGACCTCCGCTCTGCTCCTGCTGATGTTGATGACTCCAACTCGTTTTAAGTATTTCTCTGATTCACTCTGATAAACTTGTTCCAAACACACTCTTTAATCCTCGCGGTATGTCCGAGTTAATTTTCTGCACACTATGACACTTGTTTTATTTTGGGATATTTTGCTCATGTTTGAGCTGGTTATTTTGCTCATGGTGTGAGCTGGTTTATACCCTGCTGTTAGTCGAATTTCATTGTATGATTGCCTTTGGCAATAATGTTAGACAAACAGGGGGAGATAGATAGAAGTTACGCCAGAAGTCGCACCGGAAGTTGCGCACAGAAGTAGCCATGCCATAAGCCACTCCAGAAGATAAACCAGAAGCCGCACAAGAAGTCGCAGAAAACACATACTTGTTGTGTGCGTAACTGCCTCAAGGTGACGATGTGCCTGAAATGTGTTTTAAGTCACATCACTTGTTGTGCGTAACTGCCACAAGATAACTCACTTGTTGTGCGTAACTGCCACAAGATGAACGATGTGCCTAAAAATGTGTTTGCCTAAAAAATTGCCAAAGGGGGAGATTGTTGCTACGTTTAAGTGTTAGCATAATTTTTTAGCGCAAATGTAAGAAGTCAGTACAACAAGTTACATGACATGTGGAGCGACCAGTTACAATCCAGATTAGGAAAGACCTGAAGTTTTCCTATTTCGACGAAGCTTGGAGCAAAAGATGAAAGACGCCACGAAAACTTGGAGCGCAAGAGAGTGACGTCGACAAGTCAGGCGACTTCCAGCTGTCAGTAACACATCAGCAATAGGCGGCAACGACTTGCCTGATTTATTCAGGAAGTCAGAACAGGCAAGACGACTTCCAGCCTGTCAGGCAGCAACGACTTGCCTAATTTATTCAGGAAGTCTGAAACTTCCTGTTCCTAATCTGGGAAGGATTAGGAATGTGAGCTGCTATAAAAAGCCTTGAGCTTCCCATTAGCAGTCATCCGTTCTTGTTCTAAAATTGCAAAATTTCTCAGAGCTCTTAACCGTGCACCATTGGCGTGTTGAGAGGCTGATTATATTTGCTAGAACGGCTTTGCTCCGATCAAACATCAAGTGGTGAAGATTGAGTGTTTGGATCGGTTAGGGTTTTTGTTTGTGATTGAAGATTCACAACTCCGTCAAAGAAGACAACGACACCGAGCATAGGCTTGCTCGAAGGGTGGAATTGAGAGAATCTCAAAGACAGGAGGAGAGGCCCTTGGTCGAGGTTGTTCACAGTGAGATCTATAGTAGCTTAGGACAATAGCTTGTGTGATAGCTAGTTCGTGCTTGAAGTTGTACTATTGACTACCTAATAGTGAAAACCTTTCCACTGGCAAAGTGCCCCCAGACGTAAGTGCGGAGTCACCGAACTGGGTAATCATCTCTGGTGTCGTTTTTATTATCTGTTTACTGTTTTGCTTACGGTTTACGTTTTAGGCAAGTAGTCGATACACAAGTTACAACTTTGTGTTCGACTTCTTGACTCGGCTACGATTCAGAATTTCAATTGCCCCCGCGGGCGACCATGGCAGCCCTCGATGGCGACCATGGTTGCTGCCGCGGGAGAGCACGGTCAGCCCCGCGGGCAAGCACGGTCAGCCCCACAGGCAACCATGGCAGCCCTCGCGGGCGACCATGGTTGCTGGCGCGGGCAACCTAGGTCGGGCCGGTTTGGTTCGACCAATCTCGGGCTCGAACCGGTCTAAATCTTGACGGTTCGCGAGAAAATTATAAACCCTAAAATTTTAATTTTCAGATCCGGTCAACCGTCCGGTTTCGATAAAGCATAAATTTTTTCCACACTTAAGAAAGATGAAATTTGGAATTAATTTGTTGTTTGATAAACATGATGTATGATCACATGATGTTTGACAACATATTGCTTTCCACATGATGTATAGCTAAGCCCTCTAGACTTGTATGATTTTAATTTCAGTTTTCCAACCTGCGAGTTGCTAAGTTTTGGGTTGTGATAAATACGACATGCGTGTCGTGATTATTTGTATTTATTTATTCACTTTAAATATGTAATTACGAAGACTGACGCAAGATACAAGTCAAGACGGAGATTCGAAGGCTGGAGGGGACTCGAAACTAGTGGGAGTCCACGAGGATGGAGCAAGCATGGATCTTGAAGACCTAGTCTTTAGGATCAGTTTTGCTAGAATCCTTAGGGCGGGCTTAGCTATACATGTTCTATTTACATTTATATATTTTGAATGTATGGATAGTTTTATATGCATTAGTTTATGTATGTTTAGCTATCACCCACATGCGAAGATTAAAACCGAAAATTAATCAGACTTGCATGCAATTGGTTAAGGAATCGTCGTTGCATGGATTTGCAATTGATGATTCTAGTTAACATTGTATCGATATACAATCAGGAGTATAAAAACACTTATTCGCAAATAATTACAAGTCAAGCGTGATACCATCCAAGTTTGGACACTCAAAAGGACTTTGAGCCTATGGATGACGGTATGCCTCCGCGTTACATTCATAGAGGAGAAGTCTGGATGAGTTGGGTAGTTCTATGTCGATGCGTGCGCCTCCGCGTAGTAGCCACATTAGTTCTGACCATAGTCGAAACTTGGTAGACTTGTCTACGATTGTCAGCTAGGGCTAGGGTAGCAGTATAGGGTATGCCGTGTACTTTTAAGTACAAACCCTAGCCATGAATTACATGGACTTGTTATTGGATGTGCTCCTACCTTGGTTCCCTCAGTTGGAGCGGTGAGCCTTCGTTCACTTCAATTGAGGTTATGCGAGGATCCTGGTTCAGATTCTAAATTTTAGAATTAGACAAGTGTTTTTTAACTCAATCCCCAACTTTAATTTTAAAAAATTATGTTAAATTTATATTTCTTAAAGCAAAATCAAAGCACACATTGAGTCACAAAGATATATCCTTTGGAGGATAGGATCTCTAGGCAGGTACTGGTTTTGAGAAGGTTTCTCAAATGTACACAAAAGGAATTTTCCTTGACCAACCTATCCATTTGGAATCAGCTACGAACACCACTAGAGCTCTTAGAGTTGCATTCAAGAAGCACTCTAACGCTCTGGATAATGTGGGTTATGAAAGCTTGGTTGCAGAGAGATGGAATCTCTAAGGGCAACAAATGATTATGGATGGAAATGGACTAATTAGACATCTTTAAGAGAAGGAAAGAATCGAAAGACTCTCCAATCAAGGATTTGCACTCCTGCGATTGTAAGCGGGAAATTCCATAAGTCATAATTTTATATTGTATGATGTGATCATTTTAATGATCTAAGCATATGTAACATGGAATTGACCGTCTCAGAGTTGCATAAAATGCTTTAAACTGCTGAGAGGAACATTCAAAACTAGATTCCGATGTTCCCGAGGTCAAGAAAGGGATAAGCTTTGACAAAGATAATGCTAACAAGGGTGAGGCACTTAAGCAATGTTGAAGAAGATTAAGAGACACCCATGGTCCAAAAGACCAAGGCTAATTCCAAACACACGGATGTCGTCTTGTTTCTTCAAGTAAGGGAGAATGAGGAGGATCTACATTTCTCAAGAACTTATGTTACAAGCTTGTGTACTTCTGAATCATGAGTATAGAGTACTACATAACACATTCTATGTGTAGGATTTACAAAGTAGAAGAGAATTGATCAAGGGAGAGATGATCCTACAAGTAAGCAATCCTAGTAGGAGTTTTTGTAATGATCATCGAATTGACTATACCCAATGGGCTTAGTCTTGACATATGAAAGTGTACCTGGTTTTATCAGGAACGAAATTTCGGTTCTTGTTGAACATTCATTATGCAAGTACTCCAGAAGGTTATTAGTCACTATGTGCAAAGCGTAGTTGATACTAATGAAAGATCAATCTGTAACATAAACAGTAAACAGTTGAACCAGATTCTAATCTGGCATCATTGTTTAGACCGCAGAAATAAGAAGCGCACATCAACATTCTATGAGTATGGACCTTTAAGTTCAATTGAATTCAATTCAGTTTGATGATGCGAAGCTTGTTTAATGGATAAATAAGAAGTGCGTATCAAAAATTTATGAGTGTGGACTTATAAGTCCAATTGAATTCAATTCAATTTGATGATGCGAAGCTTGTTTAGTGGGTAAAATGACAAATACGCTCTTCACAAGTAGAGGTGAAGAGCGAGTGACCAGTAGGGTCTAATACATCCCGGTGTGTTGAGATTCGTAAGGTCACAAGGACATAACAGTCAACTTGGAAATAAGTGTTAAAAACGTTTGGATTGAATCCGAATGGCTAAATACCTAACCAAGTCGAAATCAATCATCTTGGGGATTCAGATGAATAAGGCTAAACACAATCTTATTCAGATTTTTTGCTCTAGGGTCAGCTATATTCAGGATGAATAAGGCTTCAATGAAGACAAGGAATTGTATACCATTTGACACTCATCTAGATTCTCCGGCCCGTGAGTGGGTGCGCCTTCGCGTAGCATTCATGGGGATGTAAGTTAGATGAGATGGTCAGTTTTATTTGGATGCGTGCGCCTTCACGTAGTAACCAAATAAGAACTGAACCATAGTCCAAATTGGTATGGGAACATTCTGGTATGACCATATGACACTCGTTTACTTTCTAGTAATCATGGATGCCTACGCCTTCACGTAGTATTCATTGGGAGGCGAACTGGATGAGAAGGTAAGTTTTTGTGGATGTGTGTGCCTTCGCGTAGTATCCAGACAAGAACTGAACCATATTTAGACATGGAAGAGGAAATATCTCAGCACGGGTATTTTCCTAGTGGATTGGGATGGCAAGATAGTTTGCATCAGAATCAAATGAGAATGTCTTCATAGAGTATCCTTAGGAAACTAAGAGATACAGATTCCAAGAACCAAGCGAGAACAAAGCATTGCTGCTCGAGGTAGTGTCTTTTAGAAATGGGATTTAATTTCCAAAGGGCGAGTGGGAGTAATGTGCATCTTGAAAAAATTTAGGCACTTCACTTAGACACTATGGAGTTTGGTGGAGCCTGATCAGCTGAATAAGAGAATCATACAGTTCAAGTGATTATTCCTACAATTCCAATAAGTCTGAAAGAACATGTCATGTACCCATCAGATACAGATCTAACAACCTTATCACATGATGATCTTAGTTCGAAATCCATGGTTATTTTAATGTCAACTGCATGAAATTAATTCTATGGAAACCGTGGATTTCCTTCGCAGGCCAGCCCGCTGAGCCAACCGCCTCCCCTCCCTCTAGCTCCATCCCGATCAACACTGGCCCTGTCCACGCCAAAGACCGCTCCCCTATAAAGCCCGATTAGCTAAGAGTGCTTTGCTTGGTGACTAACAAATGGCACCACATCATATATGATTTTAAAGGCATTTCTCATCAAGACGCGGGCGTATGAAGATGGAATAGAGACCAGATTCGTCTGATTTAGGCTCAAAGTAATCTTCTAAAATATAGGAGAATATTCAACAAATATTATAGAGATACTCTCCCTATTTTACTATATCTCTTGTATAGGATTAGTATAAATAAGAGTTCTCTCATTCATTGTAATTCATCAACAACCATCCAAGAGTATTGTTCGATCACCCCATCAATAAACACCCAAGAGTTCTCTTTTCCGGAAGGATTTTTCCTGAAAATAAACACCCGGACTCTAGTCCTTTAAACCATCTCTCTCTCTCTCTCTCTCTCTCTCTCTCTCTCTCTCTCTGTTTGACCACTCGGCTCCGTTATCCCGAACGGGTCGAACGCTTCTCGGCTATTTGCTCTTTAATAGTGATGTGGGTTCACTTGGAGTCCATATCTACACATCTTTACCCACATTTAAGCGCCGAATTTTCATTGTTATATAATTTTTAGAGTCTTTTGTACCACTTTACGCCTTCGGGTAGGTTTGGTGCATGTGTGAAGAATTCAGGTGAAAAGGGGAGAAAAATAGACGAAAACCAGGCTCCGAGCATCAAGGAGGAAATGAGTTGAGGAACAAGTGAGAAGTGATGTTTGTCATAGGAGATGTGAAGATCGTCACATGATAAAATCAATTTCGTCACGATCGAGTAACGATCGCCATAAGAGGGTAACGATGATGTAACGGTCGTCACATGTGTGTGACGCCGTCACCTCGAATCATCACATGTCCAATTTCTATAGTACTAAATGCAAATATGACCTAAATTGAATCTTGCTTTCACTTTTTTCAATAGCCACCAGTTCTAGATAAAAAATCAAGCCCTAATATCCATCACCGACCTCCGAAATCGCGAAGACTAGCAAAGAATCATTGTCAGGGAACGCAGTTGAAGAGTTTATAAGCCTCAATCTAAACTTTGAGTTTTAGAGTAATTATTCACATACACGATTTCAGTATTTTGCACCATGATTATGAGCTAAAAACACTTAATCATGGGTGCTAGACTTATGAAATGATTGCATGAAAATTTTATGATTTCAATTGAATTTATGTATTTATTTGATTTTGGATCTTACTTGTGTTTATGCGTGAACAGTAAATTAGGTACTTATTTTTTGTTGTTTGAATTCAAGACTACTCCTGAGAGGGATAGTAGAGAATTGACTGCAGGTAAGATTGAGAGGTTGGTCTCTTAAAGTCGATCTCTTGGTACGAAAATCGTTGGGTGATTGATGTGGAGTTTTGATCATAATTCCCGAAAGCGTTGTCAATATGCAATTAGGCACTACTCAATGCAATTAGGCACTACTCAATACTGAGGGGCGGGTAGTGTAATTATAGCTTAGGCCTTTCGAATATTGCATTGATCAATTGTTAACCGAACTTGAATCAACGATAATCCGTTGATCTAACAACCGTGGTTGCTAGTTAAGTGAATCGAAAAACCATCTTATTACTGTGTACTTGTTACTTTTGTGATTTCTTGAGTGAGATTGCACCCTTTCACACAGACAATCAACTTTGTGCAATTTCAATTTTTTCGCACAAGTCAATAATAAACGACTTGAGTACTGACCCTATTTTGATCTCTATGGACTTGACTCGGATTTTTTCTGGTCACAAATTATTTGACCAACATCAATTCACACTCTCTCTAGTAAGGTACGATTGCGGAAACACATCACATCATTAGTGTCACACAGCCATAACCCTATTCTCGACAGTCTAGCCGCAAACACGGTACCCGTCTCGGAAAGGCTTACTTTGGTCGGCCAAGACCACGTAGGTCTTGCCCAACCTGGACATTTCTTGATTCAGCCACTTCGCTCCTTCGTGGTAAGTCGTGATCAAGTATTTCTCTCGCCATCAGACATGAAATCACATACTCAGATATCAAGTTAGGATATCAAAAACTAAAATATATATATAACTGTTGAAAGGTCACTCCTCTTCTCTACGCCCAGTCCCTACAACCGACCAACTAGGCATGATGAAGAAGATGACAAGATAGGACACATGTGGCATCATGCATCCCTAACGGCTACAAAGAGACCCAACATCCACTCCTCAAGCGAGAATGTATAACTAAAAACGGGCCAACACACTACCTCTACTTGCAATGGTAGCAAAATTTCATCAAAACGTAATAGATTTTGACTCCCTCATTGATACAAAGCTAAGCACTGCTATGAGTTTAGCGTATTCGTGTTGTGCATGGTAGTGTTGGAGAAATGGCTTTCAACCCCATTAGTAGAGCCCACTTTGGCTGGCCCAAAGTGCGATTAGTTGTTCTTCTTTTTTACGCAATCCCACATTGGTTAGGAATGAAATGTTTTTGTTGTTTATATTGTTTTGCCTTCCTTTGCCTATTAGTTGTGTGTGGGCCTTTTAGGGGAAACCTGAGGCTTAGGACAAATCCACATGCGCGCGCCGCCATCGCTTTCCGTCCGTCCGGCTCGGCACGGCACGGACCGGACGGGGTTCGGGTTTGGGTTTGGGCAAACCACCTTCGGTGCGAGCTGGCACATATTTTTTGGCAAAACCGAGGGTATGACTCAAACTTCCTAATGAGATGTGGGGGGAAGCTGTTCTCTCGGCTTGTCACATTCTGAATAGAGTTCCTCACAAGAATCTCGACAAGACCCCCTACGAGATCTGGAAGGGTTGTGTCCCCACCTGATTTTTCTAAGAGTGTGGGGTGTTTTTCCAAGGTTGGCCTTCCTCACCCTAAGAGAACTAACATTGGACCTAAGTATTGGGGTTCCCAGGATCTCAAGCACATCGTAACCAAGGAATTTGACCGAGAACCCGCCACAGGATCGTTTGCAAACAATAGATGAATCATTAGAACAAGTAAAGATATATTCTTTTGCCTCTCGTAGCGTGAAATCTCCTTATCAAAGACGTTCCCTTGGACCCGTCCTCTACGTCTCGCACACACTGGAGCTCGACAAACATGAAGCTAGAATTCAACTAGTGGCTATCAGACCACCAAAGAACCCACTCTCACTCTTTCTCTAGCTCCCAAATGTAGCAACTAGATACTTTTGGACAAATAGCTAATATTGCAAGAATGCATTGGGGAGGCACTCACCCTTGGCCTCTATTTATAGGCTTGGGTAAGTACCTAGGGGTTTTTTTCGTCAGGCTTGTGTGGCGATCGCCACCCTCCACAATTATTGGTGAGGATTGCCACACCCAAGGTGACGATCGCCACTCTCCACAAGTGTTGGTGGCAATCGCCACCCCATAGGTGGCGATTGGTACAACACTTCGTGGCAAATATTCCTATTCTCTCCTTTTGGACCTCTTGAGTCCCATCGATTAGGCTTCGGTTCTCGCTCATGGCGTGCGACCCTGTAGGCCCGTGACACATTGACAGATCGGCGTGAGATCCCATTTCACCCGATCCATCACTAGTGGCCTTTAGTAAGACGTAGTGATTACTGAATGTCCACGAGTGTATCGATCGATTCGATATCTCCTTTCTGTCATCTATATCACTAACCTTTTGTTTGCTTTAAGGCGTATGAGATCGAATGAGGCATAGGGCCGTCATCCTGATGTATTTGATCTAGTTCCTTAAATTCCCAGATGGCTGATACGTAATTGGTGCGGCCGCACACTTTCTCAGTCATGCTCATCAAGGGGCTTAGAACCATACCCTTCACCACGTCTCACCGTGGGGAAACAAATCCCTTCAGACACAATGTGCGCTCCCACTACAGTTTGTCCAATAGCCAACGATGCCCATATTGACTACCCTGTTACAGGCATCGTTGGGGCATGTCAAACTACTGGAGTGACGTGCACGTGAGCCACTCGCTCCAAGGTATTAAGGCAGTGATCACCAACGACGGAGTATGCATTGGTGACTTAATCTATGTGCCATACTCCAAGTAGGGTCATCTGATATCATCTCACAGACGATATCCGTGATATGACTCTACATCTCGATTAGCAGAACATGATTGTAAGTCATCCTCACGCTAGTCACTTATGTATAAGTAATCGACTAGAGACTCATCAAACATGACTTCATAATATCTAAAGATTCTGCTGTCCTTGTGTAAACACTAACAAATTTAGATGAAGTTATAGCTCGATACAGTATTACAACACAATAATAATGTAAATGCCTATTTTATTGCTTAACAGAAGATAAAAGATTACATGGTAAAGACTTGGACTAGGGCACTAGATCCTACACTAAGACTTGTGACTGTGTATTCATAGGCTATGCTCAAAATAGTGCCGCTTAAAGATTCATGTCTCTACATGATCGATCTATATATGAGGCTAGAGACGCCGAATTCTTTGAGCATATCTTTCAACTAAAGAGGATTGTAAATGGGGCACCTACTCTTCCTTCAACGCTGAATGTTTCTCCAACACTTGGTGAAGGCCATACTTTTGTGACTCACACTAGCTCTACTTCTGAATCTTCTACTGAGGAACCAAGAAGAAGTAAGAGACAAAAGATTGAGAAATCCTTTGGTGATGACTTCGTCACCTCCTTCTTTGCAGAAGATTCTAGCATGGATCTGGTAAGTGACAAAATGATGTCTACATAGCTGATAGAAGATGATCCAAAAACGTACGAAGAGGCAATGAGGTCTGTCGACGGTATCTTTTGGAAAGAGGCCATCAAGAGTGAACTGGACTCTAGTGCGTCTAATCAAATACCGGTCTTATCTAATTTACCGAAAGGGTGCAAGCCCATCAGTTCTAAATGGATATTTAAGAAGAAACTCAGACCTGATGGAACAATAGAGAGGTTGAAGGCTATACTGGTGGTTCACGGATTCACACAAAAGAAGAACCCGGACTACTTCGACACCTACTCTCCTATCACCAAAATTGCTACAATTAGGACACTAATCGCACTAGCAGTCATTCATGATTTGGTTATACATCAGATGGATGTAAACACCACCTTTATGAATGGAGATCTCCAGGAAGAGATCTATATGTCTCAACCAGAGGGGTTCGTGACAAAAGATCAGGAAAATAAGATGTGTCATATGAAGAAATCCTTGTATGGATTGAAGCAAGCACCAAAACAGTGGTATGAAAAATTTGCTAGCACATTGGCGAATGATGGATACTCCACTAACAGCTCTTACTCCTATGTGTACTCCAAAATTATAGGGTCAGAATGTGTGGTCATTTGCATGTACGTTGATGACAAGTTAATTCTTGGCAGTAATATTAATATTATTAGAAAGACTAAAAAATTTCTGTCATCAAAATTTGAGATGAAGGACCTAGGAGAAGTAGATGTTATCATATGAGTTAAGGTGCTGAGGACTCCTAAAGGCATCTCCTTATGTCAATCTCATTAGGTGGAGAAGGCGCTGAAGAGATTTGACTATTTTGATGTGGCGCCTGCTCAGACTTCTTACGATACAAGCATACCTCTGGTTAATAATCTAGGTCAAAGCATTTCACATACAGATTATGCTAGAATCATAGGAAGTGTTATGTTACTCATGAACTGTACCCGGCCTGATATAGCCTACGCCGTAAGTAGGCTAAGTCGGTATATCTGTAACCCTAGTAATGAGCACTGGAAAACGCTTCATCGCCTGTTAAAGTACTTGAAGGGGACATCTGATTGGTCCTTACACTACAACAAGTTCCCTGCCGTCCTAGAGGGATTTTGGGACGCTAACTGGGTTTCGAGCACTGATGAAGTGAGCTCAACTAGCGGTTATGTGTTCACCTTAGGTGGAGGTGCTATCTCGTGGAATTCTTCAAAACAGACTTGCGTAACTCGATCCACCATGGAATCTGAGTTCCTTGCCCTTGAGATGGCTGGGCAAGAAGCAGATTGGTTGAGGAACTTACTGGCTGATGTGCCAGTCTGGGGACGACAGACCGTGCCCGTCTCACTACAATGTGATTAACAGGGAGCCATTTGTGTGGCTAAGAACAATGTCAACAATGGCAAGAAGAGACACATTCGTATCAGACACAGTGTGGTTAGCCAATTGAAGTTCCAACTTGACACAACTCGACATAGCAGATATAAAGGTATTTTTCCGCATTTATGTAACTTGGATGACTAGATTTTATTCTGTTAACTAATTTAAATATTTTAATGTATCTTGTGGTAGGACTTGGGTGTAAAAATGTCTGAAAAGTTGCAACAAAAATTCATACCACAACTCTGGTTCCGTATCATTTAAAAACTCGACCACGAAGTTGGTGAGAGAAAGGAAGGAAGCAGACGAGATATATCTCTCGCTGACGCTAGAGAATCACCTCGAGCGTTACAAACAAAAAAGACAAAAAATGGTACAATTTGAATGTACCGTTACATTTGTGTATTATTTAATAATGTGTTGTTTATTATTTTTTAGACGCCCTAAGGAGGTCGTACGAGTAGTATTGCGCGCTCCTCTGAGCCCATGACAGAGTCAGTTCACAGGGAGCAACAACTATACAACGCTATAATGAATAAATTCAACGAATATATAGTGTTGTGTGAGCAACTCACAAAACAAGAGAGAAAATGGCCCAATGAGAAACATATATGTGTACGCTGGCGTAATCTGACCAATGTCCCGATGCAAAAACTGATTAGTTTTTATTGCTTATTATATTTACTTCATGTTTCATTTCAAGACATTATCTTTTTAAATATCGTGCGATGAGACTCGTACCCTTTTGGTCAAGCAAGCGTTGATGTTTCAGTAGTGTTACATCAAGAATCGAACTATGTGTGTTCAAATAGTAGGTGTTTGAAGTTGTGATGTAGTAAGGAGTTTTAGTCATGACACTTTTCTAGTTTCCTTTGTATCAATAGAATAGTATAACTGCATATATATATGTGTCAACTCCTGAAGTATTCTTAAATGTGACAATTTGGGATTTTACTAGTATTTCTTGCAAATATATATATATAGGGATGCACTCCACTACAAACTCCACCAAAACGTCCAAACTTTCATTTTCCCATTTATTTTTTCGCGAGCAACGATCAAGTGACACGTGGCTGAGCGATTCGCTAACCCGTTAGTCACAAACAGACGGAGAGCTGAGGGCACGCTCGTCATTCCAATATAAGATTTGATGTATAACCTTCTGTGTTAGATTGTATAACATCATATTGTGTGTGCTGATCACGCATTTAAAGCGCGACTATTCAGCGATCGGCACTAAAAATAAGCGCATTTAAAGCGGGATCACGCATTTAAAGCGGGATCGTGCATTTAAATCGCGATCATTCACTGATTCACGTTAAAAATAGGCTAGATCGAGAGAGCGAATGTTCATTGATACAATATATAACATCATGTTATACATGGTACATCGACATGTTATACATCGACAGTAAGACAATCATACACAAACCTGTGAAAGTGGGTAATCGTTTTATGTGCTGCTGAACATCATCTAACTACATTGGTTATACAATATATAACATCATGTTATACATGGTACACCACCATCAACTATTTGTTACTAAAATTATTGATGATTAATTGAATATTTATTTCCAAATTAAATGAGCATTTACCGTAGATATTTAAGTAGGAGATAAATTACAAGTCAACAATCAACTATTTGTTACCAAAATTATTGATGATTACTTGAAGATTTTTTTTCAAATTAAATGAGCATTTATTGCAGAGATTTAACTAGGACATTAATTACAAGTCAACCAAGCTAATAGACGATTATGATCTCAATAATATGAATTAGCTTTAACATAAGTGATACAGTACAAACCGGCATGTTATACAGTACAATCTGACATGTTATATAGAGTACCTCGACGTGTTATACATAAACATAAAAACATATGTAAACTTGATTAATATAAAGTTTGTCTCGAATGAGAATCGTTTACAGCAGTATTACAAATACAAGAGAATGAGTAAAAAACATTTAGCGACGATTCAGGTGTACATACTTTTCTTAGGACATTCTACCCATCACCTCAAATTCGGGTCATTTACTTCATATTTCGCTCAACCTAAATTCTCGCCTCTTACCCTGGAAATTTTCGAGTTTGGGGATCGAGATATGCACTCATTTTTTTCTCTCACTCACTTCCCTTGCCCTTTAATTTTTTTGAACTCCTGCTTTTCTGGTAAACACCAATCCTAATATTCCCTTCTAAGTTCACGTGCGTGCGTGTGTGGGTTTTCAAAAATAATCTCATGCATATGATTTCTAGACCCCTTGACAAATAGATGAAAAATACAATAATTGACTTCCACTAGTCAACCTTACCTCAATCTTAATTACCTAGATATTCTCACGAATCAAACACAGTCCACAAGCAATTTTCATGATAGTTCAGCATGCAATAAATCTCGAAGGCAATTAGACACGCATAAAATACTTAAGCCGTTAGGGCGGCCAATCGGCAATCTCATAAAGTGATCATAATTATCATGCAGTCCTATTCTAAACACATATTCACATGGCAATATATTCAATTAAAAGTTCAGTTACCTCCATCGGGATTGAAGAATCCCAACCATTGCCCTGGTGCTGATAATGAACCTTGCCCATGGTGAGGAGAATTAGCACTTACCAGAGCTATTAGATTATTCATGGCTCTTATTGACTCTCTATTTCTCTTGTCGATTCTTGCAATGCCCTTGTTGACTCTTCTTGTGCTTTGATTAGTTGGTCAACCTTCTTGGTCATACTGTTTTTCTAGTTTTCATCCTCCCTTTGGTTCCTTACATAGTCTTCCCATCTTCTTTCGTTATTTGCCTAGTGCTCCTCATTGTTATTGATGTAATCATAAAAACCAAAGCTCAAGCTGTCAAACTTGGCTCTCAAAGTGTCACCATTTCCGTCTTCTTCATTAGCTTCAACTTCTTCTTCTTCTGCTACTGCCCTTGAACTTCCTGGTTTTTCGATCTTCTTTAATATCTGCTTCAGCTTTACAAATGACTCATTGGTCACCGTTGCTTGCTCGGGGTCCATTGTTGTGTGTCGGATGTCATCTAGCTCCCAAATCTTGTCATCACATTCTAATGGAAGAGCTAGTACAAACTGGGTCACTATAGCCCTGCGCAATATGTCACATTTTTCCTTCTTGGTCAGTTCCTCGAGATGGGTTCATAGGCAATCCTCCCACGGGGCACAATAGTTGTGCTTAATTTCATGCAAAATTTGTAACTCTTTAGTGTTCACTTTTTCCACAGAATGATTACACCCAAAAAGAATGTTCGCGAGAACCCGGTGCACATAAATGAGCTCCTTATCTTCATCCTTCAGGCAACTGGCTCGATTCTGCAATCTGCAAACATCTTGTCCGGTTAGCTCCTTCCACATTGGGAGGGAATCATCGCTCCCCTCCAGCTCTCTTTGGATCTTTTGATATTCCCCCTAAAAATCAAACATATAAGTCAAATCCGCCATCCGTATCAGAAATTTCCAGTTACAAAGCCGGAAATAGAGTAATTTTTCTCTTCGATAAATTGGACTGTGGCCATGAATTCTTGTGTGAGGGCTTCAAAGGTCGGGACCTTCCAAGTTAGCATAGTTGGTCATCCGAGTGTTGCATATTTGGCCTTTAGGGAATAAAAAATTCTCAATTTCCTCAAAATTTGCTCATCAAAGAATGTATTAGGTTTTAACTTCTTCTTCTTTCTGAGCTCGTCATAACGTTTCCTCTCTTTTGCATCTCTGAAAGTAAGGCTTGGTTTGTTAATTTCATCCAACGTCGGAGGTTGGTCCGGAGGAGGCACCACCGGCCTTCTAGCTTCAAGAGTGGAGGTGTGGTACTCAGTGGAATCGGTAGTTTTTGGCCTCTTGCTTATCTAGTAACTAGAATGAAGAAGAATAACGAGATAATTTGAAGAAATTTTGGGATTGGAGAACCTAGGGTTTGAAATTTTGGGAGAGTTTTGGGTTTTAGAGGTACGTTTTGCGGTGGTTTGGAGGTGCTTAAATGGAGGTTTTCACCACAGTTTTGAGAGAGAAGGATCTGGTTTTTGAGACAGAGACGAGAGGATATGGTATTGTGTGAGAAGGACTCAGGCCCCTTTTATTTTTCTGTTTTTGCCCGATGTGGCGATCGCCACGTCATTGCCACACCCATCGCCACAAGGGTGTGACGATCGCCACTGCATCGCCACCCTATCGCCACAGCAAACTGAAAGTTTGATTTTGGTTTGTGGTGATCGCCACATCCTACGTGATGATCGTCACTTTCTTCCTTAATTAGCACAACGTCGTTTTGTTGAGTGGCGATCACCACCATATATGTGGTGATCGTCACATACTCGTTTATCCGTTGCGGCACCGTTTTGTGATGTTGCGATCGCCACATTAAGTGTGGCGATCATCACATGCTTCACCTCATCGTCGCGACGCCATTTTCACCTATGTGGCGATCGTCACATGCTATTTTTCTCCTTTTATCCCCTACGACATCGTTTTATGTGTGGTGATCGCCACCACCTCTGTGGCGATCGTCACACATCTACTCTTTTTTTTTGAATTTTTCTCCTTTTTCCTTTTCTGGGCTTTTTCCTCGTCTTGTATCTGCATACTTACCATGAAAATATTAGATATACACGTCGTGGTGTAGGAAAATCACCATACCACTTCAAGGGTCGGTCTCAAGTTTATTAGACTCTAGTGTGGTGTGTAACTCGGTTACACTCCACACTTAAGACCTTACTCGGTCTCAAGTTTACTTTAAAAAGAAAAAGACTCTAGTGTGGTGTGTAACTCGTTACACTCCACACTTAAGACTTTTGCAAGTATTGACTCAAACTTGACACGTACCTTGGGCTGCCTCCAAGTAGCGCTTTGTTTAACGTCCTTGAGCTGAACTCAGCGGCAGTCTAGACTTCGACTGCTTCCACAACTATAATGACCAACATGAGATCTTCTACCCCGTATGGCCTATTGTTTTCAACATCTCCATCTGCTCCGAAATATTGCTTTATGTGTTGTCCATTAACAATGAAGGTCGATCTATCGGCAAGATTTAGGAGTTCCACTGCTCCACTGGGAAAGCATGTTAGAATCTTGAATGGTCTTGACCACCTCGATTTGAGCTTGCCAAGATACAGAGAAAATCGAGCCTTGTACACGAGTACCAGCTGGCCCGATTCTAATGTCCTTTTGATGATATACATGTCATGCCACTTTTTCTTCTTCTCTTTGAAGATCATATTGTTCTCATAAGCTTCTCGGTCTCCACTGTTGGAGTTCTTCGAGCTGCAACAACCTTTTGGTGGACCCTTCCATGTCGAGATCCATGTTGCACCTTGCTATGGCCCATAGTGCTTTATGCTCAGTTTCTAGAGGCAAGTGAAAGGCTTTTCCAAACACCAATCTGTATGGTGACACTCCCAACGGAGTTTTATACGTTGTTCTGTAGGCCTAGAGTGTCTCATCTAACCTGAGCGACCATTCCGTTTGATTCAGGTTAACCGTTTTCTCTAAAATTTTCTTGATCTCTCGATTAGCTACTTCGGCTTGGCCATTGCATTGAGGATGATATGCAATAGACATCTTGTGCTTGACTCCAAACTTCTTGGCTAGAGCTCTGAAGAAGTAGTTTCTGAAGTGCGTTCCCCAGTCACTAATAATTACTCGTGGAGTTCCGAACCTGAAAATAATATTCTTCTTCACGAACCTTATCACTGTCTTGGCATCATCTGCTATGCATGCTTCTGCTTCAACCCACTTGGAGACATAATCCACTGCTACGATGATATATAGCTTCCCATAAGATGATGGGAAAGGCCCCATGAAATCCAAACCCCAAACATCAAAGAGTTTGACTTCAAGTATGCTTGTGAGTGGCATCTCATGTCTCTTGGAGATATTTCTTGTTCTCTTGCATTTGTCACAATTCTTAACAAAAGCGTGAGCATCTCTAAAAAGTGTAGGCCAGTAGAAACCTGATTACAGAACTTTGAATGCGGTTCTGTCTCCTTGATATTGTCCTTCATATGGTTAGTCGTGACAAGCCTCCAAGACAGCGTGTGTCTCTTCTTCATGAATGCACCTTCTAAAAATTGAATCTACTCCCTTTTTGAATAGGTAAGGCTCATCCCAGTAATACTTCTTGTAAGAATGTCGAAATCTTTTCCTCTATTGTGAATTCATGTTAGGCAGGATTAATTCACTAGCCACGTAGTTAGCTATATCTGCAAACCAATTTCGAGAGGTAGAGATTGTGAATAGCTATTCATCTAGAAATGCATCCCTAATGTTTATCCCCTTTTTGTCCTCCTCATGTTCAAGTCGCGAGAGATGATCTGCCACCTGATTATTTGTGTCCTGTCTGTCAATATTCTCCCTATCAAATTCTTGTAACAACAACACCCATCTGATCAATTTCGCTTTAGATTCCTTATTCGTTAGTAGATATTTGATGGATGTATGATCGGAGTGAACCACAGTTTTGGCTCCCAAGAGGTAGGGTCTAAATTTCTCAAATGCATAAACCATTGCCAATTACTCCGTTTCTATCACTGTGTAGCTAACTTGTGCTTTTTTCAATGTTTTACTTGCATAGTAAATTACTCGAAACACGTTATTGTGTTTTGCCCTAGAACGACTCCCACACTGACTTCACTTGCGTCACACATGACCTCAAAAGGTCTTGACCAGTTAGGCGGCATTACAATAGGGGTTGATATTAGTCTCTTCTTCAGATCTTCATAAGCTTCCAGACACTTATCATCAAACTCGAACTTCACATCCTTCTCTAGTAGTCTGCATAATGGCTTTGCAGTTCTTGAGAAGTCTTGGATGAATCTTCTATAAAATCCTGCATGACCTAGAAATCTTCTTATTTTCTTTACATACATCGGTGGAGGGAGTTGTTCAATGGCTGAAATCTTGGCTCGATCCACTTCTATTCCTTCACCAAATATCTTGTGTCCCAAAACAATGCATTCTTTCACCATGAAGTGGCATTTTTCCCAGTTCAGTACTAGATTTGTTTCCTCACACCTTTTAAGTACATGTTTCAAGTGATATAGGCACTAGTCAAAAGACTTCCCAAAGACGGAGAAATCATCCATAAATATCTCGAGGAAGTCATCTGTCATATCGTGGAAAATTGCCATCATGTACCGTTGAAATGTAGCCAGTGTGTTGCATAAACCAAAAGACATTCTTTTAAAAGAAAATGTGCCAAATAGATAGGTGAACATGGTCTTATCTTGGTTTTCGGGAGCTATGTGAATCTGATTGTAGCCGTTGTACCCGTCTAAAAAGAAAAAGAACTCATTCCCTGCAAGTCGATCTAACCTCTAATCAATAAATGGTAGAGGCAAGTGATCTTTTCTGGTTGCATCATTTAGCTTTATGTAGTCCATGCATATCCTCCATCCTACCACAGTTCGGGTAGGTATCATTTCATCCTTTGCGTTCTTGACTACAGTAATTCCTCCCTTCATAGGGACACATTGCATTGGACTTACCCATAAACTGTCTGAAATTGAAAAAATAATCCATGCATCTAACCATTTAATCAGCTACTTTTGACTGCTTCTTTCATGGCTGGCTTAAGTCTTCTTTAGTGCTCTACTGATGTTTTTTCATCTTCCAGTATGATCTTATGCTGGCAAATTGACGAGTTTATCCCTTGTATATCTGCTATGCTCCAGCCAAGTGCTTTCTTGTGCTCTTTCAGGACATTTATTAGCTTTATCTCTTGTTCTGGAGTGAGTTATGATGAGATGATAGTTGGGAGTGTAGAATTCTCTCCCTAAAACACATGCTTCGAGTGATCACGTAGTGTCTTCATCTCTACCTCTGGTGGTTCAACTATTGATGGCTTCTTTTTTGGAATTTTCTGGTCAGAGTTGAATAACAGCTCCACCCCCATGCACTCTACTCCTTTCTTCTTGATTGGTCCTTCTCTCAAGCTCCTATTAACCTTGCTTCATTGTTCAGCATACATCATACTTGTAAAATCATCACATTTTTCCAGAATATGCGGCAGCTGCTCAATGATTGCCTCTTGCACTACTTCTATCATTAAACAAGTATGGAACTCTGCATCAGGCATCTTCAATATTTTTCTCATGTTGAACACTACTCTTTCTTGACCAACTCTCATCTCTAGCATCCCTTCTTTGACCTTAATGATTGTATTTGTAATTTCCAAGAATGTTCTTCCTAGTAGGAGAGGACATGTTTCATCTGTTGGGAATTTCAGCACAACAAAGTCGGCTGGAAAAATAAATTTACCAGCTCTTACCAGTACATTCTCTACGATTCCTTCTAGGTATACAGTGGTTCTGTCTGTCAGATATAATGAGACTGGTGATTTATTCATGTTTCACATCTTTAGCTTCTAGTACACAGAGAGGGGCACCAGGTAATTCCGGCTCCTAAATCACATAGAGACATGAGATTATAGTGATTCCCAATTCCATCATAAGTGACATCTAGCAAGCCATATGATTACCCAACGTCCGTGATTATCGATGATTCAATTTAACCTCTTTTCGTACATGTCACTACTCTTTTATCATACCGATATCTAGATTGATCAAAAGGCATAGAACCGTCATCCTAATTTATCAATCACTGTTTCTTGATATCTGACACGAGTAAAAACTGATACTAAGTATCGCCTGCAAGGCCATGCTCCTTCTTCAGTCATACTCATCAAGTGGCCTAAACAGATATCATTCCCATACCGAAGTATGGGAGATAAATCTCTCAGCCGTCTTTCGAGTTCACTCATGCAACTCATAACTAAGCCAATCATAGCCCTTATGGCTACCCTTTTACAGGTAACGTTAGACTAGGTCAAACTTAGAGATTCATCACATAATGATCACAAAGACTCCTTAGTCTAAGGATATAATGACAAGCTACGATATGTGAGTATGCTCATGACGGTATCTATGCCGCATACTCACCATCAGGTCGTTCAATACCATATCCCTGATGATATATATGATCTAACTCCGGCACTACCTTGTCATGATTAGTAGAGCGTGATCATAAAGAGTTAGCCTCATACTGATCGCTTCTTAATGAAGCTTGACTGATCAGGGACGCATTAAATGTAATTCATTCTGATCTACAGTTTTACTACTAGTGATGACACACATAATGATATAGATTAAATTACATATAATATATTACTACAACACATTAGTAATATAATGTCGTTTTATTAATTCGAAAGATGATAAAACATTACATGTAGATAAACTTATTACGTTGGACTAGGGCACAATTCTAACAATCTAAGCTACTTGTATTTCTAAATTCTGCATTGTTTCCACCACGCTAATAACTTACTGATTCAACCTGTCGATGCTAGCTCGCTGGTACCGACATTCATCTTTTTGCTCTCTCATGTAACCTGCCATAATTTCTCTTAGCTCTCTAATGGATCAGTCTTCCACGGATGGGGAGGTTTGGTTCTAAGTTCTGCCATAACCTGGGGCTTGGTTGGTATCCGTTGCGTTGTACCTCTGTTGGTTGTTATTTCCTCCATTGTTTCCGTAGCCACCATTATTTCCATAACCACCGTTACTCTGATTACGCACATTATTACCTCCTTGATTGTTGTTGTATTGGGGTCTGGAGGAGTTATTTGGATTGCCATAATTTTCATTTTTTTTGTTGGCCTTCCTAAGTTTTTTTGTAGTATCCTCCTTGATCGAGGTATGGTTGCCTTGAATTTCTTACTTGCTGATTGTTTCCATAGTTCTCTGGATTTCCTAAATATCCTTGGTTGATGTCTCGGTTTCCTTTGTTGTTCTGTACCTGTGGTGGTCTTTGATTGTAATATTGAGGAGGGTTATTGTGCAGATTCCTATCTCCATTGCCATGACCATGCTAGTGAATTAGATCTTGATTCTGAACTTGGTTGAGATCTTAGGGTTGGTTGTTAAATTCATTGTTATCGTCCTCCTGATCATCGAACTCTTCGTTCCGGTTGTTTCCGCCCAACACCCTAGCCTGATCCCTCTGACCATTTGGGTCTTCTTCCTTTGCATTATTTATACCCTCTTGTTGTCGATGTTGATTTTGTATGTCCATTGCTTCTTTCTTTCTGTTTGTGTTGTTCTTTCTACAAAGGGCTTCTATCACGTGTTGAGGAGGTCCAGATGACCTGGTCATACCCTAACACGTTCATGTCAGAAAGAACACGAGATTGTAAGCTTTTATTGTTCGTAAAATAGAAACAAAAATAAAAACAACTCTGTGAGGCACCAACTTGATGGGACGCTGTAAGGCGCCCTTAGTCGATAATATAAATTTGTATTTCTGGCTAGAATTCGGGACGACTTCCACAGGGATCAAAATAGGGTTTTATCCTCAATTAACTTGTATTTAAATTGTAAGAAAAAAGAGGAAAGTCTAAAATACTGATGTTGTCATTGTGTGTTTATGAGAATTTAGAAACAAGTACCTGCTTAGTGCCGACGAGTTTAAGTAGGTTTTGTGAACAATTAACTAGTAACCACGGGTGTTAGACCGATGACTTTAGTGTCAATTCAAGATTTACCAGTTAATATCAATCATGCAATCTTATTAGGCCTACGCTTATAACTACACTACCCGCCTCTCGGCATTGGATAGTGCCTAATTTTGGTTTAGGCAGCCCTCTCGGGAATCAAACTTAATCCTCTACATCAATACAAACAGTGATTTTCGAATCAAAGAATCCACTCCAAGAGACTGATTCCTCAATCTTACCTACAGTCAATTCTCAATTGCCCCTCTCGGGATCAACCTCGAACTCAAATAACAAGTATTAAGTAGCTAATTTAACACATGTATAATCACAAAGCAAGATATAATAAGTTCATGCATAATTTCAATTAAAAGTATATCTAAAATCAAATACCAATCGTCATAAGTCTAGCACCCAAGGTTTTTAGCCCATAATCATGGTGCAAAATTGAAGAAGCAAGAAGAGAAGGAGTAAGAGCTTAAGAAGTGAAGAGTAACAAACAAACTCTAAGCAGTAAGGCTTGGATCAAATGCTTGCAATTTTCAACTATACTCTTGAATTGACGCTCCCTTGCTAGTTTCGCGTTCTTAATGTTGGGTCATGGAGATTGGGGCTTCAAATTCGCCTTGGAATAGATATGAAATAGTGGGTGTTGCCTAAAAGTTGTGTGTCTTCAGATTGGGGCGAGCTTGGTATTTATAGATCTGAAAATCGCGACGTGGCAATCCTATGTGGCGATCGCCACGTCGTCGCCACATGATTGTGGCGATCTCCACATGATCACCACAACATTGCCACTTTCCTCTTTGTGTGGCGATCGCCATTTCCCTTGTGTCGATCGCCACCTCCTTAGCCACGATGCTCCAATTAGCTCGTTTTGTCCGATTTTCTCCCTTTTTCACCCAAATCCAGCACAGTTGTACCAAACATTCCCAAAGACGTAAAGTAGTACAAATGAGACTCGAAAAGTCGAGTAACGAGGAAAAATTAGATACTAAATGTGGGTAAATCGGTGTCAAAGTGAAATCCGTTGGACCCACATCAATTGTGTATCGAAAACCCACACAGTAAAGTGTCCCTCAATTGAAGTTCAAACTCGACACATAGAGATAAAACAATAAATTCATAACAAAAGCACAAAATATGTTTGTGGCGAGCAGAGGAGAACAAACAAGAACAATGAAGAGATTTTGGCTTGCACTCGCACTATTATTAACGGCCTCACATTATAGGTGACATCATACGGTATGCATCTGTCAATAACGGCCGCATACAGGGTACCCAGTCATCAATAACAACGACATTTTCAATTGGGATATTTTTCGTTCAAAAATTGCCCGAAACATGACCACTGACCTCTTTCCCACTTCGGTGGGACTTTCATCTTTCCCACTTCGGAGAACGCCGACTTAGCGTCTCCCTATAACAATCCGACATTGTGACCCTTCACCTTAACCAACACTTAGAGTTAGTCCACTTACACGAGCCCTTGCTTCATCTAACTCCTCGAAGACCTCCTGAGCAACAATTAAGATCCACTGAGCGACGCCCAAGGAAATGAACTCATGTAAATCCTATATACATAAGAAGCTACTCCCCTCATTGTATTCAGATTTAGATTTGTGGTACTCACTCCCGTTTGAACGTCGAGCCTTTTCGGCCACCCTAATAAAATAAAGGCTAAGATATCCAAGCTGAAGTCCCAATTCTCTCTCTTTTCACCCCCTCTCATATAGTAATCGAAATTCTCAAGCTATAAAACCCTAACCCAAACCCACTAAAATTCTACTCCAAAACTCCCTTGTTTCACCAAAAAATGCTTGTTAGAGACGTCCTTAGCACTGCACAGTCCCGTCCACCGGACTTGAACGCCCTGGGCAATGACACCGTACCAGGTGTGCCGTTGTTAAGAAATTTTCGGGATCGATAGGTTGTTACATCAAACTTTGTTTATTGAAATACTAAAGTATTTGAAGTTTTGATACAAAGGCATTTGTTTATTCAAATAGTAAGTATTTGTTCTTGTTTCTTTTGTAACAATAGAATAGTGTAAATTTCAATTTGAACACTAACTATGTCAACTCTGAAGTTTTCTTAGCTTGGACAATTTGCATTCTATTGCTATTTCTTGCAAGTGAATATGTATACTAATCGTTTGTAATGTTTAAATAACTGGCTTCGATTCTAGAAGCCGCCCATGGTCTTTCAACCAAAGAGAACTCAGTCTATGGATGTAATATTGGGTTGATGATGGAGTTTCCTTCTTGAAAATGTATCTGATACAAGTAGTAGAGCAAGTTTAAGTAAGAATTCATGAAAAGAAAGACTGTTTCCGCTGCAAAATGCATAATTAAAATAGCAGTTGAAGAATGGTTGATTGATGAAATAAAAAATAAGTAACCAATTCTACACGACAATCAATTTCTACATATTCTGTCAAACATTGATACTTTCAACATATCTGTCTTATGTATAAATTGATACGTTTGGCTTGCAACATATCTCAGCCCAACTCTCTCTAAAGAGCAAAGTTACGAAAATGATGAGGACAAGTACTCATTGCCTGGCAATTGTTGTGTTCTTGGCTCTGTCATTTTCTATCGCCAAAGCCTCGGATCCAAGCTCTCTCCAAGACTTTTGTGTAGCTGTTAAGGACTCCAAGGCTGCTGGTACTTGTTTATTATTCATACAACTCTACTTTATTTCTCTACTTGTACGTCTTTTTATTAGATTGAATCACAAATATAAGAATTGAAACGAGTAACCTCACACTTATTGAATGAAATTCATGTCGTTTACCCCGACCCTTGTTTGAATTTTACTTTCTATCATTGAATTAAATATTATGGATGCAGTGATTGTGAATGGAAAGATCTGCAACGACCCGAAGATGGTCAGGGCCGAGGATTTTTTCTTCCCGGGACTCCACATTCCAAGAAACACTTCCAATCCCGTTGGATCCACCGTGACTCCCGTCAATGTCCAACAAATTGGAGGGCTCAACACATTGGGCATATCTCTTGCTCGCATTGACTACGGGCCATACGGGCTAAACCCACCGCACACTCATCCTCGTGCGAGCGAGATCCTGGTGGTGTTGGAGGGCAGCCTCTACGTGGGTTTCGTGACTTCCAACCCGGAGAACAAGCTTTTCACAAAGGTGCTCAACAAGGGTGACGTGTTTGTGTTTCCTGTCGGTCTCATTCACTTTCAATTCAATGTCGGTCACACCAGCGCTGTCGCCATTGCTGCTCTGAGCAGCCAGAATCCGGGTGTCATCACCATAGCCAACGCTGTTTTCGGATCCAACCTGGCCATTAACCCAGACGTTCTTGCCAAGGCCTTCCAAGTTGACAAGAATGTTGTTTCCAAGCTCCAGTCACAGTTCTGGTGGGACAACAATTAATTTATGTTCAGGTCGTTGCTGATAACCTCCTAATCAATATCCAAAGATTGCTATGTATTTTACTAAATTATTATTTGTACTCCCATATATCATTTTGATATTTGGAATGATTATTATTATTAATAAATTTATTTTATATTATGGTCATATGAATGATGTGAAAAGTCTAAAATCCCAAGATCACATCTTAAAATTTCAAAAGTTTGCTTCGCGTAACAAATTGGGAGTGTGATCCAAGGCGGAGGAGCGAGTGATTTTCCGATAAGATTAATTTTAGTTTCAGGCGACTACTGCCTTGTTTGTTGGCTCTACCGTGTATTCGATGGTTTGCAAGAAGGTGGGTTGATTTTATGTAAATACTGTGTTTATATCAACTTTCATATCATTAAGAAAAACATCACTTTGCTACCCTGAATTAGCTGGTTTGCATATAACTACAGCAAAATATTTTCTCAATTGACAGTTACTCATTCCGTTAACTTCTATTAGATTTATTTTATATTTTTGTGAAAAACTAAATACCCTTGTAGCTACTTGAGTTTTTTTTTTAATTGGATGAAAAAAACAAAAATACCCTCAACTGGTACATTTAGTTTTTAAAACATGTCAAAAAAATATGAATTGAATAGCTCGTACAAAATTCCTCAGTTAAACGTACTTTCACAGCTACAAGCGTAGACAAATTTCCTTAATCGAACACAATCCAATTCCAAGAAACACTTTAGAGTTTGTTCAACTCTGTAAATTTCCTGTAGGTTCAAGAAAGCAGTGCACATCTCTTCGTTCAATCTCCATCTCATCAACAAATAGAAGAGAAATGTTGGCTCAAGAACGTCTCTCGCAAAATGGAAAACGACGTCGATGCAGCCATTATGGCCAAGGCTCCAAATCTCGTTCTATTCACCGTATTTTCTTTATAGATATTTCTTCATTCTAAATTTTATTAGATTTTCGGAAGAAAACCCCCAAAACATGAGTATCGTGTATGGTGAATTTGACCTTTCGTGAAGTGTTCATCCAATTTTCTATCCGGAGTTAATTTAATCATGGTCGAGTGAAATTTTCAAATCAACTCAATATCCATAACCAAAATTTTATTCCAAATCAGTTAAATTTTAGGAGTAACCTCGTGTTGATATCATGAACTTGACACATATATTAAGTTGTATATAATTTGTAGAGTTATTTATTTTTAAATAATGTCTTTTTTGTGCTAAGAGTTGTAATATTCTTTAGTGAGTTGTACATGTATATTAATTATTTTTTCAACTAAATTTTAATTCCAATATAGGAAATAACATATAGATTATAGATTGAGCAAGTGGGGATGTACTTCATGACAAATGCCCCCCTTGGGTACAAACATAAGAATAATTAACATTTGTAGGATTTAAAAAATCTGCGGTTGAGATTAGACAACATTTGAAGCAAATCAAATCAGAAAATATACACATAAGGGTAACTTGGTCCGCGGTGAAGATTGAGGCAATCAATTATGAGCGACGAAAAAGGAATTATGCGTTTTAAATGAGTAAGATTCATTGAGATTTGACATGTCATTTGCGTACTCTCTGTTCACAATTGGATCGGAATCCATCTCTCATCGTGGTCAACGAACAATGGTTGCTTCTCCGATTGAACTGCTCAACCCAATCGTTGACGATTCCGGTAATCATGGTGCCATAGATAGTTCGAGGTTGATCTGCAACAAGTGAGTAGTAGAGATGTGATATTGTGATTGACAAAATATTTTTGGTGAATGCATGAGAGGATGAGACGGAAGAATACCATCATGACTTTGAAGGAGACGTTAATGAAGATCTAGTGGGTCTATCGGAAGAAGACACTGAAGGTATGTGGATTTCCATTGTTCCATTAGTGGTGTAATGATTTCTATTGTTCCATTGGTTAAGGGTGATTCACAGGTTCCATCTAAGTATGAAACGTTTCCACTGTTCCATTAACTCGGTTGTTAGTGGCATGATTTGGTTGCAACTGTATATTGTTCCGTTATTCAATTCGTCTACTTGTAAATTCCATTGTTCCATCATAATTCTCATTGGGGATTTATTAGAGTATTGTTAAGAGTTTGGTTTTGTAGTGCGGAGACATGTTCATTACTAACGGCGAATTTTTTTTATAATGTTAATGGTTTACAGAATGTGTAGTGCCAATGGTTGGTGGTTGGGAAAGAGATGATTTTGGTGGCTACTTACCTCGATGCCCTGACAGGTTGAAACTGATTATTGGAACGAGGTTCGGGGCACTTGACAAAAGCGTGTGGGTTTGTTGAAAACCCTGCCACAAATTCAAAAAACTGTGAAGAGCTGCTGAGCATTCTGAAACTGTACCCATTGGCTAACCTGAATAGTGGAGAAGGTTTCGTTAGGATTGTGCCATAGTCCAGTGTAATAAGTTAATCTACTTGTAATGTTTTATCATTTTTTTAATTAATAAAACGACATTATATTACTAATGTGTTGTAGTAATATATTAGATGTAATTTGATCTATATCATTATGTGTGTCATCACTAATAGTAGAACTGTAGATCAGAAAGAATTACATTTAATGCGTCCCTGATCAGTCAAGCTTCATTAAGAAGCGATCAATATGAGGCTAACTATTTATGATGACGTTCTACTAATCATGGCAAGGAAGTGCCGGAATTAGATCATAGGTATCATCAGGGAGATGCTATTGGACGACCTGATGGTGAGTATACAGCATAGATACTGTCATGAACATACTCACATATCGTAGCTTGTCATTATATCCTAAGACTAAGGAATCTTTGCGATCACTATGTGATGAATCTCTAAGTTTGACCTAGTCTAACGTTACCTCTAAATGGGTAGTCATAAGGGCTCTGTTTGGCTTAGTTATGAATTACATGAGTGAACTTGAAAGACGGCTGAGGGATTTATCACTCATACTCCGGTATGGGAATGATATCTGTTTAGGCCACTTGATGAGTATGACTGAAGAAGGAGCATGGCCTTGCAGGCGATACTTAGTATCAGTTTTTACTCGTGTCAGATATCAAGAAACAGTGATTGATAAATTAGGATGACGGTTCTATGCCTTTTGATCAATCTAGATATCGGTATGATAAAAGAGTAGTGACATGTACGAAAAGAGGTTAAATTGAATCATCGATAATCACGGACGTTGGGTAATCATATGGCTTGCTAGATGTCACTTATGATGGAAAGGGTAAAATGGTAATTTTGCTAATCTGTCAATGGGTCGTGAGCCTAGAGGGTCACACACTTTAAGCATGGTATATAGCAAAACAGATTTGGATAGAAGATTGGGAGAATCAGGTTTTCAATTTAGTCAAATTGAAAACGAACCGGTTGATTTCTGGCCTAGGTTTATAACCAAACGGTTGATGAAATCAAATTAAATGAATTGGATCGGTTTAGCTAAACCGTTTAATTAGAACTCAATTTAAATGGGTTTAATTAGACTTTAGCTAAATGGGCTTTAAGCCCACTCTTAATTTTAATTATTATTATAATTAAATTAAGTTAATTATGAGGGTTATTTTAAGAATTGATTTAATAAAAATCAAAGAATTATAATCTGAGTGTTTACAAAATCCCATTCCAATTTTCTCTCTAATTTTCGGCTCCTTCCCCTCTCTTGTGTCGTCTCTCTCTCTTCTCCATAGCTAGGGTTTGCTTGAAACGCGTCAGTATAGTATGGGCAAACTGTAACTAACCCAATAAATTATTTATTTATTTTGACATTATATTTCTTGATTAGGTGTGCAGATGTGATTAATTCTTTACTCAATCTTTTTGTAAAAGATTACTCATGTGACAAAACCACTCTTCATATACAAACTAAGAACTCATATTATTATATATAATTTTGTTCAACATGAATTTAATTGTTGGCATAGTCGATGGTTTTTTTCTGAGCGCTCAATTACGCACAAGTGCATGAGGACTGTTACCAATAATAAAATTGTAAGATCAGATCGAATCCATAAGTACGATTTGTGATTAAACCAATTATATTTATGCTATCGGTGGAAAAGGTTAAACCAAATCTAGTTCGTGTGATGGGTGTGAATATGTGAATATGTAACATAACAATAAAAGGTAGCTACAATGGTGTAAGAGCTTAATTCAAAAGTAAGAGCAATAACAACGGGTGATAAGTCACCTAAATTACTTCAACAATTCAGAGAGTTTGATTTAATTTAACATGCAATCACATATTATCTTATGACCACACAAATACCTACTATAGCTCTCGGCATAGGTCAAAGATGTCAACTATTTCACTTGAACTAGAGCACATCTCGGAGTCTGCAAAGACCACGATAATAACAATATGGAGGTTCCAAGGAGTTAAAACCCCTAAATTTCATTACGTCGGTCGCCAACCGGCACTCTTCGGATGTAATCACGACTCACAAATCACCTACCATGCCCAATATTAATCAACCAAATATAAGAAAAAACAATACAAACATTCAGCATGCAATTGAATCAAGAAGTATTTTAATAAATCATAGTTCCAAAATCTTTAACCTAGCATCAATGTTTATAAAAAATTATCCCATAATAATGACACACAAATTCAAGGTCAACAAAATATACTATAAATGAAAAAAGAAAGGAAGAAAGATTAAACCCTAAACTCCAACGGATTGAACATCATGACCTCGATCGATTCATGTCCAATCCTATGGATTCTTGTAGCCTTTGTGATCGCCTCAACCTGAATCGCCTTCAACAAAGTCAAATCCCCTCTCAAATCTTCAAACTCCCCTCTTGGAGTTTCTAATTGACATTTTGTTCTCTCTGCAATGGTAGTTGATGCCCTAAATAAGTCAAAAATCGTGTTTTAACTCCTGAAATTGAGCGTGTCGCAACATTCACAAAATGGTGTCTGGACTGTGACACATTGACCGTGAGATGGTGTGTCTCTCGAATTAATATTATGGCATTAGCATATTTTTTTTGTATGGTGTGACAATATTAGATCATGACATGTCTAAACTCCAAAATTCAACGAAAATTTCAGAGTCGTAGATCTAAGAACGTTCCTTAATTTGGTGTAAATATCGCATGATTTGAAGTTCTATTGATTAAGTTATGCTCCTTTCATGTTTCGGCAACACTTAAAACTCAAAATTTGCCATCATATAAAGTTTTCCATGTATACATTTTGCAAAACATTTATTTTTGGACCAATTGTTTTAGTTGAAAGGATATGCCATCAAGGATCTGAATTTGTGATCGTAAAATTAGAGTTCAAGTCTCAATAGTAGTATAATGAAATTGGAACACAAAATAAAAGTTGCTAATTTTTTTTTGAATGACTGTATCAACCTACTCGAACCCACCCTAATCACCTACCTACTGCCCAGTAGCCGAAGCCACAGCAGAGCAAGACTGATCCACTTTCGCCAGTGTGGGTCTTCAAGTTGCTAATTATTTAATCTAATTCTCTCCACGTTAATGTTATAAAATAGAAAATGACAAAATGCATGCTCCGAAATATAAAACCGTATAATATATGTTTGTAGGTAGTGTCACAAATAATTATGATATAGCCAGTGGACTTTTGGAAATCACTGTTCCATTTTATATAATGGATTTGGAAAAATAGTTGAACCACTTGCTGGAGTATTTAATATTCATTCAAATATTTAACAAACGTTAATGTGATTGGCTGAAAGATTAACGAACAGAGTTAAAGTTAGTAACTGGATGTGAAAGGATGATTTTAATGACCTACTGTTATTTAACTACTTATATCATACACCAACCATGAAACTGCTTCCTCTATGTGTATACAGTTTTAGTTATTGGGATAATTTCACTTCTCAGTATACACTATTTTCACTAAATCCCTTGGTATTAATAAATTCCCTAAGTTTATGTGAACTTTCATTTTATAAGTAAATGACTGCAAATATATAATTTTTTACAAAATATGTAAATTTCACAAAAAAGTGAAAATGCCTAAAAATTATTGTTTTCTTGAAAAATAAAAAAATAATAATAATTTTTAATTCGAGTTTATCGGTTTTTCTCTTTGCTCCGAACTCATCTAGTTCTTAAATATCACATATGTACATCAATGACATACGACAGAATAAGAAAATCGACAAACTCGTGTTGAAAAAAAAACATATCTTTTGATTTTGAAAATTTGATTTCACGGGCATTTTCGTCACTTTTAGACTAACATACACAATTTATAAAAGTTAATAAGTTTACATCAACTTCTTTTTGAATTTAAAAGTTTATAACATTCTTTTCAAAATTAGAAAAAATTATGACAGGTTTTTTACTATTTGTTTCTCTGACATACACTATCACATGATCATCTAGAAACATACGACACCATAACAACATTTTTACTGTTTTTTCTTGATGTCTAACCAATTTACCCATTCTTCTATCATCTAATTTCACAAATCTTGAAATATTTTTAATATTCTTTAAGAGTAATTCTATGTCAATACTCTAACTTTGCCTCATTTTCAAATCAGTATTTCAAGTTTGAAAAGATTTTTATTGGTATCTCAAGTTTAATTAGTTGCAGATAAATACCTAATATGTTAAATCTAACAAAATTGACATGTGAAAAGACCAAAATACTCCTAATGCTTATAATAATTAATATTATATTGAAACTTTTAAATTTAATAATTCTCTCATACGACCTCCGTTTCGACCTCATATTATATCAAATCGAAGAAAATCAGAAGAAAATTTATTAATTATTAATAATTAAATAATATTAATTATTATTTTAATTTAATTATTAATATTATTTTTCAAAGTTTTTTATCTTCCGATTCTCTTTGATTTGATATTTTATCAGGCCAAAACGGATGTCATATGAGAGAGTTATTCCACTCAAAAGTTTCAATATAATATTAATTATTATAAGTATTAGGGGCATTTTGGTCTTTTCACATCCAAATTTTGTTAGATTTAACAGACTAGTTACTTATCTGCAACTAATTAAACTTCGGGTACCGGCAAAAAACTTTTCAAATTTGGGGTACTGATTTGAAAATGAGGCAAAGTTAGGGTACTGACATGAAATTACCCCTATTATTTATTGAACTAAGTGAAAAAGTATTTTCATTTTATGGAAAATGTCACTTACGTCTCTCGTAGTATACGCGATTTTCACTTACCTTCTTCGGCCGACTAATGTATCTTGACAGGTCCCTGTACTTTTAGAATTTCTCATGGAAAAACAACGGTATTAGTTTTTGGTCAAAATGACGAAAATGCCATCTTATTAAAAAATTAAAAAAAACATTTTCTTAAAATATAATATTTTATAAAATAAATAATAAAAATTGATTCTAATATTATTGTTTAAAAAATATTTTTCATAGGAAAAAAATATTTAAAATGAAAAACGGTTTTTAAACATCGTTTTTACGTTTTATAATTATTTTATTTTTTAAAAAATAAATTTTTAATACTAATTAAATCAGCTTTTTATTATTGATTTTATAGAATAATATATTTTTAAAAAAATTTAAGTAATTTTTAATTTTTTAAATACAAGGGGTACGTATTTTTGCCATTTTTACAAAAATTAGTTGACTTTGACTAAAAACTAACGGTGTTAGACTTTTGTAAAAAATTCTGAAAGTACAAGAACCTGTCAAGATGCATTAGGCGGCTGGGGAGGTAAGTGAAAGTCGTGTGATAAGTATATTACGAGAGATGTAACTCACATTTTCCCTTCATTCTAATTAATTGCTTCATCAATTGGAAAGTGTACACTTCCTACATCTCCAATAAGAAAATGCTATCTCTTTTGACATCAGATGTGTGATCTCAAGTTAAAATCAGGCAATAATAATCAGAACTCATGAAAAAACTCCCCGTATAAATTTAAATACATGTATGATTTTATAAAGTGGTGGAGGCGAGCAATCCAGAGAAAAGGATGGCAGAGGTGTTAAAAATATAAAATCCCACTTGGAATAATATGAAATAGAAAGAGTGTATAAAAAGGTTGGAAGAAACCCAACTAATAAGGTTGATATTTTAGTTGTGAAGTCCGGCCAGATACGTACAAGTCAGTTTTACATGATATCAGAGGGGACCGATTTGGGCCTGTGCGGGTGGGCCTTACCTCTCTGTGGCTCCGCTCCCTGTAAGCCCGATATTGTAGTCCACGTAAAGGAAAAATTAAGAACACATACAAATGACATGTTCTACTATGACCCACGTGAAGGGGAGTGAGTTGATAAAGGCTCACGTGTTAAGTATACAAGTGAAGGGAGTATTGAGAATATAAATTTGTACATATAAATAAGGGGTAGTTACAGATCAGTACATCCGCTCATTTCAGGATCAGTCTCCAAAGTTTGAAATTTTTTTTCTCGGTCTCCCAAGTTTAAAACGTTAACACTTTAGTCCAAATTTAGTTAAATCTAACAGTAATACTGTTAAATATTTTTTTAATACCCAAAATGCCCTTGATTTAATTTATATTTTGTAAATTAGTTTATAAATGTGAAATTATCATTTTACCCTCATTTGCATGAAAAATTTAACTTAAGTTCAAGGGTAAATTGGTATTTTTGAATAAAAAATTAAAAAATAAAAATAAATGTAAGCAAAATGACTCTATTGCCCCTTCACCTCTCATCTCACTCTCATCTCTCATATGTCATTCTCTCTCTTGTTCATCAAAACAAACATCTTTATCAATTTCAATCAACATTGCAGTTCATCTCATGGCACAAATAGAACATCTTTACTCACGAACCCATTATGCTATAATACTCCTCTTCTTCTTTATTTTTTACATTAAAGTTGAACTTTTTTCCACATAAATGATTAAACTTTGTAAAAACTAAGAATAAAAAGGACATAAATTTAGAGGGTTGCAATTCCAACTTTATTGGGCACAAGTTGAGCTTTTTATGTACATAGCTGTTACAACAGAAGCAAACTCAAAACATGCTTATAGCCATGGCCGAATTGGCGGAGGTTGGCGGAGATGTGGGCTTACAGATGGAAGAAACCTGAGATAGAGGCCGCCGGAGCAGAGCCGAACCCATCGACGATGGTGCTAGAGCCGAGCCGAGCCTTGGTTTGAGAGCTTTAGATTTGATTTTTTCAGATCTGACCTGAGAGCAGCCCTCGCCGTCGGTGAAGAGTTCGGCTGTCGTCGGAGGTGAGCTCACTACCCGAATGTCGTCCACGTCCTCGAACAGCGTGGCCTCCTCAAATCTGCCACCAGCAACGCAGACGAGGTGCCACCGACCCGAGCTCGCACTGGACGACGCCGACGACGGCCTTCTGCGAATCTGGAGCACGTACTGGACGACCCGAGCTCGCACTGGAGGTCCAAATTCCGACAGCTTTCTGCGAATCCGGAGTCACCAAAGCCCCGGTGGTGGCTATGAATATCTAGTAGTGGGTTGGGGCAAGAAGAAGAAGAAGCGAAGCGTTGAGAAGAAGGGTTTGTGAATTAGTGGATAAGAAAGACAAAATGTGGGGATATAAATGTAATTTCATATGTAATTTAATTTATTTTTATTTTTTATTTGCTTAGTTGAAAAGACAAGTATATCCCTCAGGTATGAATTGACTTTGTTCTTTAATAAAGGACAAAACTGTCATTCAACATTTAATCAAATAATTACATAATTTGATAATTATGTAGGGAGGGAATTTTGGTCATTACATAAATAGAGCTGTTAGATTTAACTGAATTTAGACTAAAGTGTTAACGTTTTAAACTTGGGGGACCGAGAAAAAAAATTTCAAACTTGGGGGACTGATCTTGAAATGAGGTTTCGGCGGGTGTACTGATTTGTAATTACCCCTATAAATAATATATAATAAAAAGGGTACGTGTATATAAATGGTTGGAACAAACTCAACTAATAAGATTAACATTTTAGTTGTGAAATCCGACCCAGTACACATGACTCAACTTTACGGGAGGAGAAGCAATTGAGGGGCGAGAAGGTGGATAATGTGTTGGGCAGAACCGTATATGAGTATGGCGGGGAAGGAGGTATATTGTTTTTCAAGGTGGAGAGCCGCTTCAGATGAGTCAACCGCGCGGGCTAGTTGGACCGTCTGTGACTAGAGCTCAAGTTGTAGGAGAATTAATAGTTAAGATATGAGAAATTTAGTCACTATAAAAATTTAATAACGAGAATATTCTAATATGTTAATGGAGTTGGTGAAAGTGTGACATACAAATAGTTAACATCTTGGGTGAGGGCCTTTAGGGCTCAGCTCGTCAGCCTATAGTGTCGATCGATACACCTCTGAGAACAGAGGTGTCGATCGACACCCTATTGGCAATGGCCCCGATCGACACACCAAGGTGTCGATTGGCATCGTATTGGCGAGGGCCAGATCAACACCACCAAGGTGTCAATCGACACCCTATGTTGCGTGTGTCGATTGAGACCATAAAGGTGTCGATCACCACCCACATGCCACAGTTCTATTCCACCAATTTCAAACCTCTTGAGTCCTATCGAGAAACTTCGTTTCTTACCACTAGTGTGTGACCGTATAGGCCTGTGACCCATTGGCAGATCGGCGTGAAATGTCATTTCACCCGATCCATCACAAGTGGTGTCTAGTAAGACGTTGTGATTGAAAGAGATCACCACGGGTTCCAATCGATGAATATCATGCAGCGGACGTTATGTAACCGTGGTGATCGAAACATGCTCAGATCTTAATGCAATTTCAACATGTTATATATATAAATATAAATCTGAAAGTTACCTATTCTAATCGATGAAAACACAAGTATAGTATTTCTCTATCAAGTCCACACAAGCACCACAACCGAAGAGGTTTTCATTCAATAAATTTTGCTATTAATTTTTGAGAGAAACTTGACAACAATGGAGGATGAGAGGGAGAGGATTTTCGGCAATTAGGGGGAGAGAATGAGGGAGGAAGTTGCTGAAAAATAATTGAGGATAATGGAAGATATTATGTGATTTTAATTTGAAAATTAATTGAATTTCAAATTAAAATTGCATTATCTATCATTTATAATCTCTTATTTGCATTTGTTCCCACTCATAACTTAAATCCCTAAATGGGCTTTAAGCCCGTTTAACTAAAACCCAAATTAAACCCATTAACTTGAGTTCTAATTTCGGTTTAGACAAAACGGCTCAATTTCCTCGAATTGATTTCTTCAACCGTCTGGTTAAAACCTTAGGCCAGAAAACTACTGAATTGTTCTCAATTGTCATCCATAATTGTTTTCATGTATCGTGCTTAATGCGTGTGACCCTCTAGGCTCACGAATAATTGGCAGACTGGTAAAATTACTATTTTACCCTTTCCATCATAAGTGGCCTCTAGCAAGACATTATGATTATCCAATATTCGTGATTATCGATTATTCGACTTAACCTGTTATCGTACATGTCACTGTCCTTTTATCAAACCGATATCCAGATTGATCAATAGGCATAGAATGGTCATCCTAATTTATCAACCACTGTTTCTTGATACTTGAGATAACTGAAAACTAATACTAAGGTATCACCTGCACGGCCGTGCTCTTTCTTTAGTCATACTTATCAAGTGGCCTAAACGGATATCTTTCTCATACCGAAGTATGAGTGATAAATCCCTCAGACGCCTTTCGAGTTCACTAGTGCAATAAATGCCAAAGCCAATCGAAGCCGTTATAGCTATCCTTTTACAGATAACGTTAGACTAGGTCAAACTTAGGTATTCGTTACATAGTGTACACAAAGACTCCTTGGTCTTAGGATATAATGACAAGTTACGATATGTGAGTATCTCATGACTGGATCTATGCAGCATACTCACAATCGGGTTGCCCGATATCATCGACCTTATGATATCTATGATATAACTCCGGCACATACTTTGCCATGATCAGTAGAGCGTGATCACAAGGAGTTGGTCTCATACTGATCGCTTCAGAAGAAGCTTAGCTGATCAGGGACATTATCGAATGCAATTCTTTCTGATCTATAGTTCTACTATAAGTGGTTACACACATTATGACATAGATCAAATCACATTAGATATATTACTACAACACATTAGTAATATTATGCCTTTTATTATGTAGAATAATGATGTCCGTTACAATATAGATTGAGGAATTATTTTGGACTAGGGCACAAACCTAACAATCTCCCACTTGCCCCTAGTTCCAACCTAAGTTCCAATCTACCCCCATAGACTTCACATGCGCCTCATGCTTAGGCTGCGGTAAAGCCTTTTTCAAGGGATCAACAACATTGTCATCAGTCGGTACATAAGTAATCTCCACATCACCGTTATCAATATATTCTCTGATAATGTGATACTTCCTCTGTATGTGTTTAGTTCTGTTGTGGAATCTAGGCTCTTGAGCTAATGCTATGGCCCAGTGTTGTCACACAACAAGCTTACCGGATCAGATGCTCGCGGCATTACATCTAATCCGGTTAGAAAGCTTCTAACCCGTACATCTTCCTTAGCTGCTTTTGCTGCAACTATGTATTCAGCCTCTGTTGTAGAATCGGCAGTTGTGGCTTCCTTGAAGCTCTTCCAGCTGAATGCTCCGCCATTTAACACGAATACAAATCCTGCCTGTGATTTGAAATCATCAGGATCTGTCTGAAAGCTAGCATCAACGTATCCTTTGACTGCTAGTTCTCCATCCTTCCCACCATACACTAGGAATGCGTCTTTAGTTCTCCTTAGATACTTAAGGATACTCTTGAAAGCAGTCCAGTGCTTCTGGCCTGGGTTAGATTGATATCTGCTGGTACAACTTAATGCGAACGAGATGTCTGGTCTCGTGCAAATCATAGCATACATGATGGATCCCATAGCCGAAACATATGGGATCTTACTCATTTTGTTTAGCTCATCAGGAGTCTTAGGACTCTGTTGTTTGCTAAGCTTAATGTCATGCAGCATGGGTAGGTATCCCTTCTTAGAATTAAGCATTGAGAATCTTCTCAACACCTTATTTATTTAAGTGCTCTGACTTAGGCCCAATATCCTCTTGGGTCGATCTCTGTAGATCTTGATGCCCAAAATGAAAGCAGCATCACCTAAGTCCTTCATCGAGAAGCATTTCTCTAACCAAGCTTTAACTTTAAGCAAGGTTGGGATGTCATTCCCGATTATCAGTATGTCATCGACATATAGCACTAGGAATACTACTTTACTCCCACTCGCTTTCTTATATACGCAAGGCTCACTTTCGTTTTTGATAAAACTGAACTCCCTTACGGCTTCATCAAAACGAATGTTCCAACTCCGTGAAGCTTGCTTTAATCCATAAATGGACCTAAGCAGCTTACAAATCTTTCCGGGATTCTCTGGATCAACAAAACCCTCGGGCTGTGTCATATACACATCCTCTTTTAAGTTCCCGTTAAGGAAGGCGGTTTTGACATCCATCTGCCATATCTCATAGTCGTAGTATGCTGCTATGGCTAGAATGATCCGGATAGACTTGACCACAGCCACAGGTGAAAAAGTCTCGTCATAATCGATACCTTCGATCTGGCGATAACCTTTCGCAACTAGTCTAGCTTTATAGGTCTGAGGTTTTCCATCCATGTCGGTCTTAATTTTATAGACCCATTTGCAACCGATGGGTTTTATCCCAGGGGTTTGATCCACCAAGTGCCAGACTTGGTTGTCGGACATGGATTTCATTTCCTCATTCATGGCGTTCTGCCATTTTTCGGAGTCTGGACTGGCCAAAGCTTGTCTGTAGGTTTCGGGATCATCCTGATCCACCAACATCAAGTCATTTCCTTCAGTGGCTAGGAAGTCATACTTGATAGGAGCTTGACGAGATCTCTCAGACCTTCTTGGACCATCTGGAATGGGTGTCGGGATTGGTTCTTGATCAATGACCTCTTCTGGCTCCTGTATTTCTACATTCGGCACAGTAGGTTGCTCTGTATCTTCTTGAATTTCTTCAAGATGCACGACACTCCCACTAGCTCTTTTTGAAATAAATTCCTTTTCCAAAAATACCCCTCCTCGAGCAACAAAAACTTTGTTCTCGCTGGGTTTGTAGAAATAGTACCCCTTGTTTCTTTGGGGTACCCCACAAACACACACTTTTCTGATTTGGGTTCGAGCTTATCGCCTAGCAGACGCTTGACGTAAGTTTCACATCCCCAAATCTTAAGGAAAGCTAATAAGGGTTTCTTCCAGTTCCATACTTCGTATGGAGTGCTTTGCACTGCCTTTGTAGGAGCCTGATTCAATATGAATGCGGCCGTTTCTAGGGCATAGCCCAGAAGGAGATAGGGAGGTCAGCTTGACTCATCATTGATCGAACCATGTCAAGCAGGGTCCGATTTCTCCGTTCGGATACACCATTCATTTGAGGTGTTCCAGGCGGAGTCAATTCAGAGATGATCCCACACTCCTTTAAATGACTGTGAAAATCTTGGTCCAAGTACTCACCGCCTCGGTCAAATCGAAGCGCCTTTATACTTTTACCAAGCTGGTTCTGTTCTTCGTTCTGGAACTCTTTGAACTTGTCAAAGGTTTCCGATTTATGTCTCATAACATAAACATACCCATATATACTGAAGTCATCAGTGAATGTAACGAAGTAGTGAAAAACTCTTCTGGCCTGAGTGCTCATGGGCCCACAAACATCGGAATGTATGAGACCTAGTAAGTCACTCGCCCTTTAACCTAAACCGGAAAAAGGTGCTTTTGTCATTTTGCCCATAAGGCATGACTCGCATCTCTCAATTGAAGTGAATTCAAACGGACTAAGAAGCCCACACTTGTGAAGTGTTGAGGTGCGTTTCTGGCCTATATGGCCTAAGCGGCAGTGCCATATCACAGTCTGGTTTAAATTATCGGATTTAACCCTTTTGTTACTGATATTAAAAATTGAGCTAGTGCTAGTGTTTTGAATATTAAGAATATATAAACCACCAACCAATGAAGCATTGCAATAAAACATATTATTCTTGAAAATATTGAAAATTCCATTATCAATAGAAAAATAATATCCTTCCTTGTCTAGCAAGGAAATAGAAATAATATTTCTGCGAAACGCAGGTACACAATGAACATTATTTAAAAACAAAACCAGTCCACTGGGCAAACTGAGACTAATATCTCCTACAGCAGTTGTCGAGACTTGATTGCCATCGCCAACTCGTAGGTCCGCCTCGCCCTTGCTCACTTCTCTTCTACTTCCCAGAGCCTGCACATTAAAACAAATGTGAGATTCTGCACCGGTATCAAGTACCCAAGAATCTGAAGTAGATAAACTGAGACTGAGCTCAATAACAAAAATACTTGATCCTGAAGATGTGGAAGCTCCACTCTTCTTAAGAAACAACTTGTGTTTCTTGCAATCCTTCTTCCAGTGCCCCAGTCCTTGGCAATAGAAGCAGATGACATCCTTCTTAGGATTCTCAACAGCCTTTGGAGCTGCTGGACCCTTAGGTTGTCGAATCTTCCCTGCTAGGTGCATAGGAGCCTTACCCTTGCCCAGGCTGGCTTTCTTGAAGCTCACTTGCTTCTTGACCATAAGAACCTCCTTGGTCTTCCCCTTGAGATTCTTTTCAGCAGTCACGAGCATACCATGAAGCTCTGTCACGGTCTTATCCATGTCATGCATATTGTAATTTCCAACGAAATCACGATATGCTTCTGGAAGTGAATGCAGCACAAAGTCTGCAGACATTTCCTTGTCCACAGGATGACCGAGTTTGGTCAAGTGTTCCAAAAGATGTTTCATCTTAAGGATATGTGGACTGACAGGAGCTCCAGCCTTTAGCTTGCAAGACATCAGTTCAGTGAAAGTGTCGTATCTTTCGACACGCGCTTTCTCTTTGAACATTTTCTCGATCTCGGCCATACAGGCTTTGGGATCTTCGGAAATGTTCAAGAACTGTTTTTGCAAGTCAGGCACCATACTGCCCATCATGATGCACTGTACGTCGATCCGGTCGCTAAGGAATTTCTGGTAGGTATCCCTTAATGCCCTTGAGGTGTTCAGTGCTGGTTCAGTAGGTGCTTGTTCCTGGGTAAGGATATAATCCTTACGTTCATGCTTGAGAACGAGTCTCAAATTCCGGTCCCAATCGAGAAAGTTTACGCCGTTAAGCTTATCATGCTCGATTAGTGACCTAAGCGCACTGTTACCAGAATGATTCGTGTTTGCCATTTTATATCTACACAATAAACAAATTTTAATCAGTATTAATTAAAATTGAAGTTGGAGATTTAATTACAAAACACTTTCTGATTCTAACTTTAGAATCTGAACCAGGATCCCATCATATTCTCAATTGAAGTGAACGGAGGCTCACTGCTCCAATTGAGTGCATCAAGGTAGGAGTAAATCTATCTAAAAGACCATGTAGTTCCTGGCTAGGGTCTGTACTTGTTAGTACGTGGCATACCCTATACTGATACCCTAGGTCAGCCCTAGCTGACAATCGTAGACAAGTCTACCAAGCTTGAACTATGGATAGAACTAATGTAGCTACTACGCGGAGGCGCACGCACCCACACAGAACTATCCATCTCATCCAGACCTTTTCTCTATGAATGTTACGCGGAGGCGTACCGACATCCATAGGGTCAAAGCCCTTTTGAGTGCCCAAACTTGGATGGTATCACGCTTGACTTGTAATTATTTGCGTTTAAGTAAATTATAAAAGTCTGATTGTATATCGATACAATCTTAATCTGGAATCATCAATTGCAAATCCATGCAAAGATGATCCCTTAGCTAGTTACATGCGAGTCTGATTAAATTCTGATTTTAATCTTTGTATGTGGGTGATAGCAAATCATACATAAACTTGTATATTTAAACTATCATACATTCATACATTCAAACATATAAATGTAACGATAAAATATGCATAGCTAAGCCCATCTTAAGTTCCTAAGAATCTAGCAATACTGATCCTAAAGACATGGTCTTCTAGATCCAAACTTGCTCCATTCTTGTGAACTCCCACAAGCTTCGAGCCTCCTCCAATCCGAGTCTTCCTCTTGACTTGATTCTTGTGTCAGTCTTCGTGATTACAAATTTAAATAAATAATATGAAATACAAATCACGACACGGAGGCCGTATTTACTACAACCCAAAATTAAGTAACACGCAGGTTGCAAAACCGAAATTAAAATGCAAATCTAATGGGCTTAGCTAGCATCATGTGAAAAACATCATGTCATCAAAGATCATGTATACAATCAACATGCTAATCAAACAAATAAATTTTCCAAATTTTATCTTTCTTAAGTGTGGAAAAACTCCGGTTTATCGAAACCGGACAGTTTAATCGATTAATTGAATTTTGGACCGGTTCTCGCTGGTTTATCCAAACCGAACCGAATCTGAAAATTAAATTTTTAGGGTTTCAAATATTCTCGCGAACCATCCAGTTCAGCTCGAATCTGGTCGAGCCGAACCGGCTCAACCGAGGTCGCCCGCGGAGGCAACCACGGTGGCCCGTGAGGGCTGCCGAGGTCGCCCGCGGGGCTGACCGTGGTCGGCCACGGGAACGACCATGGAAACCCGCGAGGGCAGCCATGGTCGCCCCTAGGGCAGACCCTGGTCGCCCGCTAGGCAACCATGGTGGCCCTCACGGGCTGCCATGGTCGCCCGCATGGGCAGACCGTGGTCGCCCGCGAGGGCTGCCATGGTCGCCCGTAGGCGACCCTCGTCGGCCCTTGGTGCTGACCATGGTCTACCCTAGGGCATTCCATGGTCCACCAAGGGACTCGACCTGGTCGGCCATGGCTAAGCCATGGCTAACCCGAAACACCCCAAAAAAAATTATTTTCCAATTTCCAAAATCAATCAAATCTGAAAAAAAAATTCGATTTACATGCATGCTAAGGTGATGAACACATATAAACATAAAAAACTCAGATTTAAACATGTTGAAAAATACATAACAACCATGGCTCTGAAACCACTGAAAGAGATCACCACGGGTTCCAATCGATGAATATCATGCAGCGGACGTTATGTAACCGTGGTGATCGAAACATGCTCAGATCTTAATGCAATTTCAACATGTTATATATAAATATAAATCTGAAAGTTACCTCTTCTAATCGATGAAAACACAAGTATAGTGTTTCTCTATTAAGTCCACACAAGCACCACAACCGAAGAGGTTTTCACTCAATAATTTTGCTATTAATGTTTGATAGAAACTTGACAACAATGGAGGATGAGAGGGAGAGGATTTTCGGCAATGAGGGGGAGAGAATGAGGGAGGAAGTTGCTGAAAAATAATTGAGGATAATGGAAGATATTATGTGATTTTAATTTGAAAATTAATTGAATTTCAAATTAAAATTGCATTATCTATCCTTTATAATCTCTTATTTTCATTTGTTCCCACTCATAACTTAAATCCCTAAATGGGCTTTAAGCCCGTTTAACTAAAACCCAAATTAAACCCATTAACTTGAGTTCTAATTTCGGTTTAGACAAAACGGCTCAATTTCCTCGAATTGATTTCTTCAACCGTCTGGTTAAAACCTTAGGCCAGAAAACTACTGAATTGTTCTTAATTGTCATCCATAATTGTTGTCATGTATCGTGTTTAATGCGTGTGACCCTCTAGGCTCACGAATAAATGGCAGACTGGTAAAATTACTATTTTACCCTTTCCATCATAAGTGGCCTCTAGCAAGACATTATGATTATCCAATATTCGTGATTATCGATTATTCGACTTAACCTGTTATCGTACATGTCACTTTCTTTTTATCAAACCGATATCCAGATTGATCAATAGGCATAGAATGGTCATCCTAATTTATTAATCACTGTTTCTTGATATCTGAGATGACTGAAAACTGATACTAAGGTATCACCTGCACGGCTGTGCTCTTTCTTCAGTCATATTTATCAAGTGGCCTAAACGGATATCTTTCTCATACCGAAGTATGAGTGATAAATCCCTCAGACGCCTTTCGAGTTCACTAGTGCAATAAATGCCAAAGCCAATCGAAGCTGTTATAGCTACCCTTTTACAGATAACGTTAGACTAGGTCAAACTTAGGTATTCGTTACATAGTGTACACAAAGACTCCTTGGTCTTAGGATATAATGACAAGTTACGATATGTGAGTATCTCATGACTGGATCTATGCAGCATACTCGCAATCGGGTTGTCCGATATCATCGACCTGATAATATCTATGATATAACTCCGGCACATACTTTGCCATGATCAGTAGAGCGTGATCACAAGGAGTTGATCTCATACTGATCGCTTCAGAAGAAGCTTAGCTGATCAGGGACATTATCGAATGCAATTCTTTCTGATCTATAGTTCTACTATAAGTGGTTACACACATTATGACATAGATCAAATCATATTAGATATATTACTACAACACATTAGTAATATTATGCCTTTTATTATGTAGAATAATGATGTCCGTTACAATATAGATTGAGGAATTATTTTGGACTAGGGCACAAACCTAACAGTGATTTCCCAATGTCCACGAGGTATCGATTCGATATCTCTTTCCTGTCATATGTAACACTAACCCTTTGTTTACTTTAAGGCGTATGAGATCGAATGAGGCATATAGTTGTCATTCTCAGGTATTCAATCTAGTTCCTTTAATTTCGAGATGACGGATACGTAATTGGTACGGCCGCGCACTTTCTTAGTCATGCTCATCAAGGGGCCAGAACCATACCCTTCACCACGTCACCGTGGGGAAACAAATCCCTTCGGACGCAATGTGCGCTCCCACTCCAGTCCGTCCAACAGCCAACGATGCCCTTATGACTACCTTGTTACATGCAGCGTTGGAGCATGTCAAACTACTAGAGTGACGTGCATGTGAGTCACTCGCTCCAAGGTGTTAAGGCAGTGATCACACGACGACGGAGTATGCGTTGGTGACTTAATCTATGCGCCATACTCCAAGTCGGGTCATCCGATATGGTCTCGCAGACGATATCCATGATATAACTCTACATCTTGATCAGCAAAACATGATGTAAGTCATCCTCACGCTAGTCACTTATGTATAAGTATTCGACTAGAGATCCGTCAAGCACGATTTTATAGTATCTAAAGACTCCACTATTAGTGATGACACACTAATGACTTTAGAAGAAATCATCGCTTGACACATTACTATAACACAATAATAATGTAAATGTCATTCATTGCTAAACAGAAGATTACATAGAAATGACTTGAGCTATGGCACAAGCTCTTACAGTTCCGACATACACGGAGTATTTGGTGAAATGAAAGGACCTTCCTTATAGCGAGACAAGTTGGGAACCTGCCGGAGACCTTTGGCAGTTCGAGGATAAAATTCGACAATTCCGCGAAGATTTTGCGACAATGACGTCGCCTGATTAGGCGGGGGAGAATGTAGCGCCCAACAAATAGGGCCAAATGGTCCCAAAGAAGTTAGCCTACTCAGCCCAATTCCTCATGAGTTCTTGAGAGAACTCTAGATTCTTCTCGCCCGAATTACCCAAATTCGGGTAAATTCGGGTAATGGGCCCAGAGAACTTTACCGCTCATTTAGGTAAAGTTTTACTATAAATAGGGGTGGTGCCAAAATGGTCAAACCACTCAAGCCTTGTAAGCAAAATCCACCTGTAATACAAAAAGCTCCTACACATCTCTCTTTTGTTCTCAAGTTTCCTTCCCTCTCTTTCGGGTTTACCTGCTTTTTTCTTGTTCTTACAGTATTTCGTGTAGAATCAAGGCTGACTTGGGGCATGCACAAGGAGTGCTAATCGCCTAAGTGTCGGACGTACTGCGAAAAGTTAAAGAGAAGCTCTCGGGTCGTCACATAAGACTTAAATAAAACTGATAATATTTAAAATATTTTATACATCAAAAGTAAATACTAATAAAATAAAAAAAGTAATAAAAAATACTAAAAATATATTTATTCATACATCTTTATATATATATTAAAACGATTATAAAACTAGGCCTTCATTTAAAAATTTCGCCTTAGGCCACGAGATTCTTTGGGCCGTCCGTCCCTGTAATGAAGTACTGTCATTTTCTTTGGTTGATTCAAGTTTGGATACCAGGTAAGCTGTAAAATGGGTGGAAACACATGTAAAGAAATATGAATTTATGTAATTTATAGTATACAAGAAGAAAAGATAGAGAAAACAAGTAGGTAGTTGTTGAAGATTTGAAATGGACACTAATGAGCTAACCATTGAAAAATTGGCGACTCTTGTTGATGTGTGCTTGTCATTTCCAATCAACTAATGCATATGATATTTAGTGATATTCCTATATAATGACACTTTCTCCCATGCAAGCTCTCACATCTCAGCACCAACAAAACAACATAAAACACAACACATGGAATTCTACAGCATGAAGGCACTTCATTTGTTTTTAGGTATTGTTCTTTTGGGTTTGGGTTGCTTGAAGCTTGCGGCTGCTTATGACCCCAGCCCTCTTCAGGACTTTTGTGTTGCTCTCAATGACTCCAAGGCAGCAGGTACGAGTTGATAACTTTTTTTGTGTGTATATCCATGACTAAACTTGTGTATATTTGATTGTATATAGATAAAGAACATGAACAATGCTTGCTCCCTGATATCATATCCACCATACTACATATATAGGACCTTGTACAAAATTACAAGTTATGTATGTTTGTAGGTTAGCTCGACTCACATTTATAGTACATTATTTTGATATAAGGTAATGACACTTCAATATATATAAGTATCGACTTTTGACACTTCTAACCGTGTACATTTAGAAATACTCAGTCACACATAACTAAAGTGGCATATTTATGTAAGAATAGTTATGTGTCATTTTTCCCTTTTTTATTTATCAAAAGTGAGATTTTGTGGATAGATAATTACTTGTCCTAACATGGGTAAAAGGACTGTGCATGGCTTGTAACTAATAAAATTCTTATTTGGGTTTATATATATGCAGTGTTTGTGAATGGAAAATTCTGCAAGAACCCAAAGCTGGTTATGGCCAACGATTTCTCCTTCTCGGGGCTAAACATTCCGGGTAACACTATCAACCCGGTCGGCTCCAATGTTACAATGGTGAATGTTGATCAAATTCCAGGACTCAATACTCTTGGCATATCCATGGTTCGCATTGACTACGCCCCGGGAGGCGAGAATCCCCCTCACACCCACCCTCGCGCGTCTGAGATCCTAACGCTCCTCCAAGGCACCTTATACGTTGGTTTCGTGACTTCCAATCCAGAGAACCGCCTCGTTTCCAAGATCCTCCATCCCGGAGACGTTTTCGTGTTCCCATTTGGTCTCATCCATTTCCAATTCAACATTGGACAACATCCTGCGGTGGCACTGGCCGCCTTGAGTAGCCAGAACCCGGGAGTCATTACGATAGCGAATGCAGTGTTCGGATCCAACCCGCCTATCTCGCCCTACGTGCTCGAGAAGGCTTTTCAGGTTGATCAGAAGGTTATTGAGCTTCTTCAGGCACCGTTCAAGAATAATTAAAGACTAATTGGCCTAGCCATGCATGTCTTACATTGCTTAGCTTGCCCTGTTGATCAGTTTCGAGTAATAATACGTGTTGTTGTGAGCTTGATATCCAAATGTTGGTTCATTGTGTGTAATTGGGGTAATGTACTAATCATTATCCTCTATGAGGTTTGCTCTATAATAATGGTTTGCTCTGTGTTTAACATCGTTTTTTTGAAAGGGATTATACCCGGTTTATTAAGACGTAGCACACATAAGTACAAAGCAAAGTTCAGCTGGTAACGTCGCCGAAGAGAACTCGCAATCATAGCCCGAATAAACAGCGGTTGCTAAGAAATAATGGGCTGCAAAATTACCTAATTCATTTACATATGAAAATTAAAAATTACAGTAAATTGAGAGATGTGCAAGCAGTCTTGGAGACGTCTTAATGTTAGCATTATAAGTTCTATTTTTTAAAACAATCTTATAGAAACTTACATCAAAATAGTTATAAGGGGGTAATGATAAATATATAAAAAAATATTTTATTCTCATTAAATTATACTCAATTAAAAAAGTTATTTCACGTATACCTGTTAAAGGGTAGTATTTACTTTTTGAAATACCCCACCCGAATTCTTTTCGCCTCTTGCGCCATCACTACTGGAGAACAGTCCCTAGCCAGCGAGTGTTTGAAAGTACTCGCTGGGAAAGATATCACAATCCCAACGAGATATTGAACTCGTTGGTTATGTTAATGAAAACTCAGTTGCCAAGGGAAGAGATTGAAGTATAAAACTCACCGTCTTCAATAATTTTTATCTTCATAAAGTTGACACTCCAATCTGAGTAGCAATTTCCAAAATACAAAGTCATCAACTCTTATCTCATGACATTGTATTTTGGAAATTGCTCACTCAGATTGGAGTGTCAACTTTATGAAGATAAAAATTATTGAAAACGGTATGTTTTATATTGCAATCTCTTCCCTTGGCAATTGAGTTTTCATTATAATATTTCGCCGATCAAGAATTTTTTTCTGAAATGGAAGGATCCAGTTGGTGTTGGCTCCATCGTTGGTTTGTCGATGTGGGACAAATTGAACCTCCTTAAATTGGGTGGTTCATTCAAATAGGTTTCCATCTCAAACATCACTATTATGGTTTGGTCGACAGACACTATTTCCAATATTACCTCCAAATGTGGTGACGTGGTATTCATTCATCTGGAGTCCAAATCAGAAACACACCTTGATCATTTAGTCATGGCCATCATTCACACTTCTGATTTATCGCATATAAGTTTTTTGATAAACTTATTTATAATTCTCAATAAATCATTCTCGGTCTCTATCAAGGATGTCCAGTTGCTTCTAATCCAGCTAGTCTATCAAAAAAATCTTATAGAAACGTACGTCGAAATATTTAAAAGAAGTAATGATAGTCTTGATAGATAAATATATAAAACTATTTTTTTCATTAAATTACACCCAATGTTAAAAAAAAATTTAACATATAATTGTGGGGTTTTTTGGGCCGATTTTGGCCCGTGACAATTCCCCGAGGTATTTATCAAAAATTTTCAATTTTAGATCCGGTCTGGTTTCGATAAACCGGGGCAAGCCGGTTCAATTTTGACTAATCAAGATTAAAATCGATTTTGATAAACCGTATTTTTTCCACTCTTAAGAAAGATAAAATTTGAAATTAATTTGTTGTTTGATAAGAATGATGTATGATCACATGATCTTTGACAACATATTGTTTTCCACATGATGTATAGATAAGCCCTCTAGACTTGTATAATTTTAATTTCAGTTTTGCAACCTGCGGGTTGTTAAGTTTTGGGTTATGATAAATACGACATGCGTGACGTGACTATTTGTATTTATTTATTTATCTTAAATTTGTAATTACGAAGACCGACGCAAGATACAAGTCAAGAGGGAGATTCGAAGGCTGGATGAGACTCGAAACCAGTGGGAGTTCACAAGGATGGCGCAAGCCTGGATCATGAAGACCTAGTCTTTAGGATCAGTTTTGGTAGAATCCTAGGATCCTTAGGATGAGCTTAGTTATACATGTTATATTTACATTTATATATTATGAATGTATGAATGTATGGATATTTTTATATACATTAGTTTATGTATGTTTAGCTATCACCCACAAGCGAAGATTAAAACCAGAATTTAATCAGACTTGCATGTAATTGGTTAAGGACTCATCTTTGCATGGATTTGCAATTGATGATTCCAGTTAAGATTGTATCGATATACAATCAGGCAGTAATAATTCACTTATACACAAATAATTACAAGTCAACCGTGATACCATCCAAGTTTGGACACTCAAAAGGACTTTGAGCCTATGGATGTCGGTACGCCTCCGCGTAACATTCATAGAGGAGAAGTTTGGATGAGATGGGCAGTTCTATGTGAATGTGTGCGCCTCCGCATAGTAGCCACATTAGCTCTGACCATAGTCGAAACTTGGTAGACTTGTCTACGATTGTCAGCTAGGGCTGACCTAGGGTATCAGTATAGGGTGTGTCGTGTACTTTTAAGTGCAAACCCTTGTTAGGAATTACATGGACTTGTAATTGGATGTTTTCTTACGTTGGTTCTCTCAGTTGGAACGGTGAGCCTTCGTTATCCTGGTTCAGATTCTAAATTTTAGAATGAGACAACTGTTTTATAACTCAATCTCCAACTTTAATTTTAACAAATTATGTTAAATTTATATTTCGTAAAGCAAAATCAAAGCACACATTGAGTCACAGAGATATATCCTTCAGAGGATAGGATCTCTTGGCAAGTACTGGTTTTGAGAAGGTTTCTCAAATGTACACAAAAGAAATTTTTTTGACCAACCTATCCCTTTTGAATCAGCTTCGAACACCACTAGAGCTCTTAGAGTTGCATTCAAGAATCACTCTAAGGCTCTGGATAATGTGGGTTGTGAAAGTTGAGTTGCAGTGAGATGGAATCTCTAAGGGGACCAGATGATTATGAATGCAAATGGACTGATTAGACATCTTTTTGAGAAGGTAAGAATCGAAAGTTTCTCTTCAATCAAGGATTTGCAATCTTGTGATTGTAAGAAGGAAATTCCATAAGTCATAATTTTATGTTGTATGATGGGGTCATTTTAATGATCTAAGCATATGTAACATGAAATTGACCGTCTCAGAGTTGCATGGAATGCTTCAAGCTGCTTATGGGAACATTCAGAACTAGATTTAGATGTTTCAGAGGTCAACAAAGGGATAAGCTTTAAGAATGCTGGCATAAGCATTAAGAAACCTGAAGCTAACAAGGGTGAGGCCCTTAAGCAAGGTTGAAGAAGATTGAGAGACATCCATGGTCCAAAAGACCAAGGCTAATTCCAAATGCGTGGATGTCTTCTGGTTTCTTCATATAAGGTAGTCATAAGCAAAAGAATTGTATAAGATAACAAGATGAGTTGAGGGAGAATGTGGAGGATCCACATTTCTCAAGAACTTATGTTACAAGCTTGTCTACTTCTGAATCATGAATATGGAGTACTACATAACACATTCAATGTGTAGGATTTAAAAAGTATAAGAGAATTGATCAAGGGAGAGATGATCCTACAAGTAAGCAATCCAAGTAGGAGTTGTTGTAATGATCATCGAATTGACTATACCCAATGGGCTTAGTCTTGGCATATGAAAGTGTACCTGTTTTTATCAGGAACAAAATATCGGTTCTTGTTGAACAAGTTGATATCATGTTGTTTATTAATGGCATTTATGATATCGACCGAAATGGCATTCATTATCCAAGTACTCCAAAAGGTTATTAGTCACTATGTGCAAAGCGTAGTTGATACTAATGAAAGATCAATCTGTAACATAAACAGCAAACGGTTGAACCGGATGGTTCGAACCGGATTCTAATCTGGCATCGTTGTTTAGACCACAAAAATAAGAAGCGCACATCAACACTCTATGAGTGTGGAACTTTAAGTCCAATTGAATTCAATTCAGTTTGATGATGCGAAGCTTGTTTAATGGACAAATAAGAAGTGTATATCAACACTTTATGAGTGTGGACTTATAAGTTCAATTGAATTCAATTCAATTTGATGATGCGAAACTTGTTTAGTGGGTAAAATGACAGATACGCTCTTCACAAGTGGAGGTGAAAAGCGAGTGACCATTAGAGTCTAATACATCCCGGTGAGTTGAGATTCCTTAGGTCACAATGCCAGAACAGTCAACTTGGAAATAAGTGTTAAAAGCATTTGGATTGAATTTGAATGGCTAAATACCTAGCCAAGTCGAAATCAATCATCTTGGGGATTCGGCTTAGAACACCATTTTAATGGCATGTCTGAGCGCAAAAATCGAACCCAAGAAAATGCGGTTCGTTCCATGAAGAGCCTATTGATTCACGCAATCTTATTCAAATTTTGTGCTCTAAGGTCAGCTATATTCAGGATGAATAAGGCTCCAATGAAGACAAGGAATTGTATACCATTTGACACTCATCTAGATTCTCCGACCCGTGAGTGGGTGCGTCTTCGCGTAGCATTCATGGGGATGAATTTCAGATGAGATGGTCAGTTTTATTTGGATGCGTGCGCCTTCACGTAGTAGTCAAATAAGAACTGAACCATAGTCCAAATTGGTATGGGAACATTCCGGTATGACCATATGACACTCGTTTACTTTTCGGTAACCATGGATGCATGCACTTTCGCGTAGTATTCAATGGGAGGCGAGCTGGATGAGATGGTCAGTTTTTGTGGATGCGTGCGCCTTCGCGTAGTATCCTGAAAAGAACTAAACCATAGTGAGAAATGGTAGAGGAAATATCCCAGCACGGGTTTTTCCTAGTGGATTGGGATGGCAAGGTAGTTTGCATCCGAATCAGATGAGAATGTCTTCATAAAGTATCCTTAGGAAACTAAGAGATACAGATTCTAAGAACCAAGCGAGAACAAAGTATTGTTGCTCGAGGTAGTGTCTTTTGGAAATGAGATTTAATTTCCAAAAGGGTGAGTGGGAGTAATGTGCATTTTGAAGAAATTCAGGCACCTCACTTAGACACTATGGAGTTTGGTGGAGCCTGATCAGCTGAATAAGAGAATCATACAGTTCAAGTGATTATTCCTACAAGTCCAATAAGTCTGAAAGAACATGTCATGTACCCATCAGATACAGATTCATGATGTCTGAGAGTAATGATATGGTCGTTGTGGATTTCAATAATCCACCAACCTTTCAAGGGGGAATGGACATTCCCGACTCTGAGAAATGACTAGGAAGCCATAAGAGAAGAAAACCAATCCATGTAGGGTGACAAAGTTGGAAATTTGTTAATCCAACCAATGTGTGTAAAAGCCATTGGTTATGAGTAAGTCTTTAAGGTCAAGACATACATGGATTATGAAATCAGTCCGGAATTCTTTTGCAAGGAATAATGGAAAGATTTCAAGTTGCAGAAATTCATTTATGGATTAAAGCATGCTTCTCAGAGATTGGAACCTTGTGTACACAAGAAGGCTAGTGGGAGTGCATGATTCTCAATGCACAGTTACAAGAAAGGATTCTTGCCCACGCTACATGACACAAACAACTCAGCAAGAATCACTGTACTATGATATTGATGCGTTGAACCAGATGATGCCATATACCTAGTATAGTGGATCAATCATATGTGTCATGACATGCACATGACTGGATGTCTTGTTTTGCCCTATCTTGTATTAGAAAGTTACAGATTAACCCCAGTGAGCTTCACTGGACAATGGTTAATAATACCCTCATGTACTTCAGAGGTACTGAGTATATTATCCGGACCGACAATGTTCAGTTAGATCATAGTATATATGTGTGGGGTTTTAGTGGCGCTCATAAGCAGGAATGATTCCAGGCCAGCCACTATTATTGATTTTGCAAATGAAGGTTGAGTATATAACTACTGGGGAAACAGCTAACGTAACCATATGGATTAGAAGCTTCTAACCGGATTAGATGTAATGTCCCTAACGTCTGATCTGGTAAGCTTATTGTATGACAACACAGGACCGTAGCAATTGCTCAAGAGCCCATATTCCACAACAATCCAAACATATACTCAGCAGATATCACCTCATCAGAGATATCACAGATAGATGTGATGTGGAGATTAAGGACAATTCGACTGATGATAATATGGCCGATCCCTTGACGAAGGCTCAGCCGCAGCCTAAGCATGAGGAACATGCGAGGTCTATGGGAGTAGAATGGAACTTAAATTGGAACTAGTCACAAGTGGGAGATTGTTAGAGTTGTGCCCTAGTCCAATATAAAAGTTGTCTACAGTTATAATGTTTTATCATCTTTCCGAATAAATAAATCGACATCATATTACTAATGTGTTGTAGTAATATATCAGATGTAATTTGATCTGTATCATTAGTGTGTCATCAGTAATAGTAGAATTGCATATCACAAAGAATTACATTTAATGAGTCCCTGATCAGTTAAGCTTCATTAAAAAGCGATCAGTATGAGGCTAACTCTTTATGATCACGCTCTACTGATCATGGCAAGTATCTGCTGGAGTTAGATCATAGATATCATCAGGAGTATGATATTGGACGACCCGATGGTGAGTATACAGCATAGATACTGTCAAGAGCATACCCACATATCGTAGCTTGTCATTATATCCTAAGACCAAGGAGTCTTTGTGATCACTGTGTGATGAATCTCTAAGTTTGACCTAGGGGGTGTATTCAATCATGATTTTAATGGATTTAAGAAGTCTTTTAAAGTCTTGTGGTATTCAATCATGATTTTAAAAATACTTTTAAAGTCTTGTGGTATTCAATCATGACTTTAAAAATAATTTTAAAGTCTTGTGGTATTCAATCATGACTTTACCTTTAGATTTTATATTAAATGGATGACTTTGAATGTCAATTGACATGAAATGGATGACTTTGAATGATTTTGAAAGTCTTTGTAGGTATAAAAAAACTCTTTAGAAATATCATCTCAAATCATGAGATTTGCAAAGTCATTCCATTAAAATCATCAAGACTCTTTATAGGCTTGAAAGAGTCTTGTAAACTTTAAGAATCCATGAACTTTAAAAATTCATTCAAAATCCTAATTGAATACACCCCTCCCCCTAGTCTAACGCTACCTGTAAAAGGGTAGCCATAAGGGCTCTGATTAGCTTGGTTATGAATTACATGAGTGAACTCGAAAGACGGCTAAGAGATTTATCACCCATACTCCGGTATGGGAAAGATATCTGTTTAGGCCACTTGATGAGTATGACTAAAGAAATAGCATGGTCGTGCAGGAGATACTTAGTATCAATTTTCACTCATCTCAGATATCAAGAAACAATGATTGATAAATTAGTATGACGGTTCTATGCCTTTTGATCAATCTAGATATCGGTATGATAAAAGGATAGTGACATGTACGATAAGATGTTAAATCAAATCATCGATATTCATGGACATTGGGTATTCATAATGTCTTGTTAAAGGCCACTTATGATGGAAAGGGCAAAATCGTAATTTTGCTAGTCAGCCAACGGGTCGTAAGCCTAGAGGGTCACACATTTTAAGCAAGGTATAGCAAAAGGGACATGGGAAAGTCAATTTACGAGAAGTATGAGAATTGAGAGAATTTGGTGATTTTCGGCCTAGGTTTTAAACCAGATGGTTGAGAAAATTGGTTCAAGAGGAATGAGTCGGTTTAGCTAAACCATTTAATTAGAACCCTATACGAATGGGTTTAATTAAAAGATTAGCTAAATGGGCTTGAGGCCCATTCTTAATTGCAATTAAATAAATAATTATGTTAAGAAGATAATGGGATTTTCAAATAGGGAAATGTTTTGAAAATCAAATTAAATTGATTTCAAAATTAATTTTCCCATTTTTATTAATCCCCTTAATCTCTCTCTCCCTCTTGATGGTGCCGTCCTCTCCCTCTCCCTCTCCCTCTCCCTCTTCTCTTCTTCATCTTATTTTTGCTTCTTCTTCATGACTTACTAGTAAAAAGGCTTGATGAAACCTTAAGGGAAAAGGTGTCTTGCTTGTGTGGACCTTATAGAGAGCATATAGTTTTGTGCTTGATTGATTCATTCAAAGGAAACAAGGTAAATTTAAAATTTATTTCATGTTTATACTTGCTGAAATTTTATCACATGATGATCTTTTTAAGTTTTGTATTCGGGATTCCATGGTTAATTTAACGCTTCCGCATGAAATTAAATGTTTTGGAACCCATGAAAACCCACTTAGACCCAAGACCCTCTTGGTACGATCTCTATATATCTTGATCCCCAAGATATAAGTAGCATCGCCTAAGTCTTTCATTGTGAAACACTTCCCTAACCAAGCATTTGTTTCTTGCAAGGTTTGGATGTTGTTTCCAATGAGAACTATGTCATCGACATAAAGCACCAGAAATACAATTTTACTCCCACTCGCTCTTTTGTATACGCAAGGCTCATCTTCATTCTTGATGAAGCCAAACTCCTTAACAGCTTCATCAAAATGAAGATTCCAACTCCGAGAAGATTGCTTCAATCCATAAATAGATTTCTGCATCTTACAAATCTTTCCCTTATTCTTTAGATCGACAAAACCATCTGGTTGTGTCATATACACATCATCAGTTAGATTCCCTTTAAGGAAAGCGAATTTGACATCCATTTGTCATATCTCATAATAGTAATATGCAGATATGGCCAGAAGAATACCGATCGATTTGACCATCACTACTGGAGAAAAGGTCTCATCATAGTCTATACCATGAATCTGTCTATAACCTTTTGCAATCAGATGCGCTTTACAGGCCTGAGGTTTGCCGTCCATGTCAATCTTTACTTTGAAGACCCATTTGCAAACAATGGCTTTTAAACTAGTGGTCGGCAAGTTCCAAACTTGTTTATCTGACATGGATTGCATCTCCTCTCTAATGGCTCTTAGTCATCTCTCAAAGTCGGGACTATCCATAACTTTGTGAAAGGTAGTTGGTTCATCATGATCCAGCATAACCACGTCTTCACCTTCATACACGAGAAACCTTGGACCTTCATATCTATTAGGTGCACGACTGGGCCTTTCAGGTCACCTTGGACCATCCGGAATAACTGCATGAACTTGTTCTTGCTCTACAACCACTTCTAGCTCCACAACTTTTACAGGGTTATTTTGTGGCTCCTGAATTTCTTCAGGTTGAACTATATCATCCTAAATTTCTTCAAGATGTATAGTCCTCCCACTAACTGTTTTGGAGACAAACTCCTTTTCCAAAAACACCCAACCTCGAGCAACAAATACTTTGTTCTCGCTAGATTTGTAGAAGTAGTACCCCTCGTTTCCATGGGATACCCTACGATGATGCACTTGTCATATTTAGGTTCGAGCTTATGTGCTAGAAAATGCTTCACATAAGCATCGCACCCCAAAATCTTTAGGAAGGAAAAACTGGGCTGCTTCCCATACCATTTCTCAAATGTTGTCCCTTCCACTACCTTCATTGGTGCCCGATTCAAAATGAATGCAGCTGTTTCTTGAGCATAGCCCCAGAATGAGATTGGAAGATCAATACAACTCGTCATGGAACGAACCATATTCAATAAGGTTCGATTTCTCTGTTCGGACACACCATTCAATTATGGTGTTCCGGGCGGCGTCCATTCTGAGATAAGCCCACAATCACCAAGATGACCTATGAACTCTTGGGATAAGTATTCTCCACCTCGATTCGATCGAAATGCCTTAATACTTTTCCCGAGCTGGTTTTGTACTTCTGTCTTAAACTCTTTGAATTTATCAAAGTTTTCAGACTTATGTCTCATCAAGTAGACATAACCAAATCTACTAAAATCATCATTAAAAGTGATAAAGTAGCTAAAACCACTCATGGCAAGTGTACTCATTGGGCCACATACATCGGAATGTATTAGAATTAATAAGTCACCCGCCCTTTAACCCGTTCCTGTGAAGGGGGCTTTTGTAATTTTTCCCATCAAACAAGTTTCGCATCTCTCAATTGAACTGAATTCGAACGGACTTAAAAGTCCACACTTATGAAGCGTTGATATGCGCTTTTCATTGATGTACCCCAAACGACAGTGCCAAATAAGAATCTGATTCAAATTATCGGACTTGAACCTTTTAATATTAACATTATTAATAGAACTCGTGTTAGGGTTATCAATATCCCAAATATATAATCCTCTAACTTTAATAGCACATCCATAAAAATGTCATTGGGAAAAATATTGAAAACACCATTTCCAATAATAAAATTAAAACCATCCTTTTCTAACAAAGAAATAGATATAATGTACCTACTAAAAGTAGGCACGCAATACACATCATTAAGCACTAACAAAAGTCCGCTGGGCAAAGTAAAACTAATGAAGCCTACAGCAGTTGCAGCAACTCGTACTCCATTGCCAACTCTCATGTCCAATTCGCCTCTGCCCAAATCCCTCCTAGTTTCTAGCACTTACACATCTGTAAAAATGTGAAATTGCCAAATTCTCCGACGCTTGAAAAAAACTCGTCCCGAGTTTTCTGAATCTAAAGAGAACTCATGCCTCGTAGTTCGCTTCAATAATTGTAGGAGTAAACTCATTCCCATAATTGTTTTCATTTGAAACATCCTTATATGATTGATGGTACTTGAAAGTGTCTTCAATGTTGAGTCTCTTGAAGACATTCATGTGAGCGGGGAGGTTTTTCTCGTGATAGAAATTTTGTGTTCGAGATATATTAAATTCAAACACAACATCTTGGTTCTTCCGTCCATAAAATACATTGTGTGCATGACCAAGATATACTCCTTCAATAGGCAACTCATTAGCTTCTTTTGCTTGCGTGCGTGCAATCAAAGGGTTGTCCCTTCTAAAATATTCTTCTCGCTTAACACATGGGGTCTTTACATGAAGGTCGACATGCATGACGTTCCTATCCTTGATGTTTAGACCATGAACTAGGTTATTGCTCTCAAATTCATTATAATCATCAACTGTGACCAACTTTTGGTTGAGGTCAATTCTTTTGAACGGTCTATTCCGGCCATATTCATCAAATAAAGCACGCATAAGTCGGAGTTGAAGTTGTAGAGATGATATAGTGATCGGCGGTGCACATAACACTTCTTTCATAAAAGGTGTTGTATCATTAGTTGAAGTTTCACCATGTCTTTGAGTTGTCACTTTCAATTCTTCTTTTATCTCACCATGAGGAGTATCAATTGAGTTCAATAACAGATTTACATCTCTTTAGTCATTGAATTCATCATGATTTCTTGTCTGGTGACTCTTATTCTTGTTTGGTGGCTCCTTGTTCACTTTCATATTTCCGTCATGTTTTTGATCATCAATTATATTATGATCGTTTTCATAACCTCTTGATGGAACCTGAGAACAACTAATTGTACCAAAAGTCAATTCAATATCAAGAGTTTCAGTTATAAGCTCGGTACCTTTTGCGTGTATCGACGATGGATCCAACGAATTGATTTTTGACACATTTGTTTTACTTGATTGTATGTGGCTATCATGATCTGCATCTTGACTTCCATCGTCAATTTCTGAAAAGCTTCTTGTAACACTAGATAGCCCCTTCTTATTTTCATTAGTATCAACCACGGGAATATTGTTTGTCCTTACTTTAAGTTGTATATGAGCATCTTCAAAACTTACACTAGCAGTTTCATGTGCCCCTTTCAAAACCTTGTGTTCGGTATGGAACATCATTTCTCTCCTTGCGCTCAATCAATTGATTTTTACAAGATTCCGACTTAATTTTTGCAAGCGTACATCTCCCAATACCAACTTTAACTTTAGTATCTTCTTCTATTCGTTCTTCAACTTTTCCCTGATCGTTAACTTCTGAGAAAACTGGCTTGTCTTTCTTAATAGTGAGATTGGAGTCTAGTGAGTTTGATTGCGGGAGTAATACAATCTTGTTATTTTCCCACCAAAACATATAGGTGTTGTCACAAACCCTGTAAGTAGCCTTGATGTCGCAGTACCAATGTCGCCCCAACAAAACGTGACAAGTATCCATATCCACCACTTCACATAAAATCTCATCTTTATAGTATTTCCCAATTGAGAAAGGAGCGAAACAAATTTCAATTACCTTAGTCTTGATTCCCCCTTTGTTCCATTCAGTTTTGTATGGTATCATAAGTGCTTCTATTTCCAGGTTGAGCGTTTTGACCAATGCTTTGGAGACTTTATTTTCGTTGCTACCATGATTAATGATCACTTTACATACCTTATTGTTAATGGTGCATCGAGTTCGAAATATCTTGTCTTTGTGTTCTCCGTTCTCTACATCGGCTATCAGCGCATGAATATTCTTTTGTTGTTGTGGATAAACAAGCGGAAAGTCACATGCATCGTTGCCTTTCTTCATTCGGCTTTCGCGATGTCGATTTCTCATCTTAGATGTATGCACAGGAAGCATCTGCGTCATGTTACTAAGTGAGTGTATATTGTCATCGAGTCGTTGCACGACTCGTTCAATTCATCTTTTGTCGACGACGGGTTGGATTCTACTAGTGCCATGGTTGGCCATCATGCCCGGTAAAATCCGGGCTCTGATACCACTTTGGTGCAGCAGAAGAATACTTCGAAACGAAGTAAGAATAAAACCCTAACTTTAGGGAGAAAACGGAATAAATCCAAGTAACTCAAATTGATAATTATGATAATGATGATAATAATCTCTACACGAGATAAGACTTATATAGGACTAATTCTCCAAAACTAACTCAAACTAGTAAACCTAAACCAATAGAACTAATCAATCCAAACTAATTAGAGCTAGGAAACCTAACTTAATAAGAAATCCTAAAACTATCCAAAATCTAATATAATTATGAATCCTAATTGGGATTGTCCTACATCAGAAATTCTGCTACGGTATCCAATACCCAAGAATTAGAAGTAGACAGATTAAGATCTAACAAGAAAATACCTAAAGACGTGGACCCTCCACCCTTCCTTTGATCATCCTGGAAACTCTTGCAGTCCCTCTTCCAGTGACCATGTTGTTGGCAGTAGAAGCAGACTGATACCTTCTTTTGGGCCTTACCTATAGCTTGTGGGGCTTTAGGAGGCTTAGGAGCAACGAGCAGTCTCATCTTTCGTGCCAAGTGTTTAGGGGCCTTGCTCTTATCACCTGCAGGTTTCTTAAAGCTGATTCCTTTGTTAATCATAAGAACATCCTTGGTACCTTTACCCCCGATGCTCTTCTCGGCAGTTTGAAGCATCACATGTAAATCCGAGACGGTCTTGTCTATATCATACATATCTTAGTTCAAAATGAACCCATCATATGTAGAAGGAAGTGATTGTAGAACAATATCTGTAGCCATTTCCTTCTGAACCACAAGACCTAGTCTTTTAAATGTTCCAGAAGGCCATTCATCTTAAGGATATGATGAGTAACATAACTTCCTGCTGACATTTTGCAGAAATGAAATTCCTTGAGAGTGTCGAATCTTTCGATTCGAGCTTTCTCCTTGAACATTTCCTCAATTTTCCCCATCATGATAAAAGGATTCCTTGACAATTCCATAAACTGATTTTGAAGATCAGCCTCCATGTACCCCAGCATCACACGTGCCACATCTATAGAGTCGCTAAGGTTCTTCTAATATGCATCCTTAACGGTCCTTAGGGCATAAAGTGCTGGTTCTTCTGGGATTGGCAGGTCAATGACATATTCCTTGCGTTCGTGCTTGAAGACTAGCCTCAAGTTTCTATCCTATACTAGAAAGTTTGTACCATTGAGTTTAACCTTCTCCAAGATAGGTCTCAATGACAAATCATTGTTCGTTTGAGTAGTAGTCATTTAATCTATGCGGAAAAAATAAATTTAAGCAGTTTCTTGATTAAATTTAAATGAATATATGAATTTAAACACAACTCTTCGATTATAAACCCTTTAGAATCTGAACCACTCAATTGAAGTACGCGAAGGCGTACCACTCCAATTGAGCTATGTAGGTAGGACACACGTCCAATCACATCCAATGTGACTTCTGGCTAGGGTATGTACATTTGTACACTGCATACCCTATCTAATACCCTAGGTCAGACCTGTCTGACAATCGTAGTCAAGTCAATCAAACCTCAACTATGGCTCAATTCTTATGTGGCTAGTACACTAGAGCATACGCACCCACATAAAACTGTCCAACCCGTCTAGCTCGCATCCCCATAAATGTTACGCTAGGGCGCACCCACTTATGGGACTGAGAGCTAGAAAGGTGTTGAGACTTGGACGGTATCTCACATGACTTTAATTATTTGCGATACTTGATGTGTTTAATTTCTAATTGTATCCCACACAATTTTATTTGAATCAACAATTACATACAATGTAATGATGGTTCAATTACTAGTTTACATGCAAAACTGTGATTAATTTCCAATTTTAATCTTTTTGCATATGGGTGATGGTTTATCATACATTTTAAACATAAAATAAACATCATTCATTCATATCTAAAATAAATAAACTTAACATGCATATCTAATATATAAAAAACAGTAAACGTACAAAATATAGCTCTTTACTAATTCGGTTCTCATAATCCGGTTTATGAGAACCGATAGTCACCCTAAGTGTGGAATAACAATAAAAAACTTGAGAGACTATCTCCTTGCCTCTTCACGACATCCTTCCTTAGAGGTCTCCAACTGGGTCCAGGGCACCCATCAACTCCAAGCTGATTTGCCATTCGCCACAAGCCGCCATCCGGTTCACCGTCCTTCTTGGTTCAGTTACAAGATATACACGGTTCACATACTAGAAATTTAAATTACAAACTGAAATTTAAAAGCGGCTACGCAGACCGCAAAATTAATTTACAACCGATTAACTCAGCGGTTCGCAGACCATGCATTCTACCATGCATTCCAAATAAGAAATTAACATGTTATCATACATATGTGTTAGCAATCAATATGAAATTTCCGGTTTTAATCTTGCCTACATTTGATGATCCAGTTTATCAAAACCAGACCGGTTAAAAAATCGGTTTATCGAAACAGATCAAATCTGAAAAAAAAATTAATTTTTTATTTTCAGAATTTAGGGTTTGCAGCTACGTTCTCGGTCAAACTTTGACCAGATCATGGCCCAAAATCTAATGGGCCAAAGCCCATTGGGTCGAAACCCTATAGGTCGACACCATAGGATTTCGAAACCCTAGGCGTCGCCTCCCCACCCGAGCTGCCAAGGCCACCTAGTGGCCAGTACCCTGGTGGGGACGGGATGGCCACGGTCCCATGGCCATATAATGGCCACGACCGTGGCTGGCGCCGCCCGTCCGGTCACTAGTCCGGCGGCCTGAGAGCCCCGGTTCGTTAATCCAAAAATTCCCAAAAATTCCAAAAAAATCCAGATTAATTATTTTTCATAAAAAATCAGTTTCATGCAATTCTAAACCAAAAAAACGAAATTAATTATAGAAAAATAAATCTAACACCAAACTAATATCGAAATCACTCAAATATGCATCAAAACGTAGATTTAAGGAAATAGACCAGCTCTGATACCACTGTTAGGGTTCGAAGGGTCCATATATGAGATTTGCAGTGGAAAATAAAATAAAAACAAACCCCGAACCCAATGGATCGATTACTATGCATAGATACGATTAAAAACAAGAAAAACAAGATTTAGAGTTATACCTTTTCTAAATCAACGAATCACCAATTAGGAGCAGCAATCTAATCCTCCCTCTTCCGGTATCCACATGAACACACAGGATTAGTAATCTAAACCTTAAAACACCTACTACTATGTAAAAGGGCTCAAATAGAAATTTTGGCAACGTTTCGGTGTGGATTGGAATGACGTGAAAAAAAATCAGTACTTAAGGCTCTCTATTTATAGACTTTAGCTAGGGTTTTGGATCACGAACCAGCCCGTAAAATGGGCTAGGTTCGGTTCCCTTGGAACCCTAGCCGCCATTCTTATTGTGGCCGGTTTCGGCCATGGGCTTGATTGCGCCCCATTAGTGGCAGCCCATGAGGGCTACCATGCCCTGGCATCCCCTTATGGCCTCGGCCTCTAAGACCTGCCACGGGTCGGCGTCTAAAAGCCTAGGCTTTGGCCTGGTCCGTGGCCCCTTTTGTGTGCTCGGGACCGTGGTCCAAAACCCTAGGTTTTGGCCATAGACCAATCCAATTAAATCACCATTATTTTGCCTAGTTTCCTTAATACATGTTCTTTGTGTATGACCCTCTAGGCTCATGCCCCGTTGGTAGATCGGCATAAAATCTCATTTTACCCGATCCATCATAAACGGCCTCTAATAAGACATTATGATTACCTAACGTGCATGAATATCGATGATTCGATTTAACCTCATGTATTCCATGTCAGTATCCTTTTATCACTAGATATCCTTATTGATCATAAGGCATAGAGGCGTCATCCTTATTTAATCAATCACTATTTCTTGATATGTGAGATGACTGAAAATTTATAACGTGTATCATCTCCTGGCCATGCGTTTCCTTTTAGTCATTCTCATCAAGTGGCCTAAACGGATATCGTTACCATATCCGAGTATGAGAGATAAATCTCTTAACCATCTTTCGTATCACTCATGCAACCCGTTTCTGAGCCAATCGTATCCCTTATAGCTACCCTGTTGGTAACGTTGGGTGTACGTCAAACTCAGATACTGACTACATAGCAATCACAAAGACTCCTCGGTCGAAGGATACCATGACAAGTTACGAAAATTGAATATGCTCATGACAGCATCTATGTTGCATATTCATATCGAGTCATCCAATATCATTTTTCAAATGATATCTATGATCTGACTCCGTCAGTCCCATTGATAATGATCAGTAGAGCGTGATCATAAAGAGGCATCCTCATACTAGTCGTTTTCGATGAAGCTTAACTAACCAGGGACTTGTTAAGTGTAATTCATGTATATCTATAGTTCTACTATTAGTGATGACACACTCAATGATACATATCGAATTATACTTAACATGTTACTACAACACATTGAAAATAAAATGTCGATTTTATTTGATTACAAACGATGATACAATAATTACAGACATAACTTTGTATTGGACTAGGGCACAAATCCTACAAACACCAGTTCACCAAACCCCAATGATATGTTTTAAAAATCAAGAAACTGATTAATGGCAGTTTAGACTTTTCACTGCAGAATATATCAGACTATCCATTCATTTTAATAATGTGAGAGAAAAATTAGTTGGGTTTACCGACACAAACCGCAATTTATGGTAGTTAAATGAAAAAGAAATATATTTTGAAGTAATTTTGTGTCTTTTCATAGTTACAAAATCAATTCAAATTAGATCCTTAGTTAAAATGTTATAACTAAGAAATCTCGGTATTATAGTGAGGGTTCATAAATGACGAAGACAATCATCCACGGCCTTGACCAATTTAGTTAAGACTGGTCGATCAGTATTTTACCCTTTTGAAGTAGAGCATGCAATACTAACACTTAATAATCTTCCTCCAATTATTATAGTTATTTCGCCAACTTTCCACATCTTATTCCACACCCATATAAGAATCTCGTTTTTCCATAACTAAAAGTAGCATGCCGTAGAATTATTGCAATGCATCAATCACCACCATTTTCTTAGTTTTCTACTTCCTTTTGTTAAACCCACAATAGTTAATTCATTTACTACATAATCAAGTCTTTTTTTATGCTTGACCTACTTTAAGTTTGTTGTCAGCTTATATGCATAAGTAGTCCCCGTTGTTGAAAATGATAATGATTTATGAAATGGACGAAAACTTTTGGTTTAGCAATAGTGGAAGTAGGCACTAAGATTAGATTGAGTAGATAATGTTTTCGCATAGCTTTTTGTGTAAAAGAACTTCACTTCAGTATTAATGTTCATAGTGATGTCTACATGCATCATATTCTTAGTTATACCATGGTAAATTTTGAAGTATATCCGATAGAAATGGCGTGTATAAAAATATTATTGATACTTTTGATGTTCAAGATTCAAACTCTACGGCGCTAGAAACTTGGAATGTTTGAAGATTTTGTGAGAAAGTCTTGAACGTTTGAAGTTTTCAGCACCCAAAACTTTAAACACTTAAAAATTTGTGAATATTTGTGATGTGCTTCATTTGTGTTTCAAAATAAGTTACTGATTTTGATTGAAGAAAAAGAAAAACATATATGAGGACATCTAGAGAGGAAGCAGAGATGTATAATGGAGAGAGAAAATCGGTTGAAAATACCCTATGTGGATAAAATTGATAGATTATGTAATATTACATAATCTTCTACTCTTGGGTTTGTATATATTTCGCTTATCTCTAGCTCATTTGTAATATAGATAGCATATCTTTAGCCTAAGATAACGTTGTAAACTTTGTATAAGAATTAGAGGAAATCAATGAAATACTCATGGAAGACATTCTTTCATGGTATCAGACTAGGCCTTTTCTAAACTTTCCGCCGCCAACTCTCCTCAAATCTCCTCTACCGTCTACCCTCTCATCTCGGCCATGTCTTCTCCGACCAAGCCCCAATTCTATCTAGCCCTTACCGTGTCGAACATCCGGAATCATGTTTCTATTGTTCTTGAGATGGAAAATTCCCAATACGGCACATGGGCAGAGCTCTTCAAAATCCATGCTCGATCTCATAAGATCCTGCACCATATTAGCCCACCGCCTCCTGTTCCGGAAGCACCAACTGCTCCTACAGTTGAGGAACAGGAGCTCTGGACGACTCTCGATGCTACCGTCTTCCAGTGGATCTACTCAACCATTTCGAATGATCTACTAAATACAATCATCGAACCGGATGACACAACCGTGAAGGCTTGGGGATGTTTACATGACAACTTCCAAGATCATCAGACTTCTCGCGCTATGACTCTTGAGCAAGAGTTTGCCTCAACCCGAATGTAGGATTTCCCTAATGCCTCCACCTACTGCCAGCGTCTCAAAAGTCTTGCGGATCAACTCAAGAATGTTGGGGCCCCTGTCTCCAATAGTCGTCTGGTCCTTCAACTCGTTTTAGGTCTTAGTGAAGCATACAAAGGTGTGGCGAGCAAATTCGTCATGCTAAGACCCTTCCCTCATTCACAGAAGCTCAATCCTCCCTCTGTCTCAAAGAGAGGGAGCTTGCAGCTATGGATTCGGTTGATTCTAGAACAGCCATGATGGCGGCAGTTCTGGACCACAACAGGACACCACCACCTCTCATTGTGGTCGCCATAACCAATCTAACCACAACAAATCATGCCGCAAGAACTTTGGTCAGGGTAAACAATGTGGAGGTGGCTCCAGTCAAGGCAATGGAATGGCCCAGTGGGCGGGTAATGGACCGGCACAATGGCGTGCTGGCCAACTTGGCCATTGGCAGTGGGTATCGCAGGTACCATATGCGGTTGCCCATCTGCCTCCTTGCCCGTACCTAACTTCTTCTTGGGCTTGTCCACCCACTGCTCCAACAGCCAACAAGCGATCCGGAATCTTGGGTCCATCTCTAGTCCAGCATGCATATACGGCTTCAATGGCCTCTCATGGTTCCTATGCTCCGACCGACATTGAATCGGAAATGCACACCATGACTTTAAATCCACCGGATCTGAATTGGTACATGGATACCGGGGAGACTTCTCACATGACATCCTCCAATGGTAATCTCTCATCTTATTTTAATTTGAGCACTCAAAATCATGGTATTATTGTTGGCAACGGTCATTCGATTCCAATTCGAGGTTATGGTCATGCTAGATTATCTTGCATGCATCCTCCTTTATCTTTACAAAATGTCTTGCATGCTCCTAAACTCATTAAGAATTTAATCTCTGTCCGCAAATTTACTATTGATAATTCTGTGTCGATTGAGTTTGATCCGAATGGATTTTCTGCGAAGGATTTTCTGACAGTGATAGCCATCATGAGATGTGATAGCCAGGGAGCACTCTACCCACTCACATCCATCAAATCTCCCATCCTCAAGTCATCCACTTTTGTTTTTGTGTCTTCTCCTATTTGGCATGCTCGTTTAGGCCGTTCGGGAAATTCTATTTCAACTAGTCTTCGACTAAATAAAAGCATTATACGTAATACTTCTACTATTTCTAGCATGTGTCGTTCTTGCGTTCTTGGTAAACACATTAAATTTTCATTTGATACTTCTTTGTCTAGAACTATGTTACATTTTGATATTATTCATAGTGACTTGTGGACCTCTCCCATTTTAAGTTTATTGGGACATGGGTATTATGTTCTACTCTTGGATGATTGTTCAAATTTCTTGTGGACTTTTCCTTCAGCCAATAAATCTTATGTGTATACCAGGTTGTTGGCTTTATGTACCCATATTCAGACCCAGTTTGAGAGAAATATCAAAATTGTCCAATGTGATAATGGGAGGGAATACGACAATGCTCAATTCGGAAAATTTTGTGAGAGTAATAGGATGTCTTTTCTTCTTTCTTGTCCTCATACATCTTCACAAAATGGCAAAGTCAAACGCAAAATCCGCACTATAAATAATATCATTCGAACCCTTCTTACACGTGCCTCTTTACCTCCTTCCTTTTGGCATCATGCACTCCATATGGCCACATACCTTCTTAATATCTTACCCAGCAAGCTTTTTGACCATGCATCTGTTGGGAGAAAAACGAATCTAATAGAATAATTAGATGCAGCGGAATTAAATAATTCTCCCCACCTGTGCAAATCTCGTAGGAATCTATCAAGCAGAGCGAATCAAGTAAGCTAACAAATATAGCAAACAAGAACACGCAATAGGCACGCACAATTTTAGCGTGGAAAACCTCCTCAAGGTGAGAGAGGAAAAACCACGGGACCCTCGAGGCCGCTTAATCTCCACTATCAATATAATGGGTACAACGAGTTCTCTCTAAATACAATTAGAGGATCACAATATCTCAAGATTAACCAATCTTGGCTTAAACCACAATTACAAGAAAGAGTAGAGAAACTTCACCGAATCGATGGCGCACGATCAAAAAATCGTATCAAATCACTCGGACCTCCAAACGCAAATTCCAACGGTCAGAACGTAGTACCACGTCTTCCGAACACCCTGTCCAAAAATCAGCACGATCCAACGGTGGATCGACCTCCGATTGGACTCAAGAACCTTGCTGGTCGGCCCAGAAAGTAGCAGAAAATTCTGCACGAATTTCACTCTATTTCTCTCTTGAATTGGTCTTACTTCCTTCTCTCTATTGCCTCCTATTTATAGGCAAGCAATTAGGGTTTCCTTTTCCATGTAGTATACTAACTACATAGGTTTTGGGCCTCCACTTATTTAATAAAGGCCCAACAAATCTCCCCCTTATTCAACTAAGTGGAGGGCATCGCCATCCCGGCGATCTTACGACAAACATCAAGCTTCTCCCTTGGTAAGGCTTTCGTGAACATATCGGAACCATTATCATCTGTGTGGATTTTCTCAATCTCAAACAACTTGTCTTCAAGTGCATCTCTGAGCCAATGGTATCTCACATCAATATGTTTCGACTTTGCATGAAACGTAGAATTCTTACTCAAGTGAATCGCGCTTTGGTTATCACAGTAAACCACATAGCGCTGCTGCTTGAAACCGAGCTCCCCTATGAATCTCTTCATCCACAACAACTCTTTACATGCTTCAGTTGTTGCGATATATTCAGCTTCTGTAGAAGAAAGTGCAACACACTTTTGTAGCCTTGACTGCCAAGAAACTGCTCCACCTGCAAATGTCATTAAATAGCCCGAGGTGGATTTTCTGCTATCAACATCTCCTGCCATATCTGAATCAGAGTAGCTAACCAGCACTGGTTCTCCACTTCCAAAAGTAAGTCTGTAATTAGAGGTACCTCGGAGATATCTCATAATCCATTTGACTGCATCCCAATGCTCTCTACCCGGATTTGACAGAAAACGGCTCACAACACCAACTGCATGAGCTATGTCAGGCCTTGTACACACCATTGCGTACATCAAACTTCCTACTGCTGAAGCATACGGAACTCTATCCATGTCGTCCATCTCCTTCTCTGTAGAAGGGCTCTGTTGTGTGCTTAGCTTAAAGTGAGTAGCAAGAGGAGAACTCACCACTTTAGCCTTGTCCATATTGAACCTTTGCAACACCTTTTCAATATATCGCTCTTGTGACATATGCAACTTCTTCGCAACTCTATCGCGAGTAATTCGAATGCCAAGAATAGTCTTCGCAGGACCCAAGTCCTTCATTGAAAAAACCTGACTCAACTGTTTCTTCAATCTCTCAACTCTGGAGACATTCTTGCCAACAATCAGCATATCATCAACATATAGCAATAGTATGATAAAATCATCATCAGAGAATTTCTGCACAAAAACACAGTGGTCAGATTTCGTCTTTTGGTAGCCTTGCTCACCCATGACTGACTCAAACTTCTTGTACCACTGCCTTGGTGCTTGCTTCAAACCATACAAGCTTTTCTGAAGCTTGCACACATAGTCCTCTTTTCCCTTTACATTGAAACCCTCTGGTTGCTCCATATATATCTCTTTATCTAAGTCACCATGGAGAAATGCAGTCTTCACATCCATCTGCTCAACCTCCAAATCAAGACTAGCTGCTAAACCAAGAACCACCCGAATGGATGACATCTTAACAACAGGAGAAAAAATTTCATCAAAGTCAATACCTTTCCTCTGACTGAAACCCTTGACAACCAATCTAGCTTTGTATCGGGGACGTGAAGTATTTTCTTCTTGCTTCACTCTGTAAACCCACTTGTTCTTCAAAGCTCTTTTTCCTTTCGGCAACTTCACCAACTCATAAGTATGATTCTCATGCAATGATTTCATCTCATCTTGCATGGCTTCAACCCACTCCTTCTTGTTCTCATCTTCAAGGGCTTCACTGTAGCTTTCGGGTTCTCCCCCGTCAGATACTAACACATACTCATCAGCTGAGTACCTTGTAGACGGTTGTCGATCTCTAGAAGATCTCCTGAGTGGAACAATTGGTGGAACATCTGGTACTGGCAATTGCTCATGGACTTCATTATCCATCTCTACCTCTGTAGGAGTATCAACATCACCTGCACCCTGTTGGTCATCACGAACTTCATCTTCAACTTGACTTGGCACAACTGTAGGAGGAACTATATCAAAATCAATCAAGTCAGTTATAAATTGCGGAGCACTTTCTTCAAACTTCGCAATATCTTTGATGTCATGATTCTCCATAAATACCACATCGCGGCTTCTGATAAGTTTCTTCTGCACCGGATCATAAAATCTGTACCCAAACTCATCCTCGCCATAACCGATGAATATGCATGGTCTAGTCTTCACGTCAAGCTTAGATCTTTCATCCTTTGGAATATGCACAAATGTCTTGCATCCAAATACCTTTAAGTGGTTGTAGGAGATATCTTTACCTGTCCAAACTCCATTTGGAACATCAAACTCAAGAGGCACACACGGTGTGAGATTCAAGACATGAACCACTGTATTCAAAGCCTCACCCCAAAAGCATCTTGGTAACCCTGCTTGTGAAAGTAAACATCTCGTCCTTTCAATAAGCGTTCTATTCATCCTCTCAGCTAACCCATTTAGCTGAGGCGTCTTTGGAGGCGTCCTTTGATGTCGAATGCCTTGATCCATGCAATAATCATCAAAAGAACCACAATACTCACCTCCATTATCGGTTCGCATGCACTTTAACTTCTTCCCAGTCTGTCTCTCAACTAGGGCATGAAACTGCTTGAAGACACCACACACTTGATCTTTAGTCTTCAAGATATAGGCCCACACTTTCCTTGAATGATCATCTATAAAAGTCACAAAATAGAGACCACCTCCAAGCGTCTTGGATTTCATAGGACCACAAACATCAGAGTATACTAAATCAAGCATCTCTGGCTTTCTCGGGGGAGGGGATGATTTGAAAGATACTCTTGTTTGCTTGCCGGCCAAGCAATGCTCACACTTCTCTAACGGTTCACCTTTCATTCCCGGTAGGAGATTCTTCTTTTCCAAAACCATCATTCCCTTCTCGCTCATGTGACTAAGTCTCTTGTGCCACAATTCAGTTGTACTCTCTTTTTCGACTGCATTGATAATGCCACCACAAACTCTAGCTTGTGTCACGTACAACGAAACACACTTTTCACCTCTAGCCACGACCATAACACCTTTAGTGAGCTTCCATGAACCACCACCAAAGGTTTGATGAAAACCTTCATCATCTAGCTTGCCTACTGATATCAAATTCAAACGAATGTCAGGAATATGCTTAACATTTTTCAGAATAAGAGTTGTACCATTTTTCGTCTCCAAACGCACGTCTCCTATGCCAATAGCTTTTGACATGCCTCGATTTCCCATCTTAACATTGCCATAATCACCAGATGTATAAGATGAAAAGAGATCCTTTCGACTTGTAGTATGAATGGAGGCACCGCTATCTACTACCCAACTGGTCTCATCACAAGCCAAGTTAACATCTTCTTCATCACACAAGAGAAGAAACTCTTCAGTAATAGTGGCAACATCATCGTCATGACTTGCCTTCTTTTCTTTCTCTTTGTCATGTTGGTTGTCTCTCTTGAGCTTTCGGCAATACTTTTTAATATGCCCCTTTAGACCACAGTGATAGCACTCTGCATTGGTATACCTGTTCTTACTCTTGCTTCTGTCTCTACCCTTTGGACCTCTGCTCTTGCTCCTTCCTCTTTGTTCTGTCACTAAGACTTCTGAGTGCGAAGAGGAACCTTGTGACTTTCTTCTCATCTCTTCATTCAGAGCACTCCTCTTAGCCAAATCCATGGTGATAACACCATCTAGAGCTGAGTTAGATAAGGACGTCCTCAACGTCTCCCACGAGTCCGGTAATGTACCTAGAAGCCACAAACCCTGCACCTTATCATCGAACTTGATACCCATTCCTGCAAGCTGATTAATAATTCCTTGAAAAGCATTAAGATGATCTGTCAACGGAGCACCATCATGATACTTCAAACTCATCATCTGCTTTATCAAGAACAACTTATTATTACCAGTCTTTCGAGCATATAACTGCTCAAGCTTGCTCCATAAACTACGTGCATGTGTCTCTCCACTGACATGATTCAAAACATTATCATCCACCCATTGTCTAATATAGCCACATACTTGACGATGCAATAAATTCCATTCACCATCAGATTTGTTTTCAGGCTTGGCTTCACTGAAAACCGGTAGATAATAATCCTTCACATAAAGAAGATCTTCCATCTTCCCTTTCCAGACATGATAATTTGAACCATTCAGACTAACCATTCTGCTTGTATTAGCTTCCATTATTTAACACAGGATACCGGTTAAATAACCTTCGCTCTGATACCACTTTGTTGGGAGAAAAACGAATCTAATAGAATAATTAGATGCAGCGGAATTAAATAATTCTCCCCACCTGTGCAAATCTCGTAGGAATCTATCAAGTAGAGCGAATCAAGTAAGCTAACAAATATAGCAAACAAGAACACGCAATAGGCACGCACAATTTTAGCGTGGAAAACCTCCTCAAGGTGAGAGAGGAAAAACCACGGGACCCTCGAGGCCGCTTAATCTCCACTATCAATATAATGGGTACAACGAGTTCTCTCTAAATACAATTAGAGGATCACAATATCTCAAGATTAACCAATCTTGACTTAAACCACAATTACAAGAAAGAGTAGAGAAACTTCACCGAATCGATGGCGCACGATCAAAAAATCGTATCAAATCACTCGGACCTCCAAACACAAATTCCAACGGTCAGAACGTAGTACCACGTCTTCCGAACACCCTGTCCAAAAATCAGCACGATCCAACGGTGGATCGACCTCCGATCGGGCTCAAGAACCTTGCTGGTCGGCCCAGAAAGTAGCAGAAAATTCTGCACGAATTTCACTCTATTTCTCTCTTGAATTGGTCTTACTTCCTTCTCTCTATTGCCTCCTATTTATAGGCAAGCAATTAGGGTTTCCTTTTCCATGTAGTATACTAACTACATAGGTTTTGGGCCTCCACTTATTTAATAAAGGCCCAACAGCATCCCCTCTCCAATTGCTTTACCACCGCATGCCATCTTACTCTCATCTTCGAGTGTATGGGTGTTTATGCTATCCTCTCATTCCTTCGACTATTGTCCACAAATTACAAACCCGGTCTAAATTTTGCGTCTTTTTGGGTTATCCTCCAAATTATTGTTGGTACAAATGTCTTGATTTTTCATCCCACGAAATTATTATTTCTCGTCACATTCTTTTTTATGAGACTAATTTTCCTTTTTCCTCGCTCCATAAAACCCAACCACTCTTATAATTTCGTGGATGATGGTCTCTCCCCATTTTGGCTTCACAATATGCCTCCTGATCCACCTACTGGACCGGCATCTACAGTTGCTCCTGACCCCACACCAATCCATTGCCCATTATCTCCGGTGGCCCATTCCTCTCCTCCACCGGCTCATCCCTCGCCAATGGGCCATCCCCTTTCTGAGCCACGCTCCACTTCTTCCTCTCCTATACAGCTGCCCCAACTACCCAATCCAACCCGCATGGTCACCCGCAGTCAACATAGAATTGTCAAGCCCAAACGCCAGTTTAACTTGCATACCACAATTACGAAATCTCCTCTCCTTCGTAATCCAGTCATGACTCTTCGTGACCCGAATTGGAAAATGGCTATGAACGATGAATTTGAGGCTCTTATTGAAAATGAGACGTGGGAATTGGTACCCCATCCGCTGAATGTCAATATTATTCGTTCTATATGAATATTTTATCATAAAGTTAGATCTAATGATTATTTTGAGCGGCATAAAGCCTGTCTTGTAGGTGATGGTAAAACACAACAGGTGGACATTGATTGTGGCAAGATGTTTAGTCCGGTAGTCAAACCGGCCACGATCCAAATCTTTCTTAGCCTTTCTTTATCTAGGAGTTGGCCGATCCATCAACTTGATGTCAAGAACGCCTTCTTGCATGGAGAACTTGCAGAAACCGTGTATATGCATCAGCCTATGGTGTTTTCGTGATCCTACTCATCCGGATTATGTTTGTTTGCTTTGCAATTATCTATACGGTCTTAAACAGGCCCCGCGGGCTTGGTACAATCGCTTTGCAGATTATGTGTCCTCTCTTGGGTTTACGAACAGCAAATCTGACAATTCGTTACTCATCTACAAAAAGGGCTCCAGTATGGCTTATCTCTTACTATACGTTGATAATATCATTCTTATGGCCTCCTCTGATTCTCTTCGATGTTCCATTATGGGTCTTCTTGCATCTGAATTTGCAATGAAAGATCTCGGTCCTTTGAATTACTTTTTTGGCATTGCTGTCACTCGCCATCAGCATGGCATGTTTTTATCTCAATGCAAGTATGCTGAAGAAATCATTGATCGGGCTGGGATGTCATCCTGCAAACCTACTTCTACTCCGTTCAACACTAAACCAAAAGTCAGCAACGCATCTGATTCTCTGTATGATGACCCGACTCATTATCGCAGTCTTGTCGATGCTCTTCAGTATTTAACTTTCACACGGCCCGATATTTCGTATGCTTTGCAGCAGGTGTGCTTACACATGCATGATCCGAAGGATGTTCATATGCATGCTCTCAAGTGCATCCTCCGGTACATTCAAGGTACGCTTGAGTATGGCTTGCACCTTTATCCTTCTTCGGTTCTACCCTCCTTTCCTACGCGGATACGGATTGGGGGGAGCTTCCCGGACACACGTCGTTCAACATCGGGTTATTGTGTTTTTCTCAGGGATAACTTGATCTCTTGATCTTCAAAACGTCAACCTACCCTATCACGTTCAAGTGCGGAGATTGAGTACAGGGGGTGGCTAATGTTGTCTCTGAATCTTGTTGGCTCCAAAATCTTCTGCTAGAGTTACATTGCCCTATCGCCAAGGCGACACTGGTGTATTGTGATGATGTAAGTGCTATATATCTTTCGGGCAATCCGGTCCAACATCAGCGCACGAAGCATATTGAGATGGATATCCACTTTGTTCGTGAGCAAGTTGCGAATGGCTAGGTTCGTGTCCTGTATGTTCCATCCCGATATCATATCGCAGACATATTCACTAAAGGACTACCACAAGTCTTATTTGAAGATTTTCGGGCCAGTCCCTGTGTTCGTAGACCTCCCGCTTCGACTGCGGGGTGTGATAGATTATGTACATATTATTGCAAATATTATATAATCTTCTATTCTTGGGTTTGTATATATTTTGCTAATATCTAGCCCATTTGTAATATAGTTAGCATTTCTCTGGCCTAAAATAACGTTGTAGATTTGTATAAAAATTAGAGGAAATCAATGAAATATTCACGGAATACATTCTTTCAAAAACCTACCTGGTATGAAATGCCCTTTAACTGTAAGCAGCCTCCATTATATGATTTTGTATTCTTACGTTTAGTAGAAATCGTGTTACTTTTCATTTCAGTTCTACCAAACCAATGACGAATAATTCCTCTTGCAATTTAACACCAACTTCATTCGTCAATATCAACCTTTTTGACAAGGTACGAAGAAATGGTCAAAAAAAAACACTACCGAAAGTAGAGTTATGTCTAGATTACACTTGTATAAAAGGATGCAGAGTTGCACAAGTCTATACACAATACAAGCAATGTGTTCATAGAACAAATGCAAGGGCTCGTTGGTCAGTGTTGGAGCTTTTGTTTTGGTTAGACTTGTTTGTTTTTTGCTTGTGTCCATGGCAAGAGGGGCTACACCTACACGGACATTGATTGTGCAGCGTCCATGTAGGTGTAGTTCCTTTTTGCCATTGACGGAGCTTGCTTTCAGAACGACTTCAACTCATATAAGTCAGCAACAACATTTTCTTCAATTTAAGGTATGCTTACTTGTACAATCATTTCATATGCATTAGCTCTTTACAAACATTTTCACATAACCTGCTGTTACCACATCTAATGTGGGTCCTAATGGATGAGATTATATCTATAATTCTCACCCGTGCGGCTTGTGGATGGGTCAAGTCTGAACCCGCAAACTTGTTCGTATATTATGCCTTAGGAATAGCACATAAATGCCCTCATCAAACGATTTTGATCCAAAACCAGCATTTAAAAATCTTTAGACTGATGATTGTTATATATATATACTCATTTGGATGAATTATTTATGGTATGAGCTTAATCTTACGGACGGACAAGGTGATCTGATGATGATAATGTGAGGTGATATTTGGGATTGAATATGATTTTGGGTTTACATGTATTCTTGTGGGTGGGTGCGGGTGACCCTCGGGTGTCATCTCTCCACCTGCAATCCCCGCGCTATATTGTGGGCGGAGTGATTTTTGACTCGCAATTCACCTACTAACCCGCGGGTTATGAAGTGAAAATTGCACAACAAAAGCTATGACGTTGACCAGATGGCAACTACTCAGAAGTAACTAATATACATGTTGATGTATACTTGTATAACATACATAGTTCTGATTAGTTCAAAAGTAATTAGAGTAAGTTCAACCCAAAATTGAGAAGTATATAAAATAGCATCAACATGGAAGCAAATTCATTCCAAAACATGGGTTAAATACCTGTGTCATCCCAAAAAACACACACATTCTACTGAGTCCTGTCTCAAATCAAAACCCTCTACAGGGATGGATGGTTAGCACATTCTACTGAGTCCTGTTTGCTGAATTTCTTGCCGTCCGACATTCAAACTGCTTTTTTCTTGAGTTCCTCATCTTCTTGCCGCCCAACATTTGGATTGTTTAGCTCTTCAATCCGAGCCATGTGCTTCTTCCCATTACAGTGTGCAAGAAAGTTTCCAATACCAGAGCACGTTACATTGCAGATACAACAGCACCACGGATGGCCACTACCCGAAACTTCTCTTTTCAACTTCTCTAGCATTCTGGCATGTTTCCATTTATTTCCATCAGCATTTACAAAAGTATCACTATCCCGCTTGGATTTATCAGGATTTTTCACTTTTGGGGCATCCTTGGAGAGTAGTGACTGTTTCCTTGCTTTCAGGGCAGTGACGGCAGCCTTGTGTTTCTTCCCTTTAAGGTGGGATTGTAACACGTGCTCACTATGGGCTTTCACCTGACATAAAGCGCACGTCCACTCTCTCTGGCTTTCCTGAGGAGGTTGCCCATTCTCGGCCTTGGGATGTTCTTTTGCTGTATTTGGTATTTCTTTGTCATCCACCGATCCAAATCTGATTCCACTATCCTTTCCTTCTTTATCAACCTGAAAACATATGAACAAGATAAGTAGGACTGTTGTTTAATCACCCATCTCAGCTGTAGTAAATGCCTGTCCTGAAATAAATACACAACTTTCGTACATGCAAGTAAATTTCACTCCATATGTGGAAACACATGGAGACAAATGGCTTAAAGCCAATCACTAAAATTTAGATCCGTAATTTCAGTTAATATTTTGACCTTCTCGAGAGTAAAACGGTCAGAATGTTGATTTTGGACGTATAGTATGAATCATTGAGCAAAATTAAATGAATCTGCTATGAAAGTATATGCGTTGGATCTGGATGAAGTTGTGATGAATAAGGTACTAGCACAATGGTCAGTATGTTAATTTTGGGTATTTCCATGAAATCATATACAATCTTTCAACTTGATTAGCATGCTCAGTTTATTTACCTTTCCCTCTTCCAATTCAACAGCTACCTTATCCTTGTGATCAGCAGCTGTATTTTCATCGCACCTTAACTGCAAAGAGGAGAAACCGTACTCATTTACAAGCTTCAAGGGGGAATAAACTTCATTTCAATGTTCTGATCGTTTTACTGTTTTTGAAGTGAATCAGAAATGAAACAAGGCATATAAAAATAATGGACAAACACTGCAGCTTTCTACCTCCTTCACTGCAGTTACTTCTTTAGTCTCTATCACTTCAGCTGCAATGACATGCTCTGGGGCAATCATCGGCCTTTTGCACATTGACTGTTTCGGAGAATGCTATGAAGATTAGTGCATACAAATTTATGAACAGCATTAATTTGTTTCCTAATGAAACAAAAGACAAACAAATAATTGTGTGACTCGATCATAGACGATAATGAATCTTGTAATATATAAGTCTTAATTGCAAGGTCGTGTCAGACCTGGCTTGAGAGGAGTTTCTCCAAAACTTCAGGCCCATTCTCGTTCATGTATTTCTCTGCCTCAACTAAGAAGTCTTCCCCATTGAGAGAAAGGTCTTTTTGTTTGTTTAAGCCATTGGTAATAACTTGTGAGCTAATGGATAAGCATGGTCGTATAAAGTGCTCATAGACATAAAATGCACCGTCAAAGTGAGGGATCATAAGCCAGATGATGAAAGCTAGCTTTATGTAACTCCACAAAGGTAGCCTACAATTGGGATAAATTTAATACATAAACAATTAAGAAGAAACACAATTTTAAGTAGGAATAAATCAAGTATATTGTATTAGCTACATTGCAAACAAGACAGGAAATAAGAGAGTGCATATGAACTTGGGAGCGCATAATAGCATTACCACACAAGGAGTGTCCCCAACGCATGTTCCACAAGGGAGATTAATGAAAACAGAACCCAATACGTGACCAGTTTCTGAGCATCTTCACTTGAATTTGTTTCAATAGACACAATTGATGCATACCTGTGAAGATCAATCTACCATAATCAACTACTAGCTGATTTATGAGGGTCGTACAAACAACAAAATTACAAGTTGATTCAAATATATGAACACTTATTACATCCATCAACAATATCGTATACTTATGGTATCATCTTACATGGACAAAATTTATATTGACGCTTGAGGATTCAGCAATGAAACTATAAAATAGAGAATTATTGAATATGAATACATTCAAAAATCGAAATTACAAAAGTGGGTTCAGAGCAATAAAATATATGAAAACTACTTTATTCCTGAGATTTAAATAATGAGAAGTTATCAACTTACCGTACCATTTTTCTCTTACCAGCCTGATTTTCATGATCAAACAATTGTTGCCAAACTATACCTAACCATAACATTTTTCTCAACAACATGATTTACATAACCAAAACTAGAAAGGGTAGGTTTGGTATAACCTAAAAAACAATATAAGCAAGAAAAAAACTAAACAAGTATTATAATTTGAAAATGGACTTACAGAGGATACCCCAAAGCCAGGAGAGGCCTGCAAGCAAGGCACCCACAAAAATTGTGAACCCATAGACTGTTATAAGAAAAGAAACAAAAGTGGAGAAATTTACAAACCATGCAAGAGCATCCAATAGTTTGACAGCAATTACAAACAAACCCATTTGGATTTCCATTTTCAAACTGGGATTTGTTTGGTTGATGAAAATGGAGTTTTGCAGTGGAGAGGTAAAGAGGAAAGTAAATGAGTAGACTCAAAGTCAAGGAGTGGCCACTGTGAGCGACCTTTTCTTTATTAACGAATTTGCCATCGCAGTAGTAGATTAGACTTTAGAGTAGTCGCGGTTGTAGACATATGTGTGTACTCGCTTGGCCTGAAGCCTCTAAAGGTAACGTGTCGTTTTGACATTCATTTGGATGAATCATGGAAGGATAAGGCGAGTGTGTGAGTTTAGCGTACGCCAAGGGGTTTGGGATTGGAGTAACCTCGTACGATGACGTGGAAGACCAACCAAATGTTGGGGGACGAACGAGTTTGCTTCGGAAATGGTTTTGCCCTCATAAATATTTACGTTAATCCGTCCTCTTAATTGGACCACTACGCCAGGTTTACAACTCCCTAACTTGGATGGACGATGTCAATGTGCGCAGTTGATGATACGGAAAATTTCACGTAACCCCCTTAACTATACACGAATCTCAAATGAACCTCATTTTGTATAAAATCAATTTGAAAGGTGCTCTAAATATCTAAAAGTCTTATATTACCCGTCCTAAGTATTAAAAAATCACACTTTACCTTTTTCTGTTAACTTTTTGTAAAAACTCTGTTAATTTTTGTGAAATTACGAAAATACCCTTGTACCTGAAAAATTAAAATAAACAATTAAAAACTATTTTGAACTTTTTTTCTAATTTCTCGTTGTACAAAATAAAGAATAAAATTATGTTAGAGGTAAAGATAATTTTTGAAAAGTTATTTTCATAAAAAAAATTAAAAGATAAAAATTTATTTTTAGACATCGTTTTTTAATTTCTTTTAAAAAAAATTTTAAAAAAAAATTAATACTAAAATATTATTTTTATTTTTTGTTTTTGTAAAAAAATAGAAAAAAAGAAGTTCAAATTTATTTTTATTTATTTTAATTTTTTAAATGCAAGGGTATTTTCGTCATTTCATAACAAACTTATGAGAATTTTTTCAAAAGTTAACAGAAAAGGTTGGGACTTTTTGATAGTTAGGAAATCTCTCATATTGATTTTGTATTTAAGGGGGTTCATGTGAGACACGCGTATAGTTAAGGGGGGTCATCTGGAATTTACCCTTGATCTTATATGTGGATTGTGACAACTTCTCTTAGCAGAATTCATGGTGATTAGGAAGGAATTCACTGGATTCGTTCCCTTAATTTATCCAAGGGAAAATGACATTTTTGTTCACCTAAATATACATTTTTTCACACTTGCATACTCGAACTTTTTTTTCTCTTTTCTCCATACATGAATGTAACTATTTAAATATCTCAGTTTCAAATTTTATTAAATGACTAAAATACTCTTATATTTAAAAAAACGAAAAAAAATCATTTGTTTAACTTTTTTATTTTTTTATGGAATAAATAATAAAAAAACTGATTTGAATATTTTCTAAAAAAATATTAAAAATAAAAAACGTTGTTAAAAGTGTTTTTTATTTTAAATATTTTTTTTTGAAAACCTCATTTTGTTGAAAAAAATAATTTTGAAATCATTATTTCATTATTTATCTGATAAAAATATTTTTTCAAAAAAGGTTTAAAAAGATATTTTTTTAATATAAGGGTATTGTGAATTTTTTACATCAAACTTAACTCTGTGATGGACGGTGCAACTAAATGAAACCTTACAGTGGTGACATGCAACTAAAAAAATTAAAGGGTAGTGACATACAAAAGTTGCATAATACAATGTAGTGACATGCAATTTCCCCTTATAAAAAATATGACATAATTTTTTCAAAAGTTAGCATCGGTGAAACTTTTGCTAACTTGAGCAAAAAAGTATTTTCAATTAAGGGGGGATAAGTGATAATCGTGTATACCTGAGAAGATGTATTTGAAATTATCTTAATAGTTTTTTATCCTCAATAAAGGAAAATATATTAATGAAAAAAATACATTGAAACGAAAAAAGTATATACATACGTCAAAAATATGCAAAAGGAAGTGGGACGAATCATCAAATGTTCTTCGCGCATAACACATTTGCATTGCTGAATTGATAACGAAATGCCTCTATCCTTCAGAAAGACTGTGTTGGAGATGACATCATGAGCAACGAGTCATGCAAAACTCTAGAACTTTGGTATTACTGAAGACTTCAAAAAGAAAGTGTGCCCAACAGATAAAGGGATCATCATGTTGACCATAGAATATCCAAGGTTGTGACTTGCTTGCGCATTGCGTAACTCGAAATCTAGATTTTGGGTGCGGAAATTTACTTCTTTAAACTTGTAACTCTTTTATTCTTTTTTAATTTCGTGATACATTTTGTTTAATTTCTACTCTAGATGTGGAACACGGGGCGCTCGCAAAATCGGTCGACATGCGACAAGTTGTTAATCTGATGTTTAACCGACCAATAACTAGAAATGTTGACCTTCGATGAGCAAACTTCATTCTTCAAAATTGTAGAGCTTTCAATCATCTTCATCGTGATACAAAACTGTACTCAATTTGAAGGCAAAATGAGAGTGGTTATTGCCCCGGCAAGATCTATCGACGGTGTTGATCGACCTGTTTGATTGAGCAGTTTCACCTTTTCTTCCGGACGTTGATTTTTCTTCGTTTTTGCTCCAAAAAATCCTTACGTTTTCATGCGATTTTACACAACACCCTTATAAAGCTCAAATGGTATAAACATGGTTGAACGTTTTTTAAAACTTGGACGAAATGAGAATATTTGACTTAAGTTGAATAAAAAATCCTCTCTTATCACCTCCTATTTTATTTATTTTTTATTTAAATCAAATAAAATATTGGTTCATATTTCGTTCATTTTTTTATTTAAATCAAAACATTGCACATGACAAACAATATTTCGTTCATCTCTTTCTCGGTTGTTTTAAGAAAAAATGCAAAAGTGTCTTATTGTAAAACACTTTTACAAAAGGGTGATATTGAGGAAAATATATTGTATTGTTCCTTGTTTGTTGTTTTGCAAAATATTTCTGTTTTACAAAAATATCGAAATTAGCCATTAAAATTGAGAATAAAACAATTATTAAAATAATTTTAACTTGAAAATAGTATAACTAAAAAACTAAATTACAAAATTTGATCATACAAATATTGGTTAAAAGATAAAAATAGGAAAAAATTTTGAAATATTAAAAAAAAATATAATATTTAGTCTCAAGGATAATTTTGTAATTTTTTTATAAAAATACACATTTTTCAAAAAAAAACAACACATCACTCTTTTGCGGTTTTGTCATTAACAAATAACACAACACCATTTTGCAAAATATCATATAATTGAAATTTTTTTACGATTTTTCCTAGTTTCAACGAACATGATACTTAGTTTCATTTTACTATAGTGACATGTTCGCGTTTTAAACTATTGTGGTGATATGTAAACTGTGTATTTTTAAGGAGTAATTCTACTTCACTACGTATAAGTATGCACGATTTCGAAACAATATCTCAAATTCTTAAAAAAAAATAGAAGTACTCCAACAATTTTTAAGTTACAGTTAAGATAAAATTCTATTAACTATAACAGAATTAATATACAAAAAGTCCAAAATCTCCTCAATACTTACGATTTGGAATCAGCTTTCTCTTACCAACCTACGTATCTGTAACACTTTTGTCAACAACTTACAGAACAAATACTAAAAAGGGTAGATTTGGTAAACTATAAAAATAAGGATTAATTACAACTTATTATAGCTAGTTATATGTCATTTACCAGCTACTATACATAATTTTAAAAAGTTCATTTCAGCAAACCTAATTATCAAAAAGTTATAATTTTTAAGTTTTGAATAGAAAATTTTATTAAAATACAAAATGTCTAATACATATCTTTTTCTTAAATCCAGTAGATGGGTTTGATTTTTGCCTAATTTCTTCAGTCTAACAAACCATGAACTCTAATTTTTGGTCGAAAAATTTATTTAATCAACCCAATTTTGAATGAATGCAGAAAAATAAAAAATTATTCTTAAATCCACTAATTAGAGGAGGAGGAATCAGGGTAAGAGGCAGTTGAAATCGCTGAGGGCGAGGACGAGAAATCGGAGCTGGTGGTTGCTGCAGCCGATGTGAAGTCCAAAATGATTGAATCCCATCATTTCTGGATCTGGGGTTTGAGTCGACGAGGCTTTGGAAACAGCTGTTGGGTCCGTCGCCGACATAAGAAGGCTCGTATGGTGCAAAGGAAATTAGAGGTAGACACTGAAAAAATACCCAAGATGAGGAGTGGAAACCCAAAGATTTGAATTCAATCTATGTCTTTAACCAAGTTAAAATCTAAATGAGTTGGATAAGAGAGACATATCAAGAATGGATAGTGTCATAGTGATCCACTAACAATAATGAAAATAGGAGGTGGTGGTTGGTGGGTAAATGTGATACTTGGTTTTGGTTTTGCAGCTGATGTTTATGAATAAGGCTAGGTGAGGAGTGAAAATTAAGTGCGGTGTTCTACGGATCATATGCAGATCAAAAGAGAGAAAAGAAGGCAAGTGTATGAGTTTAGCGTAGGCAAAGGGATTTGGGATAGAGAGTAACCTCGTAAGTACGAAGAAAGGAAATGTTGGAGGAAGAGACGAGTTTTCTTTGGAAATGGTTTCTCATCATCAATAAACAAATATATATTAAGGGATAATTCCACTTAAATCCACCTAGGTTTTCACGATTCTCACTTACCTCCCATGAAAAAAAAAGTTATCTCACAGCCCCCTTAAGTTTCCTAAAGTATCACTTAATCTAATTCTGTTAACTTTTCTGGAAATGACGAAAATGCCCTTACATTAAAAAAATTATTGAAACTTTCAAATGACATAACTCTCTCATACGAGCTTCATTTCGAGCTCATAATATATCAAATAGAAGATAATCGAAAGATCATCGACCAACTCCGTTAAGTTTTTTTTTTAAATTTGTTATTTTTTTGGAAATGACGAAAATGCCCATGGATTTGAAAATTATTGAAACTTTCAAATGACATAACTCTCTCAACTCAATTTCGGGCTTATATTATATCAAATCGAAGAGAATCGAAAGATAAACAACTTTGAAGAATGATTTTTTTACAAATATTATTTTAATAAGTAATAATTATTAATAATAATATATTTAATTATTAAAAATATATCAAAACTTCTTAATGACATAACTCTCTTATACGAGCTCCGTTTTGAACTCATAGTATATCACGTCGAAGAGAATCATAAGATCAACAATTTCGAAGACATAAGTTTTTTTCCAAAATATCATCAAACAACAACAAACTTTTTATAATCCTTAAAATAATTTGAGTATAAAAATTTATTTTAAAAAAATAAATAATTAAAATTAATTTTAGTATAAAAATAATTTAAAAAAATAAAAAACGATGTTTAAAAACCGTTTTTCATTTTTGAATAACATAATTTTCTCATACGAGTTTCATTTTTGTCTATATATTATTAATAATTGATTTAATTTTACTTGATAAATAATTATTACCAAAAATATTAATAATATAAATAATTAATTATTATTTTAAAGATTATAAAAAATTTGTTGTCGTTGAATGATATTTTGGACAAAAACTTATTTCTTCAGAATTGTTGATCTTATGATTCTCTTCGACGAGATATACTATCAGTTTGAAACGAAGCTCGTATGATAGAGTTATATCATTCAGAAGTTTTGATATATTATTAATAATTAAATATATTATTAGTTTAATTATTAATTATTAAAATAATATTAATATCAGTAAAAAATACTATTAATAGAAAATATTTATCTTGTGATTCTCTTCGATTCGATATACTATAACCCCGAAATGGAGTTCGTATGAGAGAGTTATGTCATTTGAAAGTTTCGATATTTTTTTTAATCCGGGGACATTTTCGTCATTTCTTAAAAAATTCAAAAAAATTTCAAAAAAATTTAACGGAGATTGGTCGTTGATCTTTCGATTCTCTTCGATTTGATATACTATGAGCTCGAAATGAAGCTCGTATGAGAAAGTTATGTCATTTGAAAGTTTCAATAATTTTTTTAAATATAGGGGCATTTTTGTCATTTTTAAAAAAGTTAACAGAAAAGTTAATAAAATTAGGTTAAGTGGGACTTTAAGAAACCTAAGGGGTTGTGAGATAACCTTTTTTTTCCAGGAGAGGTGGAAACCTAGATGGATTTAAGTGGAATTATCCCATATATTAATGGTTATTTACACTTTACTAAAGTGACCCGTTTTACACTTTATTACAACTAAAGTAAAAAGATTACATTAAGATCAGCTAATTGTATTTTTTCACTTTGGTCTATGTTAGATTTTGGATGGAATTTTTTTATTTTTTTAAAAAGACCAAAATATCCCTAGAGTCTTGTTCTCCAACAAAGACCAACCTCCATTCAAATCCAGTCAGATCGGTTTAATTATCAATAATTTAAATAATATTGATCAATAATTCAAATATTATTAATTATTAATAATATATTGAAACTTTTAAATGACATAACTCTTTCATATAAGCTTCATTTCAGGCTTAGAGTATATCAAATCGAAAAGAATAAAAATATCAACAACTTTGAAGAAATAATTTTTTTATTAATGATTAAAATAATATTAATCATTAATAATATATCGAAATTTTTGAATGACATAACTGTCTCACACGAGCTCCGTTTCGAGCTCATAGTATATCAAATCGAAGAGATTCAGTAGATCAACAAGTTTGAAGAAAGAAGTTTTTGTCCAAAATTCTATCCAACGACAACAAATTTTTTATACTCTTTAAAAATTTCGTCCAAAATTTAACGATATTAGAGCAAAATGTAAAATACGCAATTAGCTGACCTCATGTAAACTTTTTTTAGTCGTAGTAAAATGTAAATCGATCATTTTAGTATGGGAAAATGTAATTAACCCATATATTAAGAAATCAATGAAACCAAAATAAAATATAGACATGTGCCAAAAATATGCAAAAGTAAGAGGGACGGGTCCTCGAAATGTTGTCCGCACATAACATGCGTTAGGTAACTTGTTAGTTTATAAATACAAATTTGATAATTAAAACGCACATTTATTCATGCAATAATAAAACAAATCGAACCAGACAAAAAGATGAAATAATAATTTTCTTAATACATATATGTGGGCCAAAATGTGACACAAAAATGTCACGCTCCGGTTTCCCATGTGCAAGTGCACACGGTCACAAGTAATAAATTCTGGTAAGACCGGGTCGAATCCACGGGGACTAATATAAGGTCTCTGATTAGTGTTGTATTTGTGTGAAAGAAGTGAACTATTACCTATTTTTGTATTGCAAATTAATATTACCAACTAGCAAATGCAATGTGAGTGTTTATCAATAACTTAACGAGAGCATAGGGTGCTAAACATGCAATATCGAAATTTGAATTATCAAAGTAGTAGTCTGATTCATGCCCTCTCGAGTTCGAACCCAACTCGGGACTGCATTCGCCCGACAATCATAGGCCAAAGGTCAATATGAGGTGTCAAAACACGGTTTTAGAGCCTCTAACCCTATGTGGTTCCTAGATCTGAAACTATTCGTCCCTCTCGAGATCGACCTAGCTCCCTAAACATGCATCCTAAATGGGCAAAATAGGAAACAAGCATTCAAACAAGGAAAACCTCATAACATATTCATTCACCTAGAACTAATACATCAATAACAATAAATTTCCAGTCATACAATGTATACCACCCATGGCCAAGGGTTTTAGCCCTCAACCATGGTGCTCAATGAAGGGAAATGAGGGATCTCAAATCATGCACATCGAAATTAAATAACAAAATTAACCTCGTTTTCCTAGTAAGGATCTACTGCATGTTTAAGTTTAATTGACTAAAGGGTTATAGATCTTCAATTGCCTCTTGTAGATCCGAATTTACTGAACCTTTGAGAGTGCACATGTTCTTCGGGAATCCGGACTTGAACTCAATCCAATTTGAGTGGCCTACGTATCTTGTCTCTTCAACAATCAAAGTCTTCGTAGTTCGTTTCTAGTATCTTCATCGGGATGCGCTCTCTACTAGTATCCACACGAGCAAGTCTTGATCGATGCTTTGACGAATAACAATCTACTAGAATTGTTTTTCTCAAATCATATCTAATTAACTTATAATCAGATCTGAAATATTTAGAAGAATTTCTAATGTTGTGAATCTCGCATTAGGTTTAAACTAAACCGTTGCAACATATTTATAGGATTAGGATCTTGTTTCCAGTAAATCATACCCTTTTAAAGATTTTCCAATCTTTGATATACCTAAAATTCGTGATTCATAATACCTAAAATTCGTGATCCATAATTCCCCAAATTGTCTAATACAAATTTAATTCGTATTAGAAAATTGGAAAAATCTGAACAGTTGCATCACCACAAACCCGCCACGGACCCACCACGGTCCCGTGGCCATTTTGTTATTTATTTTCAATGTGCATGATTGGAGAAACAGTGATTGATTAAATAAGGATGACGACTTATGCCTTATGATCAATCTGGATATCTAGTGATGAAAGGATAATGACTTGGACGATATAAGGTTAAGTCGAATAATCGATAATCATGAGCGTTGGGTAATCATAATGTCTTACTAGAGACCAATAATGATGGGGAGGGCAAAATGGTAATTTTGCGATGATATGCCAACATGTCGTGAGCCTAGAGGGTCATACACTTAAAACGATGAGTATGGAAAAAGTGGACTTTGAAAGTTTAAATGAGAAGAGATAAGAAAGTTGGGAAATTCACTTTCATGTTTAGTTAGACCAGACCGGTCTAAGCTAAACCGAAACAAAATAGACAATTGCCGGTCTAGGTTGTAAACCGGACAGTTACGAAAATTGGTTTAAGCGAATTATGAGCTGATTTAATTTAAGTCATTTAATTAATAATCCTAATTCTAACTGGCTCAAATAACTTTTTTTAAATGGGCTTGAACTATATTGGGCTTGAGGCCCTTTTATGAATTTGATTAATTATAATTATAATTTGAAGATAATCCTATATGGAGAAATATTTTGAATGTGACAGGGTTTGACCAATAATCAAAATGGAATAACCCATTAAAGGAAAGGGGTGATTTTGGGAAAATAATAATATATTTTCCAAAACCTAAAATCGATCTCTCTCTCCTCTCTTCCCTGTTTGACCGATAATAATCATGCGAGTATTATGTCACGCCAATTGTGTTGACACACAAATATCATTTCAATTATTATTTTTTAAGTAAAAAATTATTTCAAAACTTAGAAAAGATTATAGTATGCACCATTTTCACTTTACTACATTTAACCAAAAAAATATATAAATCGCAGATATTCTAACTTATTTTGAAAATCCAGTGACGCTCTTTACAGCCATACGTTGCTCTCAATGAGTAAGATGTAATGAAGAGTTTGTAAATTCGGTAGCGATCTTCCCAGCCATGCGTTGCTCTCAACGACTGAGATGCAATGAAGAGCTTGCAAATTCGACAATTATTTTGCAAACACAGCCTCCACGAGTGACCCCAAAACCTCTCAAATAAGTTTTCTACAAAGAAAGGAAACACCATGAACTCTAAAAGTGGAAAAAAGAAAGGCAACTACTTATTTAGAAAATTAAAAACTTGAAGAAAAGGGTATGTTCGTCTTTTAATTATAACACAAACAGAATTAAAAGGTGCAAAAGTCTTGTAAAAATTAGGTTTACAAATTTTCTTTTTTTAATTAAGTACATTGAAGTGAAAATGACGTAAAATAAAGTGATGGTAATTGAAAATATTCCTAAAAATATATGCATTTAAAGAAGTGGCTCTACACTCACTTGATAAATCGATAACAATTATGAACGCAATTTTCTTATCCAATTCTTATTCTAGAAGAAAAAAAGTCAAAAACTGTTTAGATTTTAGGTGACCTCTAAAACAGAGGTGTATAATTACAACACGAAAAATGAAAAAAAATAAAGAAAAAGAAGAGAAGAGAAGAGAAGTTGCTTAGCAAATAAGAGAGAAACCATAAAGTAAAAGGAAAGGTAAAGGTCAAACTCCAGTTTGCGGATTCTCTCTGAAGAGCCCAAATCGCTCCCGTGTCTCCTCCGAAGAGCGGTGGTTCCGGTCAGCTTCCCACTGACGGCGAGCTGCTGCAAATTGCTTAAAAATCCATCTCCGACGGCCTCTCTACCTTCTCCTCCGGGACAGGTAATTCCAACACTTGGCTACTGCAACTTCAAATCTATAAACCTAGCTGAGTCCAGACTGAAAGAGATTATCAGTTTTGTTTTATTTAATTCGTGTTTTTTGGGGTTTTAGATGATCTGTTGTTTATGTCAGTTTAATTAGTTCCAATCTCATCCATTCTGGTTACGCTTTTTTTTGGAAACTTTTGTGCTTAATCAATATTTCTCTCTTTTATTGTAACTGATAAATCTGTATTTGATTAAGGGTTGGTTAATTAACAGAATGGTTAGGTAGATCTGGTTGATATTTTGGATATCATCTTATATATTAGCAAAACTAGCAGTACGATAGTATTCTATGGAGCTGGCCTGCTTGCATATGTCATCGTAAACAAACATAGCAGTTTCGGTACTCCAATTCTTTTCTTCAAGATGGGTAGCTATGCAGTGAAAATTTTACTGATTGATGGTTTGTTTAACTAATTGAAAATGAGAATGCTTATGTGGATCCATCATTCATGATAAGCTAGAAATGATAAGACTTTTCATAAAACAATTTTTGGCAAGAGTTGGTACTTCTTTCTTTGTGTGATTAGTCAAAATAGAGCTGACTTTGCATGAATGTCGGTAATGGGAGTTGTTCATAGAATCTTCTATATCACTAGTGAAAAGGAAGATAAAAGGTTAATTACTTCAGCCATGATTAAGTAATATATGATTATATAGATTCTAAAGAACCTTCGGATTCAGGTCTAATAGCCACAGAGGATCTTGCAACACTTGCCAATGAGGTTCTATCGATTAGTATTACACAGAAGAAATCCATTCTAGGCACTAATACAATTCAATGTGCTTTTCATACAGGCAAACTTAATTTTTATCATGTTGGGAGATTGTTCCTTTCAGCAGTTGTGCAAGTCTTTGTAAATGATATCATCTTTCTTTTACATTTTGTTGCTCGGAGGACGAATATGACATTAATTTCTTTCTTAAGATAGCCTAGCTAAGTCCCTAAGTTCTTGTGAGAGTCACACACTAAGTTGTGATGAACATCTTGGGGTCTCTGCACTCAGTTTAAGCTTTTGTATTGGATTGAACTTTAACAATTCTACTTGGTGATGCTTAAATTGACATGGTTCTATTGATGACATTGCTTAATCGGTTTGATTTATGTGTGTAATAATAAGTGTTTTTGTCGATAAAAATAAAATAGATATCAATTTTAGCTTCCCTTGTTTTTTCTCAATCTTTACTCCGTTCAGATTTCTCAGACCGGTCCATTCAAGCCTTTCAAAGTAATTCTTGAACTAAAGTCATCAGATTTAGATCTGCATATTGATTACTTCATCATTCTGTGTTTGAATATATGGCTATTACATAGATCTTGCATCTTAAGTGATGATTATAGGAATAATTACTTCAATAGCTCATCGGGATGTGAAAATTTTCAGCAACAGTAATAAAATCTATAAAAACATAGTCCCCAAGGTGACTCCAGATGGTTAGAAACAAAGCTTAAGTTGTGGGGTTTTGAGTTCAAAACCTTCAGATGAAATTATATTGATTATGAAACAAAATATTCCTTTTCTAAAACATAGGACATGTGATTTATGACAAATTCCGAGTTGATTGTGACCATAAAATGAGTATATGTTTGTTGTAAGTATGTCTCCAGAATGAGTATGAGTATAGGGTAAAATGTAGGTAAATTTTTGCACCAAACTTAGGAGAGTATTAACCTCAAAACAATGTTGGTCTGAGTTGTCAAACAAAAAGAAAAATAAAATCATCTCTTCCACCTAGCAATCACCCCCTTCTACGTTCCAGCAGTCTGCCAACTTGTCATCTTCTTTTACATAGAGCACGTAAGTTTTATAGAAGTGAATTCTATGTTAAGAACTTAAACTTCAAGTCCTTTATTTTTATTGCATAAGTCCAGATAAATTTGAAGGGCAAACCCTAAAGCTGACTTGTCCATATATGAATGCTATTTTCAATAATACAATATGCTAAACATCTCTCTATCCATCATATGTTCATTCACACTATCTGGAAAACTAAATAAGAAGCAGCATATCTGGAAAACTATACCAATCTGTCTTTCAATTAGATTAATCCCCAAGTAAAGGACAGAGGAAATTGAACGCTGCTTGTCGCCAACAGAGATGGAGGTGGTGGGATGAGACTCGTCTAGTGGTGAAGTGCTGAAACTCTAAAGGGGTGGTGGCTGGAAAGAGGAAGGGATGACTCAGTTAGTTTTTTATCACAAAATTGTGTAGTTTAAAGTCATTTAGTATCCACTTATTCAAAACTATGGAATGTTTAGGATATAATGAATTGGAGCTTAGGTGTGAAGTGTGATAACTTACCTCCATTTTATCCCAAGGAATAAGATACACTTTGTTTCTTTGTGTATTTATCTTACATATGTGGTCATATATGTTCATTTAATAGTTGAAGTTTCCCTTATCATTTCCTAATACGACCTTTGTCGACTTACTTTAATTTGTCTTGATGGATAACAATAAGTTATTCAGAACTATTTTACTGTGGCATGAAACTCCTGTGAATTAATCCATCATACCAAGTTATGCTCGTTCCTTTGACAGGTCCCTGGGGTCAGAGGGAGAATGACAAGCTCATCCGAGGGATCTGGAGAAGACGGTGTGAATTCAAGGCATCATGATAGGAGTGGAAGTGAATATGTTAGGTTGGTTGTATCCAATGAATCAAGGGCTACCGAAGCTGATGTTTTGCAACCTGAATGTGATAGGAGGACTAAATCATGTATCTGGTGGATCAAAGTGTTCATATTGTCAACTATTAGCATAATATCTCTTCTCTTGTTCGTGAAATGGGGAGTACCATTTGTTTTTGAGAAGGTATTTCTTATCTTTGTGCCTTCATGTACTTTTTTCTTTTCTAAGTTCATTGATGGCCTCTATTATTCTAAAAGTGACATTGGAATGAAATTTTTTACTTCAGTAAATCTAAAAGTACTTTGAATATGGCACTTAAGTAGAATTCAAGGATCTAAAACTCGCCGGGGAGGCAAAAACGAGTCTTAAGAACTCGGGGAGAAATTGATAAATCTAGTTTTGTATTAAATAAATACTGTATATATTCATATATATTTCACATGGAAGACAAAAATAACAATATTTTAGTAAAAGAAGATACTTTAAACAGTTCACCAAATTAGAACAAAAGCACAAATTATATAAAATTTGACCAGGTCTGATTGAGTTGACCGAGTGAGAATTCGGTAAAATTGACCACCGAGAACGTGTTCTAAAACTTGGTCCAAAACTCGGTTTTAACAAGTTCTCGGGGAGTTTTAGAAGACTGGTAAAATTAGGACACACTTCTTTTTTATTCCCATTGGATTAATAAACTGAACTATGCATAACACTGAATGTGATGGAAGAAGCCTCAGTTTAACTGAGTAAATTTTGCATAATGTTAATCCAAATATCTAGTGTTGCAAATCATCTCTGATTGATAGAACAGTGAGAAACTAAAAGGAAAGGACACCCTTGTTTCTTCTGGTTGCCAAATGGCTACGGTTATGAATTGGTTTCATGTTATATGAACTTTTTCCAGAGAAATGCATGGATAGGAAACCTGCATAGATGAGTAATATTGTAATGAGGGAAGGAATATCATTGGCTCCTTTGAATCCACTTAGTCACTCACCAATTTAATTTCCATTTTGATTTTATGATGTCTTATATATATCATGTTCAGTTCCATGCCACTTGTTTTTGCTCTTTTGGCTTTTTTCCTTGTCTTTTCTTTTGAGTATGTATTTTTTTTGTGGCAGCTCTAGGTAGTGGCTTACTTCTGATCTTGAATCTTTATCAAAATTTTCTGTAGGTTCTTATCCCAATAATGCAATGGGAAGCTACTGCCTTTGGCCGTCCAGTTCTTGCTATAGTGCTTGTTGCCTCCCTTGCCTTGTTCCCTGTGATCTTAATGCCTTCCGGGCCTTCCATGTGGTTGGCTGGAATGATTTTCGGGTATGGTATTGGGTTTGTGATTATCATGGTTGGAACAACTATTGGCATGGTCCTGCCTTACATGATCGGACTACTGTTCCGGGATCGCATCCATGTATGTAAAGCTCATAATGGTTTATCATTGAAGTGTTATGGGAAGCTTAGTTTTATGGACAACTCATCTTTTGTGTATGTGAAACAGCAATGGTTAATGAGATGGCCTCAAACAGCTGCTATGCTTAGGCTCGCTGGGGAAGGGACCTGGTTCCATCAATTTCGAGTGGTTGCTATCTTCAGGGTTTCACCATTTCCATACACGATTTTCAACTATGCAATAGTGGTTACAAGTATGAGATTCTGGCCTTATTTGTGTGGATCAGTTGCCGGGATGGTACCAGAGGCTTTCATTTACATCTATAGGTATGCTGTCTCATTTTCTTAATTACACTTGCCAGCATGTGATTTGAAATTTGGAGTTGAAATTGTGTGAAGTAGAGTTTACTGCTCAAAGATCAGCTACTTCAAATTACATGACGACAAGGCACCACTCCCTCTGACTATTTGTTTATTTCCAGAATCTTAATCTTTTAGCTTTCAAGCAAAAAAAAAACATAAACTTGGATGAAAAATTAGATGTTTTTCTTCCACTCACTCATTCAGTCTCCAGCTTGACAACTTTTGTTAAATACATTCTTCTTGCTTTCTTTCTTTCTTTCTTTCTTCATCCATGTTCTCTTAATTGTACTGCTTTACCTGTTTGCAGTGGCCGATTAATCAGAACATACGCGGATGTGAAGTATGGGGACTATAAATTGACTACAGTAGAAATTGTGTACAATGTTCTCTCTTTGATTATTGCTGTCGTGACTACAGTGGCCTTCTCTGTTTATGCAAAAAGAGCCTTGGATCAACTCAAACAAGAAGAGATGGAAGGACATTTAGAAGACCCCGGTTCTGTCCTAGGCATTGGTGGCTTTGAAATGGAGAAGCTTCCACTCGAAAGACCGAAGCATCTTGCTTTATCAGTATAAGATCTGTAGTACTTGAGGAATAGGTCCGCAATGTAGAATATACATACACATTGAAATCGTAGGTGTCGTCGGGTATGGTTGATCTTTATAGGCTGTCGGTATATAAGAATGAAAATGGTCTATATGTAGGAACTATGAAATGGGGACTCTGGAGCTTGGGAGGAAATGCATTTCATCCTAAGCTAATTCGAGGGACCACCTGATTAAATTGAGTTTTCTTTTGTTCTTGTATGTTCTGCTTCCTTGAATTCTTCATGCACTCTGAAAGTGTAGTGAACTGAACATCTAAAATAATTAAACTAACTGACTGCAATTTGTGTTGTAGAATGTCCAGATGCTTGGGTTGTAGTTTTGTATCATAACTCATAGACTTGGGTTTGATAGGATGCAATTAATATCGAGGCCGTGTACTGGTGCAACACTACTTCATTTTCTTGATCAAAGAGATTAGATGTGCTTTCATCATAAAGGATAATCTTGCATAACTGTAATTGGCTACCTATTTTTTATGTGTCACTGTTTCTAACATAATTAAGTTTGATATGAAATGTCCATATTGCCCTTGTATTAAAATTTTAAAATAAATCTAAAAAATAAATTTTAAACATTTAAAAAATATATATTTTTATGAAATAAATAATTAAAAACTGATTCCAATATTATTACTTTTTTAAAAAAAGTTTTTCTGAAAAAAATATTAAAAGAAAAAAATTTGGACAAAGTTTTTTATTTTAAAATATTTTTTAAAAAATAAACAAATAATATTCAAATCAGTTTTTATTATTTATTCCACAAAAAGTATTTTTTAAAAAAGCTAAAATAAATTATTTTTTAATTTTTTAAATACATGGGTATTTTCGACATTTAATAAAATTTGAAAGTTGAATAGTGTATTTTCTATATATTTTAACGGCGTTAAGATAAAAAGACACGTAAAAATAACTCCCCATAATGATGTGACATGTTAAGTGAACATGAATTATCCCAACAAACTTATGTCATTTGTTTTTATTTTTCTTTCTCCTTCATTCCACTTTGTCTTTGAGTTTTTCTTACTTGATTGAGATTTAAAAAAAAATTGGTTGACTAAATTTATCAAAACATTTAATGGCAAATTGATCCTCCCCTTCATTTGTATTTATCTGAACTCATCAATTGCGTCAATCACGAAAATCTCATAAAACCAAGATGAAGACTATAAGATTGCAAGACTAAAATCATGAAATTTCAACTAAAATCTCCCACTTCAATTCACACCCACTTTATAATTGAATTCAATTGCATATCATCTAGCCTCTAGATTAGAGCACAATCTTCTTCGGCTTCGAGAATTAAGAACCCAAAAAAAACTCATTTATCATCGCTCGGTCTGTTTCATCCTCGAGGCCCCAGATTCAGCCGATCTATTCTCAAGGTCGAAAATGAAGAATCTCGATGATTTATATCCGTTGTTGAATCCATATGATTCTGAAATCGACTCTTCATCAGCCCAACGTATACGATTCTGATGTCTCCTCCTCTCCGCCGGAGCATTCCTTCTCAGCGCCGCCCTTCGTATTCATGACCCCATTCCCCGACAACACATGCTTCAACCCCTCGAGCTAAAACGATTGATTTTTTGGGAGATTTTGGTGGAGATCGAAGAGAAAGGACGAGAAAAACCCTAGATCATAACCATATGTAGTGACAAAAATCCATTTGGCAGCCGTTGACTATAATCGCATGTTAATATCAAAATCTGAAGCTTACCTAGATGAGAAATTCAAGAAAATAATACTAATTTGACCCCGAAACATATTTTTATTTGACAATTCCCAACTGGGTTTTGGGCTCCTGCAAAAAAAACTCACCTTTTACTCGAAACAAGCACAAAAACCCAACTAAAAACTCTGATTTTCATAGGATTTAGAAAGTGAGTAAGATAAAAATTGATACCTAGAAGAAGGGGCCACGATTTTTACATATATCGTCATTTTTCTTCTCAATTCATCATCGACTAAACTCAAGATTTGTTGGAGTATGTGTCAATTTTAGCATGAAGTTTATGGTCCCACTATATTCTATTTCATAAAGGGCCTCAATTAAGCTTATAATTAGGGAAAACAGACAGTTTACTACACCTAACCATACATTTTTCACACTTTCATACTGTAACATTTTTTTCCTCTTATTAGCATCCTAACTATTGATTAGAAACAACCTAACTCTAAAATATATGAATTACCCCTGATTGAAAAAGGATAAAATAATTCGAAAATAAAATAAAAAGACTCCATCGTTAGAAGTCGGTCACCAAAGTGCAAGGCTGCAGGGAGGGGTAGTTATAATATAATAATCATGTATTTTGTCTATCGATCTAAAATTTTCCATACGGTATTTCCCAACTTTAGTGGAGCGCTTTTAGAGTCCATCCCAAACCCAAAGCTTGAATAGTAATGGCAAGGAAATAAAGTTTGATTGAATCTCATGAAATATGTTGCACAAGTTAGTATATCTAGTTCATTTTCATTCACCTAGTTGTCAAAATTTTACAAAACAGCAAACGACGTTAACGAAGATGGTTGAATTACAAATTTACCTCTAGTTAAATAACATAGGGAAAATGTCACTTAGCTCACTTGTGGTTTACGCGTTTTTCACTTAGCTCCCTCGCCCGACAAATGCATTCTGAGAGACCCCCGAACTTTCCAAAATTCTCACGAAGGCCCAACGGTGTTAGTTTTTTATCACGTGACTACCACGTGGGTGTGATTTTTTGCAAAAATGGCAAAAATGCCCTTTATCTTATCTGCTCAGGTTGGATCCAAAATCCTTTCTTTCTCTCTCTAAAACCAGTGATGATCGTCCTCTTCGATTCCATTCCTCTTGGCCGGCGTCGACGGAAAGAACAACCGCCGCCGAAACAACACCATCTGGTCCGACCGCGAAGGCTTGACGTCGTCGAGGTCGAGGTCGCGGCGGATGGGGGAGCGACCGATGAAGTCAACTGCAGAGGCAACCGAAACGTCCACGTCGGGACTCGCTGAGTTTGGCCGGAAAAACTCACACATGCTGGAGGTTGAAAACGACATCAACGTCCCTGTTTGTTGGAATTCACACAGGTGCCAGAGAAAAGCACCGCGTGAACCAGGTCTGGCAGGTCGGGTCCTCGGTGGTCGACGGCGTTCCGTCGAGGCACATCTTTGAGTTGGCGAGGAGGCGAGCTCTGAGTTCGTGTTAGTTTAGTGTTAGATTCGAATTTCGTTTTTGTGCTTTCTTGTTTAGTGTTAGATTTGAACATAATATTGGTATGAAAACGTTGGCAATTAAATTTCAAATATTTTGAAATATAAATCACTCAAATTCGAGATGGGTGTTGAAAACAAATTGCAGGTGGGCTGGAGGTTGATGATGAAGCAAACGCACAAAAACTCTCTATTGGCTCAGTGGTTGGGTGTTTCCTTTGTACCCAATTGGTCTGGGTTTCACACAGACCTCTTACAAGAAAAGCATGCATAAGACCACTAGGCTACCTGATTATTTGGTTTGATTTAACCTTCTTTTTTTTATACTATATATAAAGTAAATATAAACTAAACCGCGTCACACCTCCAATCTTTAACCTCCTGCCACATGCAAATTGTTTTCACCGTATATCAAGAATTTTTGACATATTTTTGCATTAAAAAGTCCAATTTTAGTGATTTAAACTCCAACATTCTCAAAATTTAAGTACCAACTTGTTTACACCTATATTATGTTCAAATTTAGTACCAATTAAAAAACAAAAAAATGAGATTCAAATTTTGTATATGCATAGATTCGAGGCTACACAAAATCATCAATTTTGAGCTGATTTTGTGTAGCGTGAACAAATTGATTCTCTATTATGGATCCAATTCCCCGGTCTTCGATTCATGGGACTCTGCCATGAAAAATCCATTGAAGACCCGAAAACCCAATCAGAGACGGTGATAGTCGCCGGCGGGAACGAGGTGGTGCCGGGTCGTTAGGCTAGCAAGTCCTCAAATTTTCCTTTTTATAGCCCGAGTCCATTGTCGAGCTGGTTCAAGAACTCTCCGGCCAACTCCAGCGTGAATTCGACCCTTCTGTCAGAACCTCCAAGGGACACACCACGCCGACGTGCTCGCCTTCGCCTCCGACGACTGCACCGTCCGGGTCTGGGACGTCCGCGAGCCAGGCTCCATCATGATCGAGAAAGCTCAGGTGATATGAACACATTTTGGGAATCAGTGGCAAATTTTTGAAAATTTGATAGGTAGGTGGGGGTATTTTAGACTTTTCACAAGCAAACTAACGGTGTTGGGCCTCCGTGAAAATTTTGAAAAGTTCGGGGGTCTCTCAGAATGTATTTGTCGGGCGAGGGAGCTAAGTGACATTTTCCCAATAACATATCATCAACTGATTTTTGACTTACATTCACTTTACTCTTTCGTGTGAAAGTTAGGGCTTGGAGTTGAAAAGTCGCGAGCGTGTTCAGGCGAGAGTTCGGTAGAGAGATTGAGCGACGTCGACGGTGGGTGCTGGTGTTTAGGACGATTTCGCGGCTGTAGAAGGACTCTGTAAATGCGATGGATGGTGAGGTAAGATTCAAAAAATCAACCGATGGTTTTTAAAATTTGGGGTTTGAGGTAAATATTTAGGATTTAAGGGCTTGATTTATGGGTTTCTATTTTGATTTTTGATGGAAATCAAAAATAAATGTTGATTTTACATTATTTGATTTTGAAGAAAATTAGGGTTTATGTTGGGGGAATGTGATGGTTGAAGTTTATTTTTTTCCTAAACCTTGCTTAATTAGCAACTTTGTTGAATTTTTAGTGTTAGAATTGGAATAAATACAAGGGTTGATGTTCTGTAAATTTGATGGTTTATGTTAAAAACTTGATGGTATTGTTGGAAAAATATAATATATATTATATTAAATCCTAAATGAATGAAATTGAAATGGTTTTTTCATTCACGAGAGATAATGCACATAATGTGTATTTGATTCTCTTGAATACATATGTTACAACCTTTCATTTAATCTCTTTAATTTTCATTGATTTGAGAAGTCCTTTGGTTGAAGAGTTGGTGACTATAAATAGATGGTCACATCTCTTCTCTTTTAAAAACAATCTCAACACCAAGAACATGAGTTCTTGGTTCTTCATCTCCTTCTTTGGTCTCAAATATTCCTCATAAGTATGGTGATAGAGAAAGTCACAAGTTCAAGTTCGCCGGAACTAGACGTTTGGTGTACGGTGCTAGTTCGAAGTCGTTGTATCATGGGAGGTGTACGCTCGTTGATTCCAACACCCGAGGGAGAGCGAATACACTTTAAGGAAAGTGTTCAACACGCCTCGACTTATTCTCGAGTTTGTATCGAGTAATTTGTAATAGTTCATGCATCTTTGTAATTTTCATATTTCATTAGTATTTTATAATTTATTAATTTCCGCAATTTGTTATATTATTATATAATACCTAACAATCTTAAAGTGTATCGTTCTTGAGTTTCAACAGGTTGCGGATTCGAGAAGGTTCATACTTTGTTTTGTGAAATTTTTAATGTTTTCAATTGTATAATACTAATGATGTTAATTTCATTTTGTAGATATGAAGATTGGAAAACATGAATATTTTTGGATACAAACTATAAAGTTTTATACTCGCTCCAAATTTGAATAAATTATTGTAACCTGATGAATTTGGTCATTTAAGTTAATTTATAATCTTACAAATACTAATGAGTTTGTTTTCATGTTGTAGAGATGAAAAATAAAGAATGATGCATATTTTATGCTGAATATCGGGATTTCGTAATTGCTTCAATTTTAACAAATTATTGAGAGCAAGAACTTGGTGATGGGAGCAACAAGCTTGCTTGCCTAATTCATCTTAAGGAATATTTTGGACAATATGTCAATATGGCTGAGGCCGGGAATGTACCTTTGGGTCAAATTCCAAGTGAGTTTAAGACACGAGTGTCTACCGCTAATATATCAATTTTTGTTTCGATAAGATATGTCAAATGACTTGAATGATTTGTCGTCTTCATTGTTGAAAAAGACGACAAAAGATGGTGGACACATTGGATTCACCATGTATGGTACACAAAGAATCTCAATATTGAAAGAGAAAGAATTTGATCATGTTGTACTCAAAACTATGTATTGTATAGTTTTGATATTAGTTGTAAAATGTGTATCATGAAACACAAAAGATTGTGAATGATCAATAAGAAGAAGAAAAAAAATGTCGAAGGACTTGAAAAGATTATTTATTTAATCTTTGAAAGAAGCTGAGAAAAGATGGTGAACATGTTGAGTTTACCAAGTATTATGGTGAAAAATCTCAAAAGTGAAAGATGAGACGATTCTCTTGTATTTAAACTATATATTGAATAGTTTAATATTCTTTGTAAATGTTCATTGTACAAGTGAATAAAATTATCAAATAATGGTGTAGAATCATAAGAAAAATATGATTTGTTAAATCATATGAATTGATTAACATGAATGAAATAATGAGTTTTTCATGTAATGATGAACCATTTCAATAAAATTGAATATGAGTAATGAATATTGAATTTATTCATTGGTTGAAAATCATAATCATATGATTAATTTGAATGATTCTTATTTTGAATTGATCATCATGAATTGATGAATCATATGAGTTGAATGATGTAACGATCTCATTCACGAACTCATAAATTTAGGGCATGATCAACGCAATGAAAATTGGATGTGTCATTCATGGATTGATGAATCCTGAATCTAAAGATAGCGATGTTATTCATGTGTTGAAAAAATCGTAATTGAATATGATTAATTGTTTTGATTCATTGATAGATAAATCATATCAATATGAATAGGAATAAGTTGAATGACATAATGTTTTCATTCTTGAGTTGATAATGGTTAGTTTGAGATCATATCAACAAAGTTATGAGATCACCATAATAGATATAAGTGATGATCTAGTTATGTTGTAATATCTAAATAAACTTTGGGCTATCAAATCCCAAAAAGGGTTGGCTTGACATGTTTGTTTGAAGTCATACTTATTTGATAGAATTGAAAATTCTAATCTAAAGATTATTGATGATTGGGAGAGTGTGCACATATGTGCTTATGTCACCTCAAAATATTGTTTTGAAATATGTCATTGACAATTATCAAATAAGTTGTGTGTGCGGCATGTCAAAGAATGCAATTGATGATAATCTCATTGGAGACATTACTTGTTATTGATGGATTCAATTATAATTGATTCATAGAAAAATTGTTTGTTCAAATTACAATGTATGTGGACAAATGTTATTTAACCGATGACATGATGATGATGAATGAAAAATGTCATTAGACAAAATGATAAGAATAAAATAAAGTTTTTCGTTGATGTGAAATGATAGACTTGGTCAAGTGAGATATAATTTTATATGTAGATTATTCACTTGGACCACATATATTCTTTCAAGATCGGTAAACACAAATGAGAATTTTGTGTAAACGAAAGAATTTATGATGTCTTTCAAATTATTGGAAGAAAAGTTGAATCTCTTGAGCTAATTCACATTGACATAGTGATTTACAATATGCTCAAATAAGAGATGAAATATAAATATTTTGAAAATTATAGTTTGATTCTACAAAATATTATTGTGCATGGTTGCTTAAAAGCAATAATGAAGATAAAGTCATTTGTTATGACTTTAAGATGAATATGTTGAAATGGTTGGTATATGAGTATCGAACACGAAATATTCATATTGTAACACAACCAAATTAATGATGTTGCTGAAAACAGAATATCTCATTTTATGAGAAAAGTATGTGATATTTATAAGTTTTTGAGTCACCACTATACATGTGGGGGCAACGATTTTTCAGCAAATTACCTTTAAATAAGGTAATACAAAGAAAGTTGATAAAACTTTCTTTAAGTTAATAAGAGGAAGAAAGATTTCCTACGGCTACTTGGATGTGTGGGGGTGCTTAGTAAAAGCTTTGGCTTCGACTCCAAGGAAAATAAGGATATGAACAAAATTGTTGAATGTGCCTACATTGAACGTGCAATAGTAGTGCATATAAAGTTCATGTGTATGATTTGAGAAGAAAAAAAAATCTCGATACACACAAGAATATTATATCAAAATGTAGAATTGTTATATTCAGGCAAACAAGATGAATTAAGATCATCTAGATAAATTCTTGAGAATTGTGAGAGAGAAAAATCTTAAAAGGGTGATGAGCTAGCAAGGTCTAGACTTAGCAAAGGGCAAGATAGAAAAATCATTTGATTATTTTCTAACTTGTATGCTAGAAGCTAAATATAACACTAACAAGGATGTTATTATATAGCTCATACATGTGAAAGAAACTGGTGCAAGTTGGTGAAGTTATGAGATGGACTTAAAGCACCTAAGTAGTGACATGAAAAATACTTGACATTAAAATGTTGCCAAATCGATTCCATATCAACGAGTGTGGAAAATTTGAATCATATGGGACTCGTTGATGCAATTTAAGGAATCAAAGTTGCTATAAAAGTAAACTTATCGGTCACACGATGTTGATAAAGTTTGGCAAGTTCAACAAATGTGATGGTGTTTAGCTATAATATCTATTGATTTAAGCTAATACGTGTGAAAGAATAAAAATGAAAGCATCTCTCAAAATGAGCATGCAAAAGTGATAGACAATATCATGTACTTAAAGACATGTACATATGTACATGGGGATGTTGTATCTATCTTAAGTAGACAAACAAGATACATGGATTATCTAAATTTTGGATATTACAATGTTATTATGAGAATACTAATGTATTTATGATTGAATCTTGATTATGGTCTACGTGATGATAGATATTCAAAAAGTGTATGAGAATACACATAGACAAGTTGAATATCTTATATCCATTGGTAGATAGGTGTTGCCATAATATGTAAATCCTTCGAACAAACTACGATGAGTAGATTCAAAATGGAATCTGAGTTTGTGAATATGTTGAATAGACATGAAAGTCTAAATATTTGTTGAAGGATATTATCAAGGGCAATGAATAACAACAAGTCTAGACATATATGTCGAAGACATACTACTGTTAACCAACTTCTCAACTATGGTGCAATGAGCATTGATTACATAAGATCTAAAGAAAATACTGCGGAACTAGTGTTCAACTAGTTAATTGAAGACCAAGTTGAGAAGACATCTAAAGAAATGAGACTCAAGCCCATGAAATTGTATAGTCGAGACAAAGGAAACCCAACCATGTTGACTTGAGGTCCCAAGATCATGGTTCAAAGGGACAACCTAATTGTTAAGACTGGTAAGGTCACTATGGGGGTTCCCCCAGTCCTATTTCTATGATGCAAACAGTGACACCCGTACGGAAAGGTTAAGCGATTGAGCTTTTAATGATTCTTATGTGTCGAAAGTATTGAGGTTTCGAGCGGAGTAAACCGGGTTACTCTTAAATAAGAAATCACCTATGTGAGACAGAAGTGGGGTCGCTTCAAAGGAGGATTGAGGGGCTAAATCCCTTAGAAACTCTTGCAGAACCAGGACGATGTTCACGACCAAAATGAACATAACCATGAGAACCGAACTTGGGTCAGGAAGATATCTGCGTGAGACATGTTATCATTTACACAAATGGCAGAACAATTCAAAGGCATCGCGTCTATTGGTCAGCTAGTAAAGTCGACATGTTTTCACAAGGGAAGGTTCAAAGGTACCCCCTACCTATCCTATACAGGTATTGACCATAGAATCTATCACCATATCGTGTCGAGTCTACTCGTGCCTATCTGTGTCGTTTTTGGTTTCGCTCAATTTCATTCATGTGGGGATTGTTGGAAAAATATAATATAATATTATATTAAATCCTAAATGAATGAAATTGAAATAGTTTTTTCATTCATGAGAGATAATGCACATAATGTGTATTTGATTCTCTTGAATACATATGTTACAACCTTTCATTTAATCTCTTTAATTTTCATTGATTTGAGAAGTCCTTTGGTTGAAGAGATGGTGACTATAAATAGATGGTCACATCTCTTCTCTTTTAAAAACAATCTCAACACCAAAAACATGAGTTCTTGGTTCTTCATCTCCTTCTTTGGTCTCAAATATTCCTCATAAGTATGGTGATAGAGAAAGTCACAAGTTCAAGTTCGCCGGAACCAGACCTTTGGTGTACGGTGCTAGTTCGAAGTCGTTGTATCCTGGGAGGTGTACGCTCGTTGATTCCAACACCCGAGGGAGAGCGAATACACTTTAAGGAAAGTGTCCAACACGCCTCGACTTATTCCCGAGTTTGTATCGAGTAATTTACAATAGTTCATGCATCTTTGTAATTTTCATATTTCATTAGTATTTTATAATTTATTAATTTCCGCAATTTGTTATATTATTATATAATACCTAACAGGTATATGGTCTTGAAATATGAGGGATTATGTTATTTAGATTTTTTTCATTTAACATGAGTCGATGTAGTCGATTATTAATGAAATGTAGAGTTCTGTTGGGAAACGTTTATTGTATGTGCTATATTTTTTGTATTTGTTTCTAAAGCTTGTCTACAAAATGTGCAGCCACCAGGATTTGTGTTCAACCCTAGTCCTCCTAGTGTACGTGTATTATTTGAGGTATGTAAAGATGGGGAGTTTGAGGGAGTGAATTATGTTGGGGGCACTATAGAAGTTGATTTTTAGAAGTCGATGAGTGCTCGGTGGAGAAGTTGATGGCCATAGTTAGGGATGTAGACTATGAACCAACTAGCATGATATATGGGAGGTTGCCATTAGGGATGACAACGGGGCGGATTTGGGGCAGATTTGGCAATCCCCGTCTCCATCCCCGTTAGAATCGAATCGGAGATTCCCCGTTTCTGATGGGGACGGGGATTCCCCGTCTACCGTTTCCAACCCAAGAAAATGTTAAAACATATTTATTTTTAATTAAATTTTATTATAAAATATATTTTAATAAAATATACACTTGAAATATTTTTTTCATTAAATATAATTTTTAATTTTAAAAAATATGTTTTTAATATATCAGGGCGGAGCGGGGTGGGGATACCCCACCTCTGTTTTCATCCGGATTCGGAGATTCCCCGCCCCGTTTTTGTTCGGATTCGAGAATTTCCGTTGGGGACAGAAAATATTGCCATCCCTAGTTGTTATTCACACTTCCTAGGGAATCATTAATACCACTAGAGACGGAGTAGAATTGGATGCTTATGACTTGAAGAGTTGTACCACTGTACGTTATCAATGGAGTTCCCTCCTTAGCGCAAATGACTCCATCTAGTAAAATATTTAATGTGAAGGAGTGGACTTCGTGGGAGACAGTGGAGGCAATGAAGTGACAAAAAAGAAGGAAAAAAGAAGTTCTTGACACTCTGTTGGCAACTGACTAATAAGTGGTGAAAGATTTGATTCAAGCAGAATATGTTATTGATGAGCATATATTAGATGTCAAGAAAATGAAAAGGGTCGATGGCAAGAAAATGCAGAGGGTCGTTGTTGTTTCTGATGATGAAGTTGGAGATGTTGTAGGTGATGGAAGGACTGAGGAGCAACAAGGAGCAAGTGTTTGAGGGCAGAGGAGTATTGACTGACAATGAGAGGGTTCCTATAGTTCAAGATTAGGATGATAGCTATGTTCACGAGGGGAGGGAGAGGAAGGAGGAGGCAATAGCCAACCAGCACAAGAGATTTTATATGGAAAGCAGGTTATGGCTTTGTTGATATTCATGTGTTGTTGGTTTATTCTGTTTTCTTCTTTTATATGGGAAGCAGGTTATGTAATAATTTTCAATAATGTTGTTGCCAATTTTTCAGCATTGTTATTGCCAATTTTCTACCATGGTTTACTCCATTTAAAGACAATTCCTTGCAATTTTCTGCCATGATTTGCAAGAATGTAATTCATTGCAAGAGTAATATATTTTTTCCCAAAAATTTGCTGCCATATTTATTATCTTAACTTCATTTGTATTTCTACATAGACAAACTTCCACATTCACAATTCAAACAAACATTTCATTTCAAATTTAAAGTTAACATTTTACACACATTCAAGCTAATATGTAATTTACTAACGCAATTCCAAAATAAAATCCAAGGAACACAAGTATTGTCTCTAAAGCTTTTGTGTATCTCTTCATCCTTGAATAAGTATCAACAATTTCAACATATTTTTTCTCTCTTTTTTTAATTTAGCCTCTAATTATGCAGTTCTCTTCAAAAATCTACCTTCCACCGCAGATTTTTCAGCAAGTATACTCTTACTCTGCTCATCAGAGCTTTTATTGTATTTGAAAGGATTATGATTCTCTCATACAGTCTTGGGAGTACTCTTCTCCCAAATCGACATGTTCCAGGATCCACCAATTCTAAAAATTGCATTTGAATGTACTCTATAACAAATAGATAGATTGATTTCAATTATACCGTAACCATAGCATTACATACCAAACAATCTAACATAAACCACAAAATTTAAATCCCTAACATTTCAATAATCAAAATTTCCAATTTCGTAGTTCTGAAAATTTAAATTTATGAACCGTATTATACGAAATTAAAAAAATTCTCTCTACAATATTCAGGAATTTATCAAAAAACTCTAATTTATGTAAATCCCAAAAATCATAAACCCTAATCAAAGAAAATCCCCAAGATCAGAGCCCAGTCTATGGAAAAATAAAGACATCCCCAAAATCATAAACACTAATTGAAGAAAATCCTCAAATTTAGGGACCCTAATCCATGGACACATGAAAATCCCCAAAAATCATAAACCCTAATCAGTGGAAATTTAGATAAACTCAATAAATCGATGAAACTCATCATTTCTTCCCTCAAATAAAAGATATTTTACATAAGCAATATAAATAAATCAAAAATAACCTAATTCACAGAATATTTCCCGCATCCGATGAACCTTCTCTCAAGATTTTCCGATGTACAAGAGATTCGGACAGGAGCTGCGATGCCGCATTTACACTCCCGCCGTTTGCTCTCCGATAATCCGCTCTGGTTCGACATCTCTGCTTCGAGGGCTTATTCTTCGTCTACACCGCTCCTCACTTTTCGACTGCCCTTCATGAGCTGAAGTGTTTTCAATCCTCAGCTCGTTATGTTCTGGTCAAAATAAATATATGGATGTTACTTTAGATATTTTCGAAAAATATGTAGCCACGTGAGGTCACGTGAGACAATTATGTGAGTGAAAATGAAAGTTTTTAAAATATGTATAATCACTTGTAAATATCCTCTCCAACCAGGTATACTAATTTGTAATTAACTCTGGGTAAATATCTAAACTACCAGCGATCGAAAAAGAAAAAAAAGGCTCCATCGTTAGAGGCCGGTCACCGGAGTTGGTGGGTGCAGCGAGGGTAGTTATAATGTAAAAATCAGGTATTTGGTCTATCCATCTAAAATTTCCAGCTTGATTGAATCTCATGAAATATGTTGTGAGTTGAATTGGTTTGGTAGTGTGTGTTGGAAGCTCCATCTCCCATGGATCATCCTCGTCTTCCACCTCCTCCTCCTCCTCCTTCCCCATTTCCCAATCACACCTTCTCCTTCCCTCCTCTAAACCCTAATTTCTTCCACCGCCACTCCTCCGCCACCACCGCCCTCTCCGCCCTCAAGGACCTCATTCACCTCTCCAACAGCGCCTTGCACTCACTTTCCGATCTCCTCCGCCACGACCCCATCGGCGGCGACCTCATTCCCTGCCCCTTCAGTCCCCACCACCGCATGCCTCCCTCTTCCCTCTTCCTCCACTCCCTCCGCTGCCCCTTCTCCCCCTTCTCCTCCCTCGACCTCGACCTCGACCCTCTTCTCCTCTCCCTCCGCTACCCTCACACTCTCATCTCCTCCTCCCACTCCTCCTTTCTCCGCCCCCTCAACGATTCCACCGCCGACCTCTGCTTCTCCTTGGACGACTATCTCGATTCCGCCAACTTCTTCTACCGGGACTGCCCCGCCGCTGTTGCTGTTTCCTCCTCCACTGACCATGATGCTTCCAAGGTAATGCTCTCGCTTCCCGGGATTTTATCTGCTGAGTGTGCTAATTTTGCTGGAGGTGGAGGTAGTGAAGTTAAGCTGCTTTCCAGAGATGCCATTGGAATCTTTCCGTCCGATTTGTGGATGGTCAGGAATGAGGTTGAGGCCTGGAGGGACTATCCTTGTGTGTATTCTTATAATGCTCTTCAACCTGTTTTGGGCTTGCGGGCGGTTAAAATTTGTGATTTGGGAAGATGGGTAATTTCTAACTCTCCCAAATATGGTGTTGTGATTGATGTCCACGTGAGAGATCATATAGTTGTGTTGGTAAGGCTTTGCTTGAAAGCAATTGTTAGAGAAGCTTCTGGTTTGTTGGAGAGTAGAAATGTGAAGGACCAAAATTTGGAGGTTAATGTGAGGAGTTCGAGTATTAGTTGTCCTGTTACAGTTAAGGTACTAATGTGGTTGGCATCTCAGTTCTCTATTTTGTACGGAGAACTGAACGGGAAGTTCTTTGCCATCAATTTGTTAAAGCATTGTATATTAGAATCTGCATCTAGGTTGTTAATGTTCAGCTCAAAGGAAAATGGAACCCGTTCACCCACTTCAAAAGAAGGTTTACAGATATTAGATGGTAATACTAGTGGTGTGAAACCCGGAAGAAGTTTGGAGTGTGAAATAGAAGGTGTGGTGAATGTAACTGCTATGAGTGAGATGATTTATGTGTCCCAAGTGGCTGCAGCAGTTGCGGCATTGCACGAAAGATCCCTGCTTGAAGACAAAATCAAGGGATTCATTGCTTTTCAGTCTCTTCCAAAGTATCAGAGGTATTTTTCCTTGCATCAAAACCTTTTCTTTTCCAGAACTATAGAAGATTTTTGTCGTCTTCAATGATCTGTAGTCCATTTCTACTTGTATGCTAGATCTCGATTCAGGGTTATTTTGCCTCCAAATAATTGACATATTGTACATGCAAGTATTTATGGCAATGCTATAATATGATAAGAAAATATGATATTTCAATTGGTTCATGTTGTCAACTAATCATATACCCCATACCATACCTTAATTATGCCATTCATAATGTTTAGGCTTTCTCCTTTGATCCATTTATTTACTAAGAAATTCTTACTCTTGTGAGGATTTCAGCAACGACTATATATATTTCCCATCCTCTTGTCTGTCTTGACCAATCCTGGTTTTATTTGGATCTTTTAGGATGCTCTTAACGCATGCCCTTGATCTGCTACACACGATTTCTCTGTCTCTCAGCCTATAGATCTTACCTCTTATGAAACTTTAATTCTATTATTATGTACGAAAAAAGAAAGTTCTTTGTTGAGAAGCTCTGCATTATGGACTCGTGACAACCTGAGTACTTTCTATTAGGTCCCATTTCCCTCAAATTAAGCACGTACTAGTGTTCTTGCCCACATCGTTAAGGTTTTTAAGAATGTATTTGTTGCTTTCACACAGATTTCTGTAGGCTTCCTTGTTTAATTTTAATGTTTTAACATAATGTTGATATTCTCACAATCTCACTGTTTGGCTCTATTTGTGATGGTCCTATTTCTGATATTGTATTATATTTTGTCTGCGTTGCCTGAAAATGTTGTGTTTTATGAACTCATTGAGTAGGATGGTAGAACATGCTAATGTTACGAAGAAAGCCGATGAAGTGCGTAAAAGTTGCCCTAACTATAAACCAATAATTGAGCATGATGGGCTACCTCAACAACAGCGGACAGACGAGGTACTAACTAAAAGTACAGCTATGAAATAAAATCGCATTTATATTGTTATACTATTGTTTATATGTAGTGCCTATAAAGCGGGTGACCTATTTTTCATGCTATTAAGAATATATATATATATATATATATATATATATATATATATTTGCATTCACAAGAGGATGGAAAATAAGTCATTACCATTCTAATGATGAAGTATGATAGCTCGGGTTTGGAGTATAAAGAAGGCAGGCACTAAATTTTGCATTCAATAAGGAATTTTGTCTCTTTTGACACTACTTTTGAGGGTTACTTTTAGCGACGAGTTCATCAAATTACACTGCAATCTGAAAAGCTTCTAATAACTTAAAATTAGGCTCCACGGCGAATGGAATACGACAATATCTGTTATCTTTTGCTTCCAAATCAGCATCTTTTTTCAATAGACAAGGTAATTAGTTTTACTCATGTCTAATGGTTCTTGTTTCTTTATAGGAAAGAAGTCGGACTAAGACGATAGAAGAAAAACTGGCTGAAGAAAGAGATTACAAACGACGAAGAATGTCATACCGGGGCAAGAAGTTGAAGCGATCGACAGCAGAGGTACTCATCAGCTTTCAATAATCAAACTTCAAATCCTTTTTAATTTGTCTTTGTATATACATCTCATAAAGGCCAAAGGGGCAGCCAGTGCACAAGGTTCCCGCCCATTGTGGGAAGTGTCATTTATATATGCAGCCGAGCCTACCTTTTCTATTTCCATATCATGCCAATAATTAGAAAACCTGAGAAGTTTAATCTTTGTGTTGAATTTTGTTTTGAAGTTAACTTCATCAATTGTGCTCTTAACAAATTATTTAAAGATGTAGATGAAGGAAAAATATTACTGAGAAAGTTAGGATCCGGACAGCATGGCACTGTAGAAAAAGTTGTGGACATATTTTGAATCCTCTAAATTGAACCATACCATACATCACATAAATTTAAAATGATCAATCAACTGCTTGGTTTTGTTATCCAGCAGAAGAGATCAATGAGCTCATGTTTTTCTTACTCAACTGAATTGTGGAGGAAAAAGTTATGGGAGAACTTGGTGGTAGATATTGTTTTTCTGATTGTTTGCTGGGTATCAAGGCTAAATTTGTGTCTCATAGTGGTCATTTCCAAAGTATTCACAACTTCTCTAGTTTATGCTCCTGTGATGCAGCCTATTGCTCTTCACAAGATTCATGCAATGTTCTTGCCAAAAACTTTCTAGCTTAGTAATTTCTGTTTGCTAAATAAGTTACTTAGGATTATAAACAGTGCAACAGTGGGCAATGGAGATCAAATATATTTGCTAATTGAATTTTGTGAGTAAACATAAGAATCTAGCTTTCTTTTGGCATGTATGATCATTTTGCAGAGTTCCCCTTTGGAATCTTTTCCCCTTTTTATTAATACTTTGCACCTTTTTGTATACCTCCTACAAAGGTTATGAGGGATATAATAGAGAAGTACATGGATGAAATAAAGCAAGCTGGTGGCATTGGATGCTTTGTGAAAGGGGGAGCTGAAGAGGGAAAGTTCCGATCTGAATCTTCTGCCCCTGACATTTCTCTAAGAAATAGCAACCATGTATTGTCTGGAGCAACAGGTGGCCCCACAAACTACCAGAAGAATCAACCAGGCTTGGATTATGCCATCAAAACTACAGAGTATGTGGATGTATCATTTAAAGATTCTGAGCAATCTAGAAAAGGCTATTATAGGCAGCATGAGCATCTAGAAGATAGGAGGAGTTACAGTAGGAAAGAGAATGATAGAGAATATTACTCTAGAAGTCCAGAAAGAAGCAGGAGTTATAGCAGGTCACATGGTCAGAGTAGTCGAGGAAAACAAGACGATGTCATAACTAGAACCAGACATCATGAAGCTAAACGCTTCAATGATTATGATAGAAGATCATCTTCTATTTCAAACTATATGAATTACTCAAACGCAACAAAGATTGATCAAAAGTCAGAACATACGGATAGAGAACGAAGGAGCACTTATAGACATAACGAGTCAGACTCTTCGGTGCGAAATGTATTTGAGGATCGATACGACCCTTCAGAATCTCATGACGTCAAAGATGAAGTTTCCTATGGCAGTCCATATAACAGATCAGATAGAGTAAATGATGGGGAATTCCATGAACAACTTAGCAACTATTCTGCAAATGAGCAGTATCCTGGGTATAGAAAGAACTCGAAGTAGTTTCAGTTCATGGGTAAGTTCATTTTGTCCCATTTGATCTTTGTTTTGATTGAATATGAGAATTTGTTTTTGACATGGTTTATTCACACAATCTTGCAGTAAGAAGTCATCAGGGTTGAACCATTTTATCTACCCCTGTATCCTCCTCTGTATCCTTTCATTGTTCTTTTATGTTTGTTTTTCATGTCTTCTCTATATTAACGCTTTATGTACCTGCTCATCTTCCTCTGCATGGTAGAACATATAGGAGCTGCCCTTGATACCATTTTCCAAATATAGTTGTCACCATCATCAATATGAGTATCCATGTGCTATTAAATACATTGTCATTGCATTTTTTGGTGGTAATACTTTTGTTATCTCCATGTTTATGACTTGCTATATCATATTCTTCATGATTTAGAGTTTTTTTTAATTCAATTTTGTAATAGAAATACGAAATCCGGGAGGGGGCTACCTATAAAAATGATTTTTCTCCAGTTATACAAATAATAAATAATGTAAATCTATGTTGAATATAAATTCAAATGAATAAATGTTGTTTTTGCTGACATAAATCACACTTGCATGTGGCTGCTTGACAATTTTGTCACCATTTTGCCCTACATTTTATAATTTTTGGCATTTATCTGAGTTCAAATAGTTTTTCATATCAAACTTGAGCCCTTTTTCCTACATGCTCACTTGTGTTGTGTTGGGCTTTTAACAATTGAGTTTATTGTATATAGTCGTACACTGATAGCATTATATCTCTAAATGAGTACTGATCATTAGAGCTGTTCTGTGGTGACTGCAACCAACCAGTATGAGACAGCTCAGAGCAAGTTGCATTAATTTTCATCTAGTGACTTGATGCAATTGGAAAGCCTTTATCATTGCAATCTTTTGCTGAATACGCCTACATGAATTGAAAAAGGGAACAAGAAGTGGAAAGTAAAGGAAAAACTGGTCTATTTGTTTGTAGAGTTAAGAGTTTTACTTTGATTGGAAAATGAAATTACATTTAGGGTTGACTACACTTGTTCCAAAAGTTATATATAGCTATTTCCTTATCGATAGTTCTACATGTAGGTAAGTATACAGTCCCGGTTGTGTTGGTAAAATGTTGAATCTTAAGCTTCATAGTAAGTGTTTGACACTACATAATGGCAATAAAATTTGTCATATATGTCATGCTTGGAGTTAAGAACCTATGGCACAGAGACACTGATAGGTAAATAAGGGACTACAAACAGAAGTTGAACTGGTATAGCATGAACTTTGGCGAGATTCCATCTTTGTGGGATTTGACTCCGACCCGACAAAATCGGGTTAAGTGCTGACATCCAAAACCCTATAACTACACTATGGAGTGATTCAATAGTTAGTTCATGAGTTTACATGGTAATATTTTTAGATGCCCATAGTTTGGTGGTTGTCTTGTGAGTTGTGGCATCCTTTGTTTGGTCTGTATTCAGTACAAGAACATGCAGAATTTGGTTTCATGCTTATTTACTCATTTACAAGTCATATTAGAAGCCATATGTATTGTATAATCATATCATATCTTTCACATATTGCTACTCTTATTTTAAGGTAACTGGTGCTATATATTTCTGAAATGTTAGTTCTTTCTTCAACTACTATATTATATTTATATTCCCATGGATTAATATCTCTTGTTTGAATAAAATAAAATGCCAAGTTCTCTCCAAAATACATGTGTAGTTATTTGCTATGGAGGCAGAATTTGTAGGCCCTTGTCCTCCATAAAACCAAGGTTAACAGGTTTGCTGTTATTTGCAGGGTATCTATCGGTATCATAAAATCCTTCAAACATAAAATCCTTCAAAAGTCAATATCGATTCATATTCTACTCTTCCGTAACAAACTGTGAAATAGCTCTATTAGTGGAATCATCTTATGTTGCATTAAAGCTTTCATCATCTACATGTAGAATTTCTTTTCTTCTGAACTTATTAGTTCTTATTGCTGCTTTGTAGATTGTAAGAACCTCAAGACTTAAATGGAGAAGAATCACATTCAGCTCATGCCGACATTGCAATCTTCCATGTGGGGTTTATGCATCTGTGGATAGATGTATAGGAGAAAGAATCAAAGTTGGTAAGTAGTGAGTTGATAAAACAATATGAGCCAAATGCTTAGATGATTCTCAGGATTAATATCATCCAACCATCATGTGGGTTGTTTGCATTTTTAGTTGTAACCAGATACTTTTAGTTTCTGAAATATAAAGGATTAGTTAACTTCACCTGTTCCATTCCAAATCAGCTATTGTTTCAAAATAAAGTATAATTTTATGACAAGTTAAACCTCTTTTATTATCATACCATATTTGTCCGACTGGTAAGTGATTTTACCTACGCAAGTTTGGATGATCCATAATATTGGCCGATTTGATCTGAGCCAACAGTTTTTGGTGCTTTTTAGCGCAATACTAAACAAATTTATAGGATGATTGTGGATGAGTATTCTAGAGTCAAATTATAGTGGTAGTGGGTTCAAGAACCAATCCATTTATAGGATGAATTTGCTTCTTTGTTGTTTGAACATATTAGTCAAACACGGAAGCGTGTCAATGGTAAGTTATTTTGGTCTTCGCCTATTCTATAATCCTAGCTGATGAAACCCTATTCTCCATTTACTTTTGTATTAATTAATTGATGAAAGCAAAGCTATTTTGTAGTTAACACAATAATTGCGAGTTTGTAAAAAAAAAGAATTACCAACCATTTGTATGTGTTAAAGGATGAATTGGATACAGTAGAATTTCTTGAATTCAATACTCTATAATTTCAAACTTCAATGATAGCATATCATACTTTTCGATAATTGTGAAATCCATCCTGTTGTCATTGGTATTCAAACTTGATAATGGCCTACTGTTCGTGTGATTATTTGTATGCAAACTATGTTTCAAATACAAATTTAAAAACATTAATGATCTATAACTATGGTTAATAACATATTTAAATACAAAAATAAATCAATCATAATACAAAAGGGTAGATCAATTACTTACATTACAAACTGAAACCTAATCACAATCAGCTCCCATACATTTTTCGTATACCTCATTCTAAACCCACGTGAATGAGATATGTAAATTGCACAATTTTCACCGAAAATCATGGTAAATTCAATCCACAAATCTCCGGAAATGATCATCGACCAATTTCCGACAATGATCAGCAACAAATTTCCTCTTTGATTCAAGTCTTCTTATTTCCTTTTTGATCCTTGTACTCTACAGTCGTCTTCAAAGCATTCTCTGCGTCCCGATTGACCTATTCACAGGAGAAACCATAAAAAAAGTGATAAGACACAATAAATGTTTACGGGAGAAACCATTGGAAAATGTTAGAAAATAATATTGATAAAGGCAGAATACAAAAGAGAGGAAAACACAAAGCTGTGTTTAAAAGTTAAGAAGTGAAATATAGTTGGTTTAAATTTCATGTTAAACAAAAATAAAGTATAAAAATGTAAAATTGAGCTCCTCAAGAAATAAAAAATAGTTATACTTAATTATACATGTTTTCAAAATTCAGTACCCTAGTTTTTTTTTACAGATACTTCGACTTTTTCGTTACACTTAAAATAACCTTTGTCAAAAATATCATAATTGGTAGGTCAAAAGTCCATAATATCTGGATTAAACATGGTAAAATTACTTAATAAATAAGAAATAACTATTTCATCCTTAATAGCACAAAATATTCAACTTGTGCTTGAAGGGCATATATTTCTTTCCAAAAATAAAATGAAACAATATAACAATATATGAAATTACTATTTGTCCTCTCTCTTCAACCTATTTCAAAATCGTCTGCAACGAAGAAATGCATCTATAGTCTCTAATGGAGGCCGCTCGAAAAAGTACCATCTCTGTTTGGCTCAGGTGACGAGTCTGAGAACCCGCAACTGTTGGCGAAGCTCCCATACATTCTTTCGATTTATTTTCTATGGTTATGATATGAAAAAAGTCCATAATATAATTAAATTGACAAATAAGAAATATAAACATTATTCCATTTCTTCTCCTTTCTCTAAGGAAGCAAATGGAACTTTAAAAACTAAAAATTCAACAACATATGAAAATATGGTGCAATATTGGGGTATGGAACGAAATGAGGTTGATCACTGACATTTTCGGTAACAATATGGGGTTGAGTGATGCGGATGGATTTAACATGTCCACCCAGCCAAATCTCCTCACAATTAACTCGACTTCGTCTATTTTAGGTGGTTTTAGAGGTATTTTATACAATTTGAGATTTATTTGGGCATGAGGTGAATTAGCAGGAAAAAAAGTCATTTCGAGCCATTTTTGAGCAAAAAAGAGCTCGAAAGCAAAACCGAGATCGACACTAAGTGATTTGTAGCTAAGAGGAGCAGCAGAGGCAACTCACGACTCCTCAAGTCACGAAAGCCTGTCCTAACTGGTGGGTTGTGAGTCAAGAACCAGAGAGATGAGAGCAGGAGCTGAGGAGTGCAGGTCACGACACCCTGTCGTGACTAGTGTTGTCGTTAGTCTGCAATCTGAAGGATTGAAACTCTCAGAAAGTGAAGAGAAAAATCATGATTCCCAAGTCTCGACATTTTTGTTGGATGCAGGACACTTAGGATCAGATTCTCAAGGTTCCGGAGGAGAAGTCACGACTCACCATAATCACGACACCCTGTCGTGATTTGGTGTTGTCGTGACGTGGTGATAACAGTGCGAAATTCTGCAGAAAACACCCAAATTGCCCCAATTTTGATCTATGGTCTAAATAGCCCTTAAATTTCAAATTTAAGTGCGTGCTAGGAGAGACCTACTAGATTTGGCCCTTCTTGGGAGGTCTCAAAAAGGGTTTAGGAGAGATTTTGAGGGCTAAGGAAGAGATTGAAGATTTTGAAGAAGCAAGCGCTAGGATTAGGATCTAGAAGTTCAATGTGAAGCGAAAAGTTTGGATTCAAACTTTGGAGTGGGTATTGTAATCTCTACTTTATCTTAATTTAAATTTGTGTTTTGGATTTGAGATTTGAATATTCACGTGTTGAATTGAGAATTGTTGAGTTGATTTGCATTTATGCAATTAGAATTGAGTTGTGATTATAAAATTGTCCATTAATTATTTGAGATTTGGGTTGGATTTGACGTTGTAATGGCTCAAAGCATGAGATTGTGCTTTTAGCCTTGATTGATTGTTTGATTGATGTTGTTAATTGTGGATCTAGCATGAATTAGATTTAAATTGGTTAATTGTGTTTAGATAGTGGTGCGATTGCCACTCTAAGAGTTGTTGATGATGATTGTAAGTGTGATTATTGTTGGGCCAAAATGTGACGTGAAAACGTCGCACAATGGTTTTCACGTGCAAGTGCACATGGTTCGCAAGTAATATAATTTATAAGATCCGTTAAGATACCGAGTTGGTCCACAGGGATTAAAATGGGGTTTACGATTAAACAATGAAAGTGCTTGCGGTTAAGACAAAGGTATATAATTACGAAAGTGATATCGAATGGTTTAAAACGCATAGGGTGCTAGACAATCATCAAGTAAAATAGTTCGAGAGACTTAAATTCTATAGAATGAAAGGTATGTTGAGCCTATGTTTTAAGTGCCGACCTCGCACTTAAGACAATGAGGTTAGCCTAATCCCGAGTTTCCTCGTGCCCTTTCGGTATTGAGAACAACTCGAGACCGCATTAGATCGACAATAATAAGCTAAGGGTTACTACAAGGTGCCAAGATACGATCTTGAGCCTACAACCCTCGGTGGATGCTAGGTCTGAAGTCTATTCCTTCCCTTTCGGTTTCAGATAGAACTCCTCAAACACATATTGTAAAGCGTCAAACAACAATCCACACAACAAATTGATCATTCATAGAATTAAACCTCAATAAACTTTATAATCACATTTCATATTGTCTAGCACCCATGGCTAAGGGATTTAGCCCTCAACCATGGTGCTCGAGTCTAGCAACATCATGGTTAAAGCAAGAACACACATAAACATCATAGTAAATACAAATCAAATGGATAGAAATGCTCTTGGAGTCTAGAGCAAGGTGCTTGTTCAAGTTTGATGAAGAACGGTTGAACCCTTTAGCCTCTTGACGTTGAAAAGGATGAAGAACACTCGAAAAACGATGAAGAACACTCAAGAAACCTTCAAGAACTGCTGGACAAGCTTGGCTTCTCGTTTTCTCTCTCCATTTTTCTTTTCTTCTCAAAATATGAGTCAAAAATCCTGTTATAGTTTTCTGAATCTAGCCTAAGTCACAATCGTGCCTCAGTGATGGTCGCGATCGTGCGCCGGGATGGCACGATCGTGACTGGTAGTTGGTAGGATATTTTCAAGTCTTCTCGGGGACAATCGCGCCTTTGGTGCCTTCGGGGACAGACCCCACTTAAACACTTATCATCCCGATAAGTAAATAAGCGTATGACAAAATTTGCCGAGTTAAGAACCCTAAGTCAACTTAATAGGAGGAGCTCAACATCTCCTAGGGGTTTTAGGAAAAACACCCCCGAACCGAAACACAAATTATTAGTAGGAATACTCACCACTATACTACAACAACTACACACGAAATAGCATTGCTTAAATCATGAAAACTATTGAATATACACGACGGAAACTAGCTTTAGGATTACAAACTACTCCTAACATAAACAATGAAATCCAATTGCCATAACACGTAATTGCACACGAGTAACCATATAAGCTCGGGATAATCATGCAAAGGTCAAAGTGCACGAAGGGTATCATTTTCACTCCGCACGCATGCTACACAACACTTGCCTTCACACATTTTGCACCACTTGAATCCCTTTCCCTCGATGCTTTGGCGATCATAGCCTAATGGTTCAGACCGATCCCGATGATCACTAGACCATAGCCAAGAGTGGATCCATAAGTGTAGGGCTTAACGTGGCTTGTATTGTTGGATTAGGCTCGGGTAGAATTTTTAGAGGGTTAAATCAGGAATATCAATGGTGCTCAATTTCTAAATTGCCTCAACCTCACAAACCCCGTTACAATTGTATCTCTCCCTGAGAATTGTTATCAATAACATGGTTCCTCTCCATAATCAATCACCTCTTCCCATTATTTTTATGCTGTGACAACCGACACTTTAACTTGCTTCTGGTTGGCTCCTCAATGCTAAACTCAACTACGTGCTGATTTGCATATGGGCCTTCATCCGGGTTTGGTTCGTTATTTTTCCTTACTTATTGTCTTTCTCTTGCTTGGCATTTTTGCTCTCTTGAATTTGGATCTTTCGGCATGCCTTGTGGATCTCTTCCTTTTTTCCTTCTTTGCTTTTGCTATCCTCAAACCTGAATCGCAGTAATCTCAAAGTGCTTACATTTGGTGTCTTCTTAGCAGAGTGTGGTTCTCTTTAAATGGCCAATTCCCTTTTTATCCCCAACCCCATGGTCATAATTCTCATTCCTATACAATTAGCCTAACCCTCCCCCCCCACTCGCTGAAGCAACTAAGCAATGTGACGCACGGGTTCAAATCAACGTTAGGCTATAGAATTGAAAGGACACAAGTTTATACGGTAGGGTTGTAGAAAAAGGCCTTTTGGCATAGAGAGGGTACTATGAATGATATGTATAGGGTAGAATCATATTTGACTCAAACGATCCAAATAAGTGCCTACAGATCTTTTCCCTTGGTCTATGATCTTTTGGCCGAAGCCATTTTGGTCAAACCATTAAGTGCAACCACGAAACACTGATGGGGATGCACACAGTGTAATCAACAAGCATATCATTTCATACCACGTGTTATAATGCATGCATACACTTTGGCCCACAGTGACCTTTTCCACAATATCCCAAAAATCGATAATCTCACTCATATGCATTTACACAATTATGTCAAAAGTAATCTCAATTTGGGCTAAGTGCCCCACATGCTCAAAAGAAACAAGACTCATTCAACAAATAAACTAATAATGTTAAGTAAAAAGGTATAAACTTAACATGCATCAGTCTGAATATTACTAAAACAAGTGTCTCCAAAATAGACCAAAATAACACAAATTCAACTAAAAGTTCCCAAAAATTACCAAGTCTAAATTCCCCGACAGCGACAACGATGATACCCCTCAATAGTCCGAGTCATCATTGGGCCTGGTCATGAGAACCGCTCGTGCGTGCTCCATGCTGGTCTTGGTACTGGAAGTGGACATATGGGCCGGACGGGGCCGGGAATGCGGCTCCCTAGAAACTCGGGTGGTCCTGGAATCGCGAATGGTAGAAGCTCGCGATCCCCCACACGTCATGGTGCTGCTGATACAGTGTCAGATCAACATACCCCTGGAAGGCATGCATTCTCGACCATTCTTGTTGAGACCGCTCGGAGTCCTTCTGCTGCTGGATGCGCATCGCACGCATCATGGCGAGAACATCCTCCTCCTGATCTAGCTCCTGCTGAGCTGCTGCCCCTCTGGCCGGTCCTCTGCCTCCTCGTGCTGATCCTGCTCGGCTTCCCCTGCGATCCTCTAGCGGTTGCTTCGTCAGGTTAGGCTCCCCGTTCTTAATCTTGAGCCGAATTCGCTCCAACCTGGGGTAGCTTTCCTTGACGATCTCCCTGTAGGTCGATCCACTGATCTTTTGTCCAAGCACATCATCTCTCTCGAAGATGGGAGGGCCATGGACATAGTTCACCCCGCTTACGAGTCCCCATACAATATGGGTGATCAAGCATCCTGCCCCAATGCCCCCGGGCTGCCTGGTGGGCATCTCCAGCAGCTGGTCTCAGATGGTCCTCTCCTATAGAGCTCGCGTACCCGTACGGTAGGCATTCAGGATCCACATCTCCTAGAGAGTAACGTCGTACTGACTGTTCTCCCTATAGAAGAGTGTCCCGGCTAGGAACCGCTGCAGTATAAGCATCCCGGGCTGGTCCTCGGGGATGTCCCTGGCCTTGTTGGTCTTCTCCCAATAAGGGCTGGCTGTGATGTGGTGCCACATCTCATTGTTGGACAGACCCAACACGGGCACCTCCTCCTCCGTGAACCCGAACATGGCTGTCAGGTCCTTCATTGTCATCGTCCAACGCCTCCCACACACCCGGAAACCTATTTCTGTGTTCTCCTTATTTTCCGGTTCCACGGTGGCAAAGAATTCTCGGTTCAAGTCTTCAAAGATCGGGGGCCTCCAGGTCATCATCCCCGGCCAACCCAACTAGATGGCCTTTGCATGCAACTCATCCCAAATGCCCAAGTTCCTGCATAAAAATTCATTGAAAAACCGGCCCGTTATCACCTCCCGGTTCTCAAAGGCATCATACATTTTCTTATACGGGCTTGGGGTTAGAAACCTGAGACACGCTGCATTTAGGGTCTCAATGGGGGCTCGGGAAGCAGGTTGAGCCGGGGCCGATCTTGCCCCCGATGTGCTGGTGGTTCTCGACTTTTTGCTGATGTTTTGAGCCCGGGATGGCTTCTTAGGTGCCATTGCATTTAAGAGAGTGAGAGGTCGGGAGTGCTTGATAAAACTTAAGGTGACCGGAAAGTTCGCTGGAAAATCTCGCCGAAAAATGTCAAGGTTGGCTTCATGTGGAGGGTTGGGTAGGGAAAGGGTAGGGAGTGTTTAGGGGTGCTAGAGGGTGGTTTAAAGTGAGGTTTGGTCGGAGTAAATACAAATCCAGCGAGGAATGGCCGAAAACAATGGAGGAGGGTGGTTAGGGAGTGGATTTGTGAAGGGAAAGTGGGGGAAATGGTAGATTTATGCTAGGAACGTAGTGAGAGGTGATGAGAGTACCTTAATCTAGCGTTTTGCGGCGAAAGAGACAGAGGTCGGCGCTGTGGAGGTTTAGGGTTCGCGAAAAGTGAAGAAGAAAAAGCCAGATTTGGCTTTATACGAGTCGAGGCACGATCGTGACTAGGGGGGGCACGATCGTGACTCGACAAATTTCTGGGGCTACGACTGTTGTTGGGAGAAAAAGCGGTCTCCCCTCTCTCGCGCAACAACACGCGGTCGCGACAAGTACAAATAAACCGATAAGATACCGAGTCGAATCCACAGGGACTAATGAGGGTCGTAGGTTGTTTTGAGTGTTTGTATTTATTTTAGTAAATTACCAACAAGTAAATAGCAACAACATGATAAAAATGGAAGTAAAGCGCCTAGGGTGCTAGACAAATAGCAATGTAAATAAGTTTACGAGTTTTAATTCCTTCGGATCGAAATTAATGTTGAGCCTATGTCTTAAGTGCCGACCTCGCCTTTCGGTAATGAGGTTAGCCCAATCCCGAGTCTCCTCGTGCCCTTTCGGTATTGAGAACAACTCGAGACCGCATTAGATCGACAATAATAAGCTAAGGGTTATTGCGAGGTGCCAAGACACGGTCTTGAGCCTACAACCCTCGGTGGATGCTAGGTCCGGATTCTATTACTTCCCTTTCGGTATCGGATAGAACTCCTCAAACACATATTGTAAAGCGTCAATTAAACAATACATGCATTCAAATAAGTAACCACACAACAAAGTCTTCAATCCTAGAACTAATACCTCCATAAACTCAATAAACGTATTTCATAATGTCTTTCACCCATTGCTAAGGGATTTAGCCCTCAACCATGGTGCTCAATCCAACTATCATCATACAATCAACGAAATTAAACAACAACATCAAAATAAACTAGTAAATAGGGATAGAACTGGCTCTTGGTGTTCTTGAGCAAGATAGATCTTCAAGCTCGGTGGATTTGATGGTAGGAATCCTTCCAAAGCTTTCTTTCCTAGCTCCAAAGGTTGAGTCTATGGTGGAATCCACTCCAAAAATCTCAAAGTGTCAAGAAGAGATGAAGAAATCTTCAAGTTTGATGAAGAACAAGAGGTTGGAGCTCTCAAACTAAGCTCTCTCCTCCTCAACTCGTTTTTGGTGTTTGCCCAACTCCTCCACACTCCAAAATATCTAATTTATGCACTTTATTATCAGTTTTGCGCCTTAGTCACTGTTAGGTTTTGCCCTAGTCCAAAATAATTCCTCAATCTATATTGTAACAGACATCATTATTATACATAATAAAAGGCATAATATTACTAATGTGTTGTAGTAATATATCTAATGTGATTTGATCTATATCATAATGTGTGTAATCACTTATAGTAGAACTATAGATCAGAAAGAGTTGCATTCGATAGAGTCCCTGATCAGCTAAGCTTCTTCTGAAGCGATCAGTATGAGACTAACTCCTTGTGATCACGCTCTACTGATCATGGCAAAGATGTGCCGGAGTTATATCATAGATATCATCAGGTCGATGATATCGGACAACCCGATTGTGAGTATGCTGCATAGATCCAGTCATGAGATACTCACATATCGTAACTTGTCATTATATCCTAAGACCGAGGAGTCTTTGTGTACACTATGTAACAAATACCTAAGTTTGACCTAGTCTAACGTTATCTGTAAAAGGGTAGCTATAACGGCTTCGATTGGCTTTGGCATTTATTGCACTAGTGAACTCGAAAGGCGTCTGAGGGATTTATCACTCATACTTCGGTATGAGAAAGATATCCGTTTAGGCCACTTGATGAGTATGACTGAAGAAATAGCATGGCCATGCAGGTGATACCTTAGTATCAGTTTTCAGTCATCTCAGATATCAAGAAACAGTGATTGATAAATTAGGATGACCGTTCTATGCCTATTGATCAATCTGGATATCGGTTTGATAAAAGGACATTGACATGTACAATAACAGGTTAAGTCGAATAATCGATAATCACGAATATTGGATAATCATAATGTCTTGCTAGAGGCCACTTATGATGGAAAGGGTAAAATGGTAATTTTACCAGTCTGCCAATTATTCGTGAGCCTAGAGGGTCACACGCATTAAGCACAATGCATGACAATAATTATGGATGAGATTTGAGAACGATTCGGTAGTTTTCTGGCCTAAGGTTTTAACCAGACGGTTGAAGAAATCAATTCGAGGAAATTGAGCCGTTTTGACTAAACCGAAATTAGAACTCAAGTTAATGGGTTTAATTTGGGTTTTAGTTAAATGGGCTTAAATCCCATTTAGGGTTCAAGATAAGAGAGGGGCTAAATGCAAATAAGAAGGATTAAAAGGATGGATAATGTAATTTTTATTTTGAAATTCAATTTTAATTTCAAATTAAAAATCACATAATCATATATTATCTTATCCTTGGAATTTTTCAGCAACCAACTCCTTCTCTCTCTCCCTCATTGCCGAACCCACTCTCTCCTCTCAACCTCCATTATTGCTCAAGCTTTCTTTTGGATTTTCTAGCAAAAATTAGAGAGAAAAACCATTTCGGTTGTGTGCTTGTGTGGACTTGATAGAGAGGACACTACGCTTGTGTTCTTGTCGATTTCAAGAGGTAAATTATCAGATTTTAATAGGGTTCATAACATGTTCAAATAGCATTAAGATCAAGTTTTGATCGATCACCACGGTTACATATTGTCTGCTGCATGATTTTCAATCTTTGGAACCCGTGGTGATCTCTTTCAGTCACGATCTTGCCTTGGTAGTCACGATCGTGCCTCACCTAGGCACGACCGTGAGTCAAATCGTGCATCGCCTCTGTAAGTTTCGAGCAAAATTCGGCAAAAAATACATTTAGGCACGATCGTGGCAAACCTAGGCACGACCGTGACCTATTGAAATCTTCACCAATGGATTAGTTCTTCACAATCCGCTCAAATCAACATATTATGGGCCCCAATCGGACTTCGGACGAGAAATCTACACCACCGGGAAATTTTAGCTGTTGTGCAGAACTTTCTTAACCGATTTTCAGCTCCTAATTATGCTCTAATTGTGCCTTGCACCTAAAAAATGTCTAAGACACACAAAGGATCAAAAGTACCAAATTAATGGCTCTAGAAAGCTGAAACGAGGACAATTCGGTGCTCAAATGCGGGTCAGAAGTGTAATTGCGAGGTCACATTCGGACCCGCAACAACACCCCACACTTAAAACCTTATCGTCCTCGATAAGAAAAACAAAATTAAGCACAAAATTTTCCGAATTAAGAACCCTCAGTCAACTCAATAGGAGGAGCTCGACATCTCCTAGGGGTCTTAGGAAAAACACCCCTGAACCAAAAATACGCAAAACAAACTAGCTTGCCTAATCAACACATTAAGACTTTGTTCACAAGATATGGACAATCGTTCAAATCCGAAAGGCCTCTACTCCTACAAACATGTTAATAACCCGTGGAGCCACCTTTTTCCACCATACCAACACAAACCCAAATGCTAAATTAGATGCGCGAATATCCGATTTATTAGCTAGATGTTTCTCAAGTTTATGTCTAGTTTGCCAAGAGTAATTATGCCAACTACAAGATCTTAAATGATGCACGTGTTGGAAACTTTGTGACCCTCGAGTTAAAAGCTCATGATGGATATTAAGGGGAGGTCACTTTTTATCTATGGAGTGAGCATATTTCCTTACATTCTCTCCCAAAGTGTGTTTGTGTTTCCCTTTGTTCACATTCCTACTTCTCATGATTTGAGACTATCCCGTATTTGGCCTTTGTGTAGCGTTTTGTCATTGTGACATTAGGAATTTGATTTGTGGGATCTTTTTGTTGCTTTTTGCGTGAGGAATGGTTTCTTTGTACAAGGGTTTGTGAGCTTTTTGATTGTATCCCATCATGTAGACATTAGGGATTTGGCTTGTGGAACCCAACTCTCAATCTCCCCCCTTGCCTTTTACCCCGGATCATGCCCGAGTTTGGGGACCAAGGGACAAATTCAAACACTCTTTTTTCTCTCAACTCACTTCAACTCTTTCTCGATATTTTCTTTTCTCCCAACCCCTTTTGGTTTCCCTTAACACCATCACCAACCCTAACTCGAGATCACGTGCTAGTGTGTGAATATATTCAAAAATAACTCATGCACTTGAATTAGAACTCTTGGCCAACTAATAAACAAGTTACTACATTTTAGCAAAGCAACCATACTTCACATTTCGCAAATAAGTAGCATTCATTCCAAACCATCAGAAGCCAAAAAAACTTCTCCACAAGACATTAACACGCATAGGAATCTCAAAATAGGCAATTGAATCCATGATCAAGCTAATAGACATCACAAATGTTCAATAAAGCAAGCAATTATTCTTCCTAACATGCAACTATCAACATAATTTAAAAACTCAATTGTGGTGTGTGATCAATCACACACCACACTTAGGGCTCTACCAAGCCTGCCACTAAAGACACTCGATTGTGGTGTGTACGGGGGTATACACCACACTTAAGACCTTACTTGGTCTTAAGTACAGTAAACATACAAGGTCAAATGTGGTGTGTACGGGGTACACACCACATTTAAGGCTCGACTAAGCCTTGACTTAGCACAAACAAACATACTATATATACACAAACATGCGAAAGAAAGTACTTTCCTCCATCAAACACAATTATTTTGAAACCATTCAATCTCTTCCTGATGTAGGCGGAAGAGATTTCCATTAGGCGCATAAAAATTCGCCGCCTCCACAACTTTTCTTTAAAGGGCAAGCGATGAAAGTTTTGCCCGATGGTACTAACATTCTCAAGTGCATATAAGCACTTACCATTCATTTTGTCAACATTTATATGCATCAAATGTAAACTTGATGCATACGAGAAACAAGGCAAGATGTCACCTTTGGTGTAGACATATACCGACTCCTCTGTCTTCTCTTTCTCAACCGGGACCTCTTCTCCATCTTGGATTACCAAGATAGGTCCCATTTCTCTCACCTCCTGCTTCCTCTCTCCAAGCTTCGCCAAGAGGTACCTTTCATGATTTTCAGACAATGTGTTAGAAATAAACACATGCAAAGATAAATCATTGTCAACAAATGCATATTTAGAATTTTCCGGAACCGGAATTTGCTCAAAAATAACTCTCTCGGGCAGGATATATTCTAAATCAAAGCAGGGGTTATCGTAAGTGTGAAAAAGAAGTGGAGCCCATATTTCTGCTTCAACTATGGGCTCCCTTACTGACAAAGCCTCTTCATAGATGGCCTCCTTGTCAGTCTTCTGTGGTACTTCAGCCACTAGCCCCCATGCTTCTTCTGGGGCTTCTTCCTCGAGCTCCTGCTCAACTTCCTTAGACTCGTCCATCACCACTCCAAGTTGCATGAACTCGAGCTCTTCGGCCCTTTCTTTCTCACCATAGATCGTGACATTTGATTCAATTCCATCTTCTCTTTCGTCATCGACCTCTAAAGAAGAGTCAAATTCAAAGTCCGACTCAGGCACAGTGGACTCATCCTCGTCCATGTTGGCCCAACTCTCCCCATTAGCCTTGTCAACCTCCATTTGCAATTGCCACAACTCGTCCTCCTTGGCCCACTCCTCATTAATCATGCGAACCTCCATTTTAGCCTCCATCGAGCTAGGAGCACTTCTTTGCTCAAACTTAGCCTCGGTGCTCCTCATCATTCTTCTAAGCTCGTCGGTCGCTGCCGTTTGGCTTTTCATAAAAGTCACTAAAACATCTCTTAGCGAGTCCTCTTCTTGGTTGTACTGAAGTGGTGGAGAATCATCTCCAGTTTGAAAATTTGACGGCGGCTCACGATAACCATAATCGAAGCCATTGTCGTAGTCTTCGCTGTAAAAATCCTCTTGAGAACCGTAGTTCTCATCCTGGCCATAGTATTCTTCTTGGCCCCATCTTCGCCAACTTGAATGCACCTAGCATCCTAGATCATCATCGTAGTTATTCCACTCTTGTTCCATTTAGAGCTAACCAAGCTCCGGATCATACACCAAACAAAGTACCTATAAAATAAACACTTAACAAGTATCAAAAACTAAAGAAAACAAACACAAGCAATCAAATAACCTAATACTAATTAGTCCCCGACAACGGCGCCAATTTGTTGGGGGAAAAAGCGGTCTCCCCTCTCTCGCGCAACAACACGCGGTCGCGACAAGTACAAATAAACCGATAAGATACCAAGTCGAATCCACAGGGACTAATGAGGGTCGTAGGTTGTTTTGAGTGTTTGTATTTATTTTAGTAAATTACCAACAAGTAAATAGCAGCAACATGATAACAATGGAAGTAAAGCGCCTAGGGTGCTAGACAAATAGCAATGTAAATAAGTTTACCATTTTTAATTCTTTCGGATCGAAATTAATGTTGAGCCTATGTCTTAAGTACCGACCTCGCCTTTCGGTGATGAGGTTAGCCTAATCCCGAGTCTCCTCGTGCTCTTTCGGTATTGAGAACAACTAGAGACCGCATTAGATCGACAATAATAAGCTAAGGGTCATTGCGAGGTGCCAAGACACGGTCTTGAGCCTACAACCCTCGGTGGATGCTAGGTCCGGATTCTATTACTTCCCTTTCAGTATCGGATAGAACTCCTCAAACATATATTGTAAAGCGTCAATTAAACAATATATGCATTCAAATAAGCAACCACACAACAAAGTCTTCAATCCTAGAACTAATACCTCCATAAACTCAATAAACGTATTTCATAATGTCTTTCACCCATTGCTAAGGGATTTAGCCCTCAACCATGGTGCTCAATCCAACTATCATCATACAATCAACGAAATTATACAACAACATCAAAATAAACTAGTAAATAGGGATAGAACTTGCTCTTGGTGTTCTTGAGCAAGATGGATCTTCAAGCTCGGTGGATTTGATGGTAGGAATCCTTCCAAAGCTTTCTTTCCTAGCTCCAAAGGTTGAGTCTGTGGTGGAATCCACTCCAAAACTCTCAAAGTGTCAAGAAGAGATGAAGAAATCTTCAAGTTTGATGAAGAACAAGAGGTTGGAGCTCTCAAACTAAGCTCTCTCCTCCTCAACTCGTTTTTGGTGTTTGCCCAACTCCTCCACACTCCAAAATATCTAATTTATGCACTTTATTATCAATTTTGCGCCTTAGTCACGATCTTGCCTTGGTATTCATGATCGTGCCTCACTTAGGCACGACCGTGACTCAAATCGTGCATCGCCTCTGTAAGTTTCGAGCAAAATTCGGCAAAAAATACATTTAGGCACGATCGTGGCAAACCTAGGCACGACCGTGACTCATTGAAATCTTCACCAATGGATTAGTTCTTCACAATCCGCTCAAATCAACAAATTATGGGCCCCAATCGGACTTCGGACGAGAAATCTACACCACCGGGAAATTTTAGCTGTTGTGCAGAACTTTCTTAACCGATTTTCAGCTCCTAATTATGCTCTAATTGTGCCTTGCACCTACAAAATGTCAAAGACACAAAGGATCAAAAGTACCAAATTAATGATTCTAGAAAGCCGAAACGAGAACAATTCGGTGCTCAAATGCGGGTCAGAAGTGTAATTGCGAGGTCACATTCGGACCCGCAACAACCGTGTTTCGATTGTGACCCAAATCGTGAGAGGCCACGGTAAGTCGAAATAAATTTGAATTAATTCGGGCACGATCGTCCCTGACGAGTCACGATCGTGCCTTCCCTTCTTTTACCAACCACGATTGTTCCTTGCAAACCACGATTGTTCCTTGCAAGCCACGATCGTGCCTCTTCCCATTTTTCTGCATTTTCCCCATTTTTCTTCTTCTTTTCTCAACTGAACTCTCGGACCCTATTGCCTGCACTTAGACTTGAATGGAAACAATTAAAAGACTCAATTGTGGTGTGTGTCACACACCACACTTAACCCCTCACTCAAGATTCCATTACTCTAGGATTCAACAAACCGAAACTATACAACTTTGTACAAGTGATGATTCTTACCTTTCCTCTTCAACGGGCTGTGGGCGCTCTTCGATTCCTCCTTTTCTTTAGCTCGGTCAGATTGCTGATCATCTCCGTAATGTTCGCTAACCGAGCTTGCATATCCTCCTGCAAGTCTTTGATTTCTTCCCTCACCGTCATGACGTCCACGATAATTTCTGAAAGACAGCTTTCAATATGTATTATAAGATCTTCAGGAGGGGTGGAGCTACCTTCAAGCTCGGGCGAATTAACCGGCCACCGTGGAGGTGGGGAGTTAACTCCATCGTCATCGGATGAGGATGGAACGTTCATCGCATATTCCCATTAATTCATCTTGGAGGGGAGAAATCGACTTCGGGAGTGTTTCTCTTGGAAATGTGAGGTAGCTTGATGAAATGAAATGGAGAGAGAGGATGGGCTCCCCTTATTGCCAAAAAGGAGGATGGGTGGGTTCTAGCCTTCCTAGAGATTCCCGTGACTCTCCTTTCCTTTCTTTCTTTTGCTCACTTATTGATGAAGAGAATTGCCATCACCTGCACAAGACACACAAAGAAGACAAGACACAAAGACTCAATGGTGGTGTGTGGGACACACACCACACTTAGGGTTTTACTACACCCTAAATTTAAGTAAACTCGAAAGTGGTGTGTACCCGGTACACACCACACTTAAGGCTTAACTAAGCATTGAGTTCACACGACACAATTTTAGAAAATCAACACTATTAATCTTATCACATCAACCCACATAGAGGGGCAAACCGTTCAAGGTTATAAGGCGATCACAAGACTTGAGTAAGATCAACTCAACTTTTTAGATTAAGGAGAAAGTACATGTTACCTTCCTCAAAATAATGAGATTGACTTGGCTTGATAGTTTGTCCCAGGTGTTGATTTGCTCTTCTTGCGAAGGAGAGGTGTATGCCATAGGCATCGTGATTGCACCTTTTCCTTCATGCAACAAACTGAACCAACATTAATGCATTGCTTATAACAAAAGAAACTAAATGTGAGAATTTACAAAGAGAGATTTAGAAACTTGGGCTGCCTCCCAATAGCGCATTTGTTTAACGTCGTTAGCCCGACTAACATCTGGTAGGAACCACACACCCTCGATCCAAGCCACCTTCTTCGGGTGACTCTTCGCCAACTCCTTTGAATCCTTTCACTTCTTCATCAACGTCAGGTTCAATGTCTTTTCCATCTATCCCGTGGTAAAGCTTCAAGTATAGCCCATTCGCAAAGAACGTGGTTTTGTCCTTTAGGTCCAAGATTTCCATCATCCCGTGGTGCAAACACGTGATGATCTTGAATGGCCCGGACCATTTAGACTTTAACTTCCTGGCATGGAGTTTGAGCTTTGCGTTAAAGAGCAACACCAATTGTCTCGGCTCAAAACTCCTCTTGGTAATGTGCTTGTCATGCCACCGCTTCGTCTTTTCTTTGTAAATGGCTTTGCTCTCATACGCCTCCCGTCTCCATTCTTCAAGCTCCTCTATGTGGAGCAACCTCTTGGTTCCCGCTTTACCCGAATCCATATTACACCTCATGATTGCCCATCTTGCCATATACTCGATTTCTACTAGCAAGTGGCATGCTTTACCGTACACCATCCGATACAGAGACATGTTGAGCGGGGTTTTATACGCGGTTCGACACGCCCATAGGGCTTCATCGAGGCGCTCAGACCAATCTTTCCTGTTCGGGCCTACCATCTTCTCCAAGACCCCTTTTATTTTCTTGTTGGCGCTCTCGGCTTTCCCATTGCATTGCGGGTGGTAAGCAAGAGCCATCTTGTGTTTCATGCCAATTATCTTGGCTAGAGCTTTGAAGAACTTGTTTCGGAAGTGAGCGCCACGATCATTTATAATAGCTCGGGGGGTTCCGAATCGTGCGATGATATACCGCTTGATAAACTTGATAACTGTCCTTGCATCCGCTACAATACAAGCTTCTGCCTCGACCCATTTAGACACATAGTCTACCGCGACTATGATATAGAGCTTCCCATAAGATGATGGGAAATGTCCCATGAAGTCCATACCCCACACGTCGAACACCTCGACTTCCATAATACCAGTTAGAGGCATCTCCTGCCTCCTGGAGATATTTCGTACTCTCTGACATCTGTCACATTGTTTGGTGTGCTCGTGACAGTCTTTAAAGAGGGTCAGCCAATAAAATCTCGACGGCAATACTTTTGGAGCGGTCTGTTCTCCCCCGAAGTGACCCCTATAAGAGGAATAATGGCAAGCCACCAGAATTCCAGGAATTTCATTCTCTGCTACACACCGGAGGAAAATTTGATCATTCCCTTGCCTAAACAAATAAGGCTCATCACAATAGTAACTGTTTCAAGAATGAATGAACCTTTTCTTTTGTTGGGAATTAATCCCCGAGGGCACGATCCCACATGAAACATAGTTTGCGATGTCAGCATACCATGTTACTGAGCTTTCCACCGCCAAGACATGTTCGTCGGGACATACGTCCATGATTTCCTCTTCACATTCCTTCTCGCCATTTTTCACTCGAGAAAGGTGATTGGTTACTTTATTTTTAGCTCCCTTCCGATCCATTATCTCAAGCTCAAATCTTGTAACAAAAGGACCCATCGGATTAGCCGAGCTTTTGCCTCCTTCTTGGCCAATAAATACTTCAAGGCCGCATGATCTGTGTGCACCACAGTTTTCTACCCTATCACGTACTGACGGAACTTCTTGAATGCAAATATCACTGCTAGAAATTCCTTCTCAGTAACTGTATAATTCTCTTGGGCGTCATTTAGAGTTCTACTCGAATAAGAGATGACGCGGAAGATCTTTTCATGCTTTTTGCCTAGAACCGCTCCCAAAGCGTAGTCGCTTGCGTCACACATGATCTCGAAAGGCCGACCCCAATCAAGGGCAGCTACTATTGGAGCCTTTACCAGTCTTGCTCTCAACTCATCAAAGGCAACCTTGCAATCCCTTGTAAATTCAAAATTTTACCTCATTCTCGAGCAATCTAGACAAGGACTTGCCTATTTTTGAGAAATCTTGGATAAAGCGTCTGTAAAAACCGGCATGGCCAAGAAAACTTCTCACCAATCTCATAGAAGACGGATATGGAAGAGTCTCAATGACACTAACCTTGGCTCGATCAACTTCAATGCCTTCTTTCGAGATCTTGTGGCCCAAAACGATTCCTTCACGTACCATGAAGTGGCACTTCTCCCAATTAATTACCAAGTTGGTTTCCTCGCATTTTTTCAACACATTTTCCAGATGCTCCAAACACTCGCCAAATGACCTTCCAAAAACTGAGAAGTCTTCCATGAAAACCTCCACGTAATTCTCGGCCATGTCTGAAAATATAGCCATCATGCACCTCTGGAAGGTCACCGGGGCGTTGCAAAGCCCAAAAGGCATTCATCGGAAGGAAAACGTCCCATAGGGATAAGTGAATGTTGTCTTTTCCTGGTCTTCCACGACTATGTGGATTTGACTATAACCACTGTAGACGTGTAGGAAGCAATATAATTCATTTCCGGCTAGCCGATCCAACATTTGGTCTATCAAGGGTAGCGGGAAGTGATCTTTCCTTGTCGCTTTGTTCAACTTGCGGTAGTCCATGCATATACGCCACCCGGTCACGGTGCGTTGAGGAATCAACTCATTGTAAGCATTTGCAACTACCGTTAGGCCTCCATTCTTCGGAACACATTGAACTGGGCTAACCCACTTGCTGTATGAAATGGGGTATATCATCCCAGCATCTAACCATTTCAAGATTTCCTTCTTCACCACTTCCTTCATAGCTGGATTGAGCCGTCTTTGATGTTCGACGGAGCCTCGGCATTCCTGCTCCAGAATAATTTTGTGGGTGCAAAAGAATGGGTCTATCCCTTTAATGTCGGCGATAGTCCAACCCAATGCCCCCTTGTGTTTCTGCAATATAATCATCAACCTTGCTTCTTGATCTGGACACAGGGCAGAGGAAATGACAACTGGAAGCGCAGAATCTGGCCCCAAATACTCAATACTTCAAATGTTGGGGAAGCACCATTAGTTAAAGCTTTGGAGCTTCCTCAAGCGAAGGCTTGGTGTGGGGAACGGTTCTATCTCCCATAAACAATGGCTCAGTGCCCCTGTATCCTTCTCTTCTTTCCACAAACCCGAGAGCGCATAACTCACTTTGCTCATTCAATTCCTCTTTTTCTTCAATATCTAATTGTTCAAAGAAAGCACTAGAAAAATCATTAGTACTTAAACAAATTGAGGGGAGAACATGTTGTACCTCTTGATCGATCAAGGAGATGGCAGCCAACTCCGAATAATCCATATTAGGCGCTTTAATCCATTTTAGAATGTCAAAGATGATAGTTTCGCCTCCCACCGTCATCTCCAAGACACCTTGTTTAACTCGAATTACCGTGTCGGCGGTTCCGAGAAAAGGTCGCCTTAAAATTAGGGGAACCGCATGATCTACCGGAAAGTCAAGAATGATGAAATCGGCCGGCAAGATAAAATTTCCAATGCGCACCAACACGTCTGTAGTTACGACGGTTTTAGAGATTGGCTGATTTTTAAAGGAACTGAAGAACATGTTACAAATAATTTCGAAGCATCTTCTGCGACATCTTGTGTAACATTGTTGACGGCGTCTCGGCAAACATCCTGATTGACAGAAATCAGGAAAGTGCAGTTTCGGCAGAAAAGTACGAAGACGATTAGGAAATTCCAGAAACGACTTCAAATCTGGAAAGAAGAAAGACGGTGCTTAAGAGGAAACCCATTAGGGTTAGTACTCATCCTCGATTGTTATAAAAGCTTAGGCTACCCCCTTAGCAATCGTGTGGTTCTTTATTTGTTTCCTAGCAATAATTTGCAAAGCTCTTAGACGTGAAGGTTTGCGGGCTGAGAGGTTGCAGAATAGTGCTAAGGATATTGTGCATCACCATAACTATTGAGAGTTAGGTGATTAAGGTTTACTGATCGCGTGAGTGAAGACTGCACGCAACCACCAAGTTCAACGGATACTTGAACCGACAGAGCAAGGCGATTGCTCGAAGAGTGGAATCAAGACGGAGTCTTGGATTCAGGGGGAGACCCTGAGATAGATTGCACTGTAAGACGTAGCATAAAGTATAGATCTAGGGTTGATCACATGTACTTGTATGTTATGACGAATTACTGATAAGTGAAATCTTTCCACTAAGCTGAGAGACCCCAGACGTAGGTGACGTTGCACCGAACTGGGTAAACAATATGCTGTGTCATTGTTTATAGTTTTACATTTTATGTCTTGCGTTATCTACACAAGAAGTAATACACAGTGTTATAGCTTCATACATAACATTGTGTGTGACATCTTGCACGACTAGCTGATCAAAATTTCAGTTGGTATCAGAGGGGGCACCTACAGCTTTAGGTGAGTTCCTAAACAAATATTTTGATCAAGATGGACAATACCATAGAAGGAGGATCCATCAATCGACCACCTGTTCTAGATGGAAGCAACTACGACCATTGGAAGGCTCGAATGTGTGCCTTCATGAAGTCACTTGACAACAAAACATGGAAGGCCGTGATCAATGGTTGGAATGCTCCACAACTCAGTGACAATGATGGTAATCTTATCGGTCCAAAACCAGAAAAAGACTGGACTGATGATGAAGACGAAGAATCACTGGGAAATTCTCGAGCTCTGAATGCTATCTTCAACGGTGTTGACAAAAACGTATTCAGACTAATCAACACATGCACAACTGCCAAATCCGCATGGGATATCCTGGCTGTTGCATATGAAGGAACAACTAAGGTTCGAGAACAAAAACTGCAATACCTGAAAACCAACTTCGAAGCCCTCGTCATGAAAGAAGACGAATCAATTGCAGAATTCAATGTTCGTATTCGTGATCTAGCCAATGAATCCTACTCTCTGGGAGAACCAATGTCTGATGAAAAACTGGTAAGAAAAACCTTGCGTGCTCTTAGCCCTAGATTTAAGATGAAGATCACTGCAATTGAGGAAGTTCATGACCTCAAGATCTTAAAATTCGATGAGCTAATGGGGTCTCTATGACCTATGAGTTATCTCTGCCCAACATCGACAAAAGGAATAAAGGAGTTGCTTTCAAAAAGCTCAACCCACAAGCAACCAGAACATGAGGATTCTGATTCCGAAGGAGACATCGACGCTACAATGGCCCTTGTCACAAAAAATTACAACAAAGTCATGAGAAGATTCAGTCGAATGGGTGGACGGAATGTCACAACAAATGCCAGAAACAAAGCTCCACAAAAATCTCAAACAGGAGGAAGCCTTGACAGACCAAACAGAAGTGGAGAAGAAAACAACAAAAACAAAGGACTTCAATGCCATGAATGTGAAGGATTCGACCATCTTGGCAGAGAGTGTCCAAATTTCATCAAACAACAAAAACGAGGATATAATGCCACCCTATCAGGTGAGGACAATGAAGATAGTGGATCTTAAGAGGTAAGCAACTTTGTTGCATTCACTACTACTGTATCTACATGTAAACTTGATAATTCTGCCAATGTCAATGATGATATCCACCATCCAACTCCAAATGAGAATTGGACTAAAGAGCAACTAGTCGAGGCATACAAAAGTTTACACACCAGATGGATCAAGGAAACTCTGATCCTTGACCAACAAGGAGAACGGATCATCAGTCTTACCAACGACAAATCTAGATTTCTAGAGACGATCGTGGAGCTAAAACGCGAAATCACCAGACTCAATGGAGAAATCAGTCTCATGACTAAATCGGTAAAGATGATGAATCCAAGCACAGAATATCTTGACAAAATCCTATCAGTAGGAAAGCAGTCCAAGGATACAACGGGACTGGGGTACACACAATATCCCCTCAACAACAGTGACGAAGTTTGTCCCACAAGAAGCCATGGTTGACAAGAAACCACTAGATGCCCCAACATCTAGTTATATTCTTTGGATCCACTGGTTATATTCTGATTGATAGAGAGCCTAGTCGAAAGCTTGATCCAAAGAGTGATGAAGGCATCTTCCTTGGCTACTCAAGGAATAGTCGCGCGTACCGAGTCTTCAACAAACGAACTAAGACCATGATGGAATCAATCAATGTTGTTATTGATGATGACTGTGAAGATGCCTCAGAAGATGCGACAGACGAAGACGTAGTCTATCCCAACAATGGTAGAAAGGATGCCACTACGGATGTCAGAGAAGATGCTAGTAGCAAATCAGAAAACAACGATGCTAGTTCAAATGTCAATAATGATGAGACAGTTCCTGAAACCAACAATAAGAATCCCTCGCAAAGAATCTAGGCTAACCATCCTATCTCTGGAGTAATTGGAGACCTAAATGAAGGCATACAGACTCGGTCAAAAACTCCTGAAGACTACAACGAGGTGATAGGTAACATATGCTTCGTTTCACATCAATGATGAGTATTGGGTCAATGCTATGCAAGAGGAAATGATTCAATTTGAGAAGAACCAGGTATGGGAACTGGTGCCCAAGCCAAGTGAAGGAAATATCATTGGCACAAAATGGATCTTCAAGAACAAGTCCGATGAGCTTGGTAACATCATTCGCAACAAAGCCAGGTTAGTTGCTCAAGGGTATACTCAAATTGAGAGAGTCCACTTCGATGAGACCTTTGCTCCAGTAGCAAGACTTGAAGCAATCAGACTTCTACTAGGGATATCATGTCATCTACAGATTAAGCTTTACCAGATGGATGTCAAAAGTGCTTTCCTGAATAGAGATCTCAACGAAGAAGTGTATGTATCGCAATTTAAAGGATTTATTGATCCTCACTTCCCTGATCATGTGTATAAACTCAAGAAGTCTCTCTATGGGTTGAAACAAGCACCAAGGGCCTGGTATGAAAGGCTCACAAAATTTCTGATTCAAAGTGGCTACACTAGAGGGGGAGTCGACAAGACTCTATTTGTGAAGAATGAGGACGGAAATTTGATGATAGCCCAAATATATGTCGATGACATTGTCTTCGGAGGGATGTCAAAAAGGATGGTAGAGCAATTTATTCAACAGATGCAATCAGAATTCGAGATGAGCATGGTGGGAGAGCTTACCTATATCCTAGGCTTCCAAATCAAACAGCTAAAAGATAGCATCTTCATATCTAGAGCAAATATGCGAAGAATATTGTCAAGAAGTTTGGGCTAGAGAAAGCCTCACATAAACGGACACCTGCAGCTACACATATCAAGCTAACTAAAGATGATCTAGGAGAAGCCGTCGACCAACACCTATACAGAAGCATTATCGGTAGTCTTCTCTACCTTACTGCGAGTCGACCAGATATTGCCTACTCTGTAGGAGTATGTGCACGATATCAAGCTAATCCCAATGTTAGTCATCTCTCCCAAGCTAAAAGAATTATAAGATATATCTCAGGGACTATAGACTTGGGTTTATTATACTCATTCGACACATCCTCTACCCTGGTGGGGTATTGTGATGCCGATTGGGCTGGAAACACAGCAGATAGGAAAAGCACATCTGGAGGATGCTTCTTCCTTGGCAACAACCTCATATCATGGTTTAGTAAAAAGCAAAACTGTGTTGCCTTGTCCACTGCCGAATCGGAGTATATTGCAGCTGGGAGTAGCTGCACACAACTACTATGGATGAAGAAGATGTTAGTCGAATACAATGTCAGATAGGAAGCCATGACTTTATATTGTGATAATGTCAGTGCCATCAACATCTCCAAAAATCCTGTCCAATACAGCAAGACCAAGCACATTGAAATCAGACACCACTTCATTCGCGAGCTGGTTGAAGATAAGAAGATCATCCTAGAACACATCCATACAGAGAAGCAACTTGCAGACATTTTCACGAAGGCATTAGATGCGAGCAGATTTGAGTACCTCAGGTCATCACTCGGTCTGTGCACCATCAACGAGCAATAGAAGTTGTAGAAACGGTTGAGAGGAGTTAGTTGGTGCCTCTTCATGAACCTGTCCAAAATCCCAACACATGCCATTGGGCCGAGCATACCAAAAGCCCATATAAAGAAAGGAAAGGTCACAAGATACGCTCGGTCTCCAACAGATTTGTTTTGAATCAACCTCTTTTCAAAAATCAAAACCTAGTCTGCCTCTTCTCGTTTACGCTCTCATCTTCCTCACCTCTCACACTCTGCAACGAAAAGCCTCACTACCTACACAGACATGGTGAAGACTCGGAGCACTCTAGCACCGAAGAAGGCTACTGGTAGCCAACGATCCGAACCCGAGAAAGACGAAACCAGAGACGGGAATACCGATCTGGAAGAAGCTGAAAAGGAAAAAAGTGTCGCCGCCAATAACACAGAAGAAGTCCCTCTGGATGCCAGAGAAGATGTGACAGAAGATGCTAATGAGACAGCACACACAGTGTTGTCATCTCTGAAGAAGAAGGTACTAGAAGAGAATGAAAGCCTAGCAGTGATGGTTGAAAAACTCAAAGAAACCAAGAAAAAGAAGGAGGTTAAAGATGCTGGAGGCCCCAACAATAAAAAGAAGAAGATGTCCGTCAAAGAAAAAGGGAAGAAAGTTGTCTCCAAAAGAAGATTGGTAGATGAAGAAACGGATGACGAAGTAGAGGAGGTTACTGCAAGGAAAGCAAAGACGGGAAAGAGCCTAAAGATGGTCAAAGACACCTCGAGTGTTCCTTACAACAATGTGTCGTTTCACTCGGCAGACGGTGCAAAAAGATGGAATTCGTATTCCAGAGAAAGGCGTATCCCGAGAAGACCCTGTCATCGGAGATACTGGGACTTGAAGCCATTGTCCAACTTCTGGAACAGGCAGAGCTCATGAAGACCGTCACAGACATTGGTAACCATTATCCCCTCTTACTCAAGGAATTCATTGCTAATCTGCCTACTGGGTTTGGGACTCTGGATAATCTGGATTGTGAGAAGGTATATGTCAGAGGCCTTCGTTTCAACATTTACTCTAACATCATTAATGCCTTCCTAGGGAGAAAGTGTGTCCGTGCTGTGCCTCCACCTGACCTGAACAAGGTCCTAAAGGAGATTATCAGAGACAAAAGCAGAATGTGGCCTACCAAGGACACTGTGGCAGCCTCAGACCTCACATCCAAGTACTCCATTCTCTTTCATATCGGAGTAGCAAACTGGGCTCCCTCCACACACGCATCCTCCATCAAACCAGAGCTGGCGATACTCATCTTCAAAATAAGTACTGGGTCTACACTTGATTTTGGGCAGTATGTTATTGATCATCTTATTCGACATGCCATATCACTTGCTGTAAAAATACCTATTGCCTTTCCCTCCCTTATCTTTGAGCTACTTATACATCAACACCCTGGAGTGTTGAAGACAACAGATAAGGTTGGCAAACGCGGAGGACTGATTGTGATGAGCCACAAGCTATTTGAGGGCAAGCATGCTCCTGATCTTGTCAGGCCAGAAGCCAAGGCAACAACCAGTCGAGCCATAAGTGCCACCCCTCCAACCAAGACCACCAGCAGGGATGCAATCATGCTTGAAAGAGAGATAGCTGTACTGGACAAAGACATCATCAACCTCAAGACAGCTCTGAAGCATCTCTCCCAGCGAAGATCACACTGCGCCAACCTGCTGAAGTCCATGTCCCCTCCAGGCTCTGAAGATGATGATTCCACCTCTCTACCACATGCCGCTGAAGATGCTACTCAAGATGCCTCTACTGACGCTACTGAAGAACAGTCTGCTATTTCCAGCAGCAGCTCTGTTTGATTTTATGAACTTTTTGATTACCGAACAACTGAACATCTTTATTTTGTAATTGTTTTTGAACACTGTTTCACACCTACTCTCGACTGCTGATCGGGAGTAAGTGTGAGTTAAGTTTGTGTTTGTTTCTTATTACCCTGTTTGTTACAAATATTTGTTTAAATTTTGGCTCTTTTTGAGCCAGCAAGGGGGAGTAAGATAGATAAGATAAGAGACGACGCAAAGACACGATGATACGCGCGGTGATAAGAGACGACGCGAAGACACGATGATACGCGCGGTGATACACACTATGCGCAAAAGACGCTACGAGACGCGAAACACAAACAAAGACTTGATGACTGCCGATCGTGTGCATCAACGACAAATGCGACGCAAAATGCGACGAAGAATGCTGTCCTTAAAAATAGCCAAAGGGGGAGATTGTAGTTACGATGGTTTTAGAGATCGGCTGATTTTTAAAGGAACTGAAGAACATGTTACAAAGAATGTTAACGCATCTTCTGCAACATCTTGTGTAACATTGTTGACGGCGTCTCGGCAAACATCCTGATCGACAGAAATCAGGAAAGTGCAGTTTCGGCAGAAAAGTACGAAGACGATTAGGAAATTTCCAGAAACGACTTCAAATCTGGAAAGAAGAAAGACGGTGCTTAAGAGGAAACACATTAGGGTTAGTACTCATCCTCGGTTGCTATAAAAGCTTAGGCTACCCCCTTAGTAATAGTGTGGTTCTTTATTTGTTTCCTAGCAATAATTTGCAAAGCTCTTAGACGTGAAGGTTTGCGGGCTGAGAGGTTGCAGAATAGTGCTAAGGATATTGTGCATCACCATAACTATTGAGAGTTAGGTGATTGAGGTTTTACTGATCGCTGAGTGAAGACTGCACGCAACCACCAAGTCCAACGGAGACTTGAACCGACAGAGCAAGGCGATTGCTCGAAGAGTGGAATCAAGATGGAGTCTTGGATTCAGGGGGAGACCCTGAGATAGATTGCACTGTAAGACGTAGCATAAAGTATAGATCTAGGGTTGATCACAGGTACTTGTATGTTCTGACGAATTACTGATAAGTGAAATCTTTCCACTAGGCTGAGAGCCCCAGACGTAGGTGACGTTGCACCGAACTGGGTATACAATCTGATGTGTCATTGTTTATAGTTTTATATTTTCTGTCCTGCGTTATCTACACAAGAATTCATACACAGTGTTATAGCTTCATACGTAACATTGTGTGTGACATCTTGCACGACTAGCTGATCAAAATTTCAACGTCTTCCACTACCCCCTCGGGGTAAATCACTTTTCGATTAGCCAAATGCAAATAAACTGATGTTTTCTTCATGTGGCCAATTTGAAGTGAGTTAAAGACTGAAGGTGGCATAAGGTTAATGTCGGCTCCTAAATCGCATATGGACATAATTTCTTTTGCTCTTCCTATCCTGATTGGCACTGTGAAGCTTCCTGGATCTTTCTCTTTTGGAGGCAATTTGTTAAGCACCAATGCACTGCATTCCTCATTCAGTACTATCTTAAAACACTCTTGCAAACGCTGACGGTTGGAGAGGATCTCCTTGAAAAACTTGCGATACTTAGGCATTTCATCCAACACCTCGATAAGAGGGATGTTGATTGAGACTTGGCTAAGCACATCAAGGCAACGAGCAAATTGAACATCGTTACATTTCGCCTTTCTTTTCATCCTTTGAGGGAATGGGGGTTTAAGGACGGGAGTAGGTGGCTTGACATAAGTGGGATCACCTTGGGGTTCCTCTTGGGGCTTATCATGCATTTCTCGAGGTGCTTCTAGTTCTCCTTCCTCATCCTCGAGGTTTTCATCCCCAAACCCTAAATCCTCAACAACGGTCTCTTTCACTTCCGGCTCATAATCAACCGAGGTAGATGGCCCTGGTAATGTGTTTCTTGACATGCTCCTTGAGATGACCTTTCGACACCTCTATGTTTGAAGGAAGAGTTCACATCTGTCTAGGAGCACTACTTTGCTCAATGTGATCGCTTTAACATGCTCCTTGACATGACCTTTCGACACCTCTATGTTTGAAGGAAGAGTTCACATCTGTCTAGGAGCACTACTTTGCTCCCATCGAGCATCATTGTTCCTGTTGGTCACTGCTGTTTGGCTTTTTATAAAAGCTTCTAGAACATCTCTTAGCGACTCATCGCTCTTAGAATTGGAATGTTGACCCTTGTCATAGCTTGACGGACAGTTGTTTTGGCCATTGTTCCCTCCTTGGGGATGATCCGGATACACTTTGCCATAGCTACTCGCATTGGCTTGTGGTCTCGCTTTGTAATTGTTTCCATATCCTTGGGGATGGCTTTGCACCGAACGATCTTGGTAACCCTGTGCATTGCCATATTCACAAAAGTTGCCTTTGTTGCTGTTGTGGTTGTTATTGTTGTTGTTGTTGTTGTTATTGTTGTAGTCCATGCGATTTACCCCCACTTGGGGCCTCGAGTTCCTTACTTAGTTTCCTAATTCCATGTTAAGAAGCCTATTCATCTTGTCTGAGAGACTTTTCATTGTCTCCTGTTCCTCCCCTTTTCGTGCAAAGGACGCTCCTTGGTTATTCTGGAACGCATCAATTTCATTATACTCGTAGCTCTAGATCCCAACTTGCTCCGCCACATCAAACACTTTATATGGGGCTATAGATAGAAGTGATCCTCCTGCCCATGCGTTCACAGCCATCTGAGACGCTTGGTTAAGCCCCCCAGTAAAATGTCTTGTTTAACACCCCATTGATGATTTGGTGATCCAGACACTGTAGGGTTTTAGAGCGTTCAAGATCATAGAGATAGCGGAAGCATAGACATTAAGAACTCCAAAAATTGTCCACGAACATGAACCATTAAATCTCAAGGCAAAATCTATTCCACAAGAATTTACCTTTTAGTCTTTGTTGAATCAAGAAAGAAGAACTAGATGATCTTCTTCTCTAGAGCAAGTCCACACCAAGAGGATGATCCTTAAGATCCTTCACAATTAGCCTACTAGAACTAATGTGTGAAGAACAAGAGAGCAAAGAGAGGAGAGAGGGAAGGGTGGCCGGCCAAGGTGAGAGAGAGTGTGAGAGTGAGTGAATTGTTTTTTCTTTTTTCTACTTCATCAACTCATAAGGAATGGGTGATTAAAGTAACAAATGATGAAAGCATGGGTTAAAGGCAAGTCATCACCTAATCCCCTTAAATCACTCTTCTCTTAATCAACAACACCAACTAAGCATGGTGTGTGGCCCCCACAATTGGACCCACCATTGTGGCCGGCCATGATGGCTTATTGGGCTTTGTTTGGGCCTTTGTTGGGCCGGCTTGGTGACCTCATGAGCCGAGCCCAATGGGCTCGCCCATACGGTTGCGTGCCGTGTCCAAAAATTATCTGACCCTTTTGTCGTTACTTATCAAACAAAGTCCGACGCGACACCGACGAAAAAACTCAGTTTTCTCGATTCGCTAATCATTCTCACAAAACCGAACCCATGGCCTAAAACCCTCAGTTTTGGCCATGTCTTGCTCCTCAAGAAACGTCAATGTTTCCTTGTCTCAAGTTATCCATATTGTATGTGTGTGACCCTCCAGGCTCATGCCACCGTTGGCAGATCGGCGCAAGAGATCTCTCTTGCCCGATCCATCATAAGTGGTCTCTAGCAAGACATTATGATTACCCAAGGTGCATGATGATCGATGATTCGATTTAACCTTGTGCGTACAAGTCACTATCCTATTATCTCTAGACATCCCGATTGATCACAAGGCATAGAGTCGTCATCCTTGTTTAATCAATTATTGTTACTTGATATGCGAGATGACTAAGAACTGATAACCCGTATCACTAGCATGGCCATGCTCTTTCTCTTAGTCACTCTCGATCAAGCGGCCTTAACAAATATCTTTCCCATACCGTAGTACGAGGGATAAATCCCTTAGCCGTCTTTCGTGTCACTCATGCAATCCGTTCCGCCACCGAATCATGCCCGTTATTGCAATCCTGTTACGGAAAGCGTTAGGCGCAAGTTAAACCCGTACATCGATCGCATAGCGATCACAAAGACTCCTTGGTCAAAGGATATCGTGACAAGCTATCGCATTTGAATATGTTCATGGCGTAATCTATGAAACACTATTCAAAGCAGGTCGTCCGATATCAATCACCTCATGATATCTATGATATGATTCCGGGATCCCACATCCCTATGTTAAGCAGATCTACATCATTGAGAACCATCCTCATATTGGTCGCTTCAATTGAAGCGTATATTGACCAGGGACTCGTTTAAGTGCGATCCGTACAGATTTATGATTCTACTACTTTAGTGGTCATAAATCAGATCATGCTTAACATATTACTTCAACACATAAGTAATACAAAGCGGTTTTATTTATTACAAACGATGATTAAATATACATAGACATTCATAGACTACTAGCAATTGGACTAGGGCACAAAAATGCTATCAGACACTTCCTCAACAACTGCTTGAATCGCTCCCAAGTCTCTCCAAGAGTTTCACCCCGGAGTTGGGTATAATTGTTGATGTCCATCCGAAGTAAGCTCTCCTTACGGGGAGGGACATATTTTGAAAGGAATGCCCGTTCTAGGCTTGCAAAATCTCACTTCTCGCGAAGGAGGTAACGTCATGTACCACGCTTTTGCCGCTCCTCCCAAAGAAATGGGGAGTAGCTTGGTTTTGACTAGATCTTCTAGATAACCACTAGCCGTAGTCTCCACGACATCTTCAAGAAGGTTTAGATGATTGTGGGCATCGACATTGTTGCCCATGAACTTGTTAGGATTATGCCCTAGTCCAATGTAATTCCTCAATCTATATTGTGATGGACATCATTCTTCAACATAATAAAAGGCACTATATTACTAATGTGTTGTAGTAGTATATCTAATGTGATTTGATCTATATCATTATGTGTATAACCACTTATAGTAGAACTATAGATCAGAAAGAATTGCATTTGATAAGTCCCTGATCAGCTAAGCTTTTTCTGAAGCGATCAATATGAGACTAACTCCTTGTGATCATGCTCTAGCGATCATGGCAAAGTGCGTGCCAGAGTTATATCATAGATACCATCAGGTCGATGATATCGGACAACCCGATTGTGAGTATGCTACATAGATCCAGTCATGAGATACTCACCTATCGTAGCTTGTCATTATATCCTAAGACCAAAGAGTCTTTGTGTACACTGTGTAACGAATACCTAAGTTTGACCTAGTCTAACGTTATCTTTAAAAGGGTAGCTATAACGGCTTTGATTAGCTTGGATATTAATTGCATTTGTGAACTCGAAAGGCGTCTGAGGGATTTATCACTCATACTCCGGTATGAGAAAGATATCTGTTTTGGCCACTTGATGAGTATGATTAAAGGAATAGCACGACCGTGCAAGTGATACCTTAATATCAGTTTTCAGTCATCTCAGATATCAAGAAACAGTGATTGATAAATTAGGATGACGATTCTATGCCTATTGATTAATCTGGATATCGGTTTGATAAAAGTACAGGGACATGTATGATAACAGGTTAAGTCGAATAATCGATAATCACGAACATTGGGTAATCATAATGTCTCGCTAGAGACCACTTATGATGGAAAGGGTAAAATAGTAATTTTACCAGTCTGTCAACTGTTCGTGAGCCTAGAGGGTCACACGCATTAAGCACAATATATGGCAAATAAGCATGGATGGAAATTGGGAGAATCCGGTTTTCAGTTTAGTCAAATTGAAAACGATTCGGTTGATTTTTGGCTTAAGTTTTTAAACCAGACGGTTGAAGGAATCAAGTTGAGAAAATTGAACCGGTTTAGCTAAACTAAAATTAGAACTCAATTATATGGGTTTTGATTTGGATTTAGTTAAACGGGCTTGAAGCCCATTTAGGGTTTTATTTCATGAAAGTTAATAAAGGTAAATTTTCAGATTATAAAGTTAATAACATGCTGAATTTTTCATTAAGATCAAGTTTTTCATTTGATCACCATAGTTCGATTTAGCTCCGCTGCATGAAATTATTGATTGGAACCCATGGTGATCACTTTCAGAACTGCGGGTTTGTCCTTAACAGACTCAACATCACTGATGTAAGCTCAAAATCCGACGCTTGGTAGTTATAGTCTGCCCTTCTTCTATGACGTGGCTGACGGGGTCATTGAATTCCTCTTCCCCTCCTCCCTCCCAGTCCTCTAGGGGGATGCGGGGACAGAGGAGGCATGTCATCATCCTCGGCATAGTAGTCTGCGTGATCATCAGATCCAAATTGTGACCTTTCATTATTGTTTCCCTCAGCACGATTCTCATCTCGATCCCTTCCAAGAATGGGTGGTCGTTGGTCCACTCGAGCAGGAGTAACTTCCATGCTTCTTTGTTGAACTGAACTTTCACTGATATGCCTTTTCGAAACGTTGTTTCTCCAGCACAAAGCCTCGATCTCTGGATTGTAATTAAATTCTGGCACTCCCGAGCTTCGGGTCATGTACCAAACAAGTACCTTCAAACACACGAAACATAATCTATATCAAAACAAAGCATACACAAGCATTTACCAATCGTATACCGAATAATCCCAGGCAACGGGGCCAAAATGTGACGTTAAAACATCGCACAATGGTTTCCATGTTCAAGTGCACACGGTTCGCAAGTAATATAATTTATAACATCTAGTAAGATACCGAGTCGGTCCACAAGGATTAAAATGGGGTTTACGATTAGTCAATGAAAGTGCTTGCGGTTAAGACAAAGGTATATAATTACGAAAGTGATGTTGAATGGTTTAAAACGCTTAGGATGCTAGACAATCATCAAGTGAAATATTTCGAGAGACTTAACTTCTATGGAATGAAAGGTATGTTGAGCCTATGTCTTAAGGGCCGACCTCGGATTTCGGTAATGAGGTTAGCCTAATCCCGAATTTCGTCGTGCCCAGTATTGAGAATAACTCAATGAAAGAGATCACCACGGGTTCCAAACGATGAATATCATGCAGCGGACTTTATGTAACCGTGGTGATCGTAAAAAGCTAAGATCTTAATGCCAATTGAACATGTTATAAACATAAATATAAATATGATGTTTACCTCTTGTAATCGACAAAAACACAAGTGTAGTGTTCTCTCTATCAAGTCCACACAAGCACCACAATCGAATGATTTTTCACTCAATATTTTGCTAGAAATTTTGAGAGAAAACAAGAGGAACAATGGAGGAAGAGAGGGAGCTGAAAATCAGCAATGAGGGAGAGAGAAAGGAGGGAGAAGTTGCTGAAAAATTTAAGAGATAATTGAATAGATATTATGTGATTTTAATTTGAAATTAAATTGAATTTCAAAATTAAAATTGCATTATCTATCCCTTTATTCTTTCTTATTTGCATTTGTTCCCTCTCTTATCTTAAATCCCTAAATGGGCTTTAAGCCCGTTTAACTAAAACCTAAATTAAACCCATTAACTTGAGTTCTAATTTCGGTTTAGTCAAAACGGCTCAATTTCCTCGAATTGATTTCTTCAACCGTCTGGTAAAAACCTTAGGCCAGAAAACTACTGAATTGTTCTCAATTCTCAACCATAATTGTTGTCATGTATCGTGCTTAATGCGTGTGACCCTCTAGGCTCACGAATAATTGGCAGAATGGTTATCCAATATTCGTGATTATCGATTATTCGACTTAACCTGTTATCGTACATGTCACTGTCCTTTTATCAAACCGATATCCAGATTGATCAATAGGCATAGAATGGTCATCCTAATTTATCAATCACTGTTTCTTGATATCTGAGATGACTGAAAACTGATACTAAGGTATCACCTGCATGGCCATGCTCTTTCTTCAGTCATACTCATCAAGTGGCCTAAACGGATATATTTCTCATACCGAAGTATGAGTGATAAATCCCTTAGACGTCTTTCGAGTTCACCAATGTAATTCATAACCAAGCCAATCACAGCCGTTATGGCTACCCTTTTACAGGTAACGTTAGACTAGGTCAAAATTGCAGATTCATTACATAGTGCACACAAAGACTCCTTAGTCTTAGGATATAATGACAAGCTACGATCTGTGAGTATCTCATGACGGTATCTATGTTGCATACTCACAATCGGGTTGTCCGATATCATCGACCTGATGATATCTATGATATAACTCCGGCACATACTTTGCCATGATCAGTAGAGCGTGATCACAAGGAGTTGGTCTCATACTGATCGCTTCATAAAGAAGCTTAGCTGATCAGAGACTCATCAAATGTAATTCTTTCTGATCTACAGTTCTACTATCAGTAGTTACACACGTAATGACATAGATCAAATTACATTCGATATATTACTACAACACATTAGTAATATATGCCGATTTATTTATTTGGAAAGATGATAAAATATTACATCTGTAGATCACTTTTATATTGGACTGGGGCATAACTCTAACAATCTCCCACTTGCCCCTAGTTCCAATTTAAGTTCTGATCTACTCCCATAAACCCTGCATGTTACTCATGCCTAGGCTGCGGCTGAGCCTTTGTCAAGGGATCGGCCATATTATCATCAGTCGAATAGTGTTTAATCTCCATATCACCTCTATATGGGATAAATCTCACGAGGTGATTCCTGCTGAGTATATGTTTGGATCTGTTGTGGAATCTGGGCTCTTGAGCAATAGCAACGACACCTGTGTTGTCCCACAACAAGCTTATCGGATAAGACACTCGCGGCGTTGCATCTAATCCGATCAGAAAGCTTCTAATCCATATGGCCTCTTTAGATGCTTTTATTGCAGCTATATACTCAGCCTTCATTGTAGAGCTGACAATTTTGGCTTGCTTAAAGCTTATCCAGCTGAAAGCGCCACCACTCAACACAAAATAAGTCCTGACTGAATTTTAAAGTCATCTGGATATGTCTGAAAACTAGCATCGACTTGTCCTTTGACTGCTAGTTCTCTATCTTAATCCCCATACACCAAAATGCATCCTCGATCCTCCTCAAATATTTGAGGATGGCCTTTGACAACAATCCAGTGTAATTGGTCGGGGTTAGATTGGAATCTGCTGGTACAACTTAGTGCAAACGAGACTTCTAGTCTCGTGCACATCGTGGCATACATGATGAATCCCATAGCCAAAGTATAAGGGATCTTACTCATCCTGCTCAGCTTATCAGAAGTACTAGGACTCTGTAGCTTGCTGAGCTTAATGCCATGACGCATGGGTATGTATCCTTTCTTAGAATCAAGCATTGAGATCTCCTCAACACTTTACCTATGTACATGTTCTGACTTAGGCCCAAAATCCTTTTTGAATGATCTTTGGAGATCCTGATGCCTACATTAAATGTAGCATCACCTAAGTCCTTCATCGATAAGTACTTCCCTAACCAAGCTTTGGTGGCAAAGTCGGGATGTCATTCCCGATGAAAAAATATCAAGAATACAATATTACTCCCACTCGCTTTCTTATGTACGCAAGGCTCACTTTTGTTTTTGATGAAGCCGAGTTCCCTTACAGCTTCATCAAAACGAATGTTCCAACTCCGTGAAGCTTGCTTTAATTCATAAATGGATCTTTACAGCTTACATATCTTCCCTGGATTCTTTGGATCTACAAAACCCACAGGTTGTGTGATATACACGCCCTCTAGTAAGTTCCTGCTAAGGAAGGGATTTTGACATCCATCTACCATAGTTATGGCTAAGAATAATCCGGATCAATCTGACCATTGCTACCGGTGAAAAGGTGTCATCATAATACATGCATTGAATCTGACGATAACCTTTTACAACCATCCTAGCCTGATTGGTCTGAGGATTTCCATCCATGTCGGTCTTGATCCTATAGACCCACTCCGAACCGATGGGTTTTATCCCAGGAGTTTGATCAACCAAGCACCAGACTTGGTTGTCTTCAATGGATTTCATTTCCTCATTCACGGCGTTCTGCCATTTTTCGGAGTCTGGACTGGTCAAAACTTGTCTGAAGGTTTCTGGATCATCCTGATCCACAATCATCAAGTCATTTCCCTCAGTGGCTGTGAAGCCATATCTGTCTGGAACATGACGAGATTTTTCAGACCTACTTGGACCATCTGGAATTTCTGTAGGGACTGATTCTTCATATACGACCATCTGAGGCTCCAGTACTTCTACATCTTTCATAGCAGGCTCCTGAATTGCTTCAGGCTGTTCCGTATCCTCTCAAATTTCTTCGAGATGCACGGGACTCCCACTAGCTGTTTTGGAAATAAAATATTTCTCCAAAATACCCCTCCTTGAGCAACAAAGACTTTGTACTCGTTGGGTATGTAGAAGTTGTATCTCTTAGTTTCTTAAGGATACCTTACGGAGACACATTTTGTCTGATTTGGATGCCTGCATCTCAGCTACCCAAATCTTTTTAGGAAAAACATACTAGGATGTTTCCCACACCATATATGACTATGGTCAATTTCTTATTTGGCTACTACGCGAAGGCGCACGCATCCAAATAGAACTGACCATCTCATCCCGCTCCCATCCCAATGAATACTACGCGGAGGCGCACGCATCTACAGTAACGGGAGACGTAATGAGTGTCATATGGTGTACCTTCTATGACTCTGGTCCAGCTCTTATTTGGCTACTACGCGGAGGCGCACGCATCCAAATAGAACTGATTACCTTATTCAGCTCGCATCCTAATGAATACTACGCGGAGGCGCACGCATCCACAGTAATGGGAAACAGAATGACTGTCACAAGGTGTACTATCGTTGTCTTCAGCAGAGCCCGATTCAAAATGAATGCGGCCGTTTCCAGAGTCAAGTATTAGTTCAACTCTCTTCTGGACTGAGTACTCATAGGTCCACATACGTCGGAATGTATTAGACTTAATAAGTCACTCGCCTTTCACATAAACCTGTGAAAGGTGCCTTTGTCATTTTGCCCATTAGGCGAGACTTGCATCTTTCAGTTTGAGTGAATTCAAACGGACTTAAAAAGTCCACACTTGTGAAGTGTTGAAATGCGTTTCTCGCTCATTAGGCAAGACTTGCATCTTTCAGTTTGAGTGAATTCAAACGGACTTAAAGTCCACACTTGTGAAGTGTTCAAATACGTTTCTCGCTCATTAGGCAAGACTTGAATCTTTCAGTTTGAGTGAATTCAAACGGACTTAAAGTCCACACTTGTGAAGTGTTGAAATGTGTTTCTCGCCTATGTGCCTTAAATGACAATCCCATATTATAACTTGGTTTAAATCATTAGATTTAAGCCTTTTCTTATTTACGTTATAGCGATTAAGCTTACCAACGTAAATATCTGATCCTGAAGACGTGGATACCCACTCTTCTTCACATGATCCTTGTATTGCTTACAATCCCTTATTCCCGTGTCCTGGCTCATTGCAGTGATAGCATATCTCCTCCAATTTGTCCTTAGAATTCACAACAGTTTTGGGAGCTGCTTGAACCTTTGGACGCTTGGGGTGTCTGATCTGCCCTGCAAGGTGCCCAGGAGCCTTACCCTTACCCAGATCAGCTTTCTTGAAGCTGACCTTCTTGTTGACCATAAGGACCTCCTTGGTCTTGCCCTTGAGGTTCTTTTTAGTGGTCACAAGTATCCCATGAAGCTCTGTAAAGGACTTGTCCATGTCATGCATATTGTAATTTACTATGAAATCACTATATGTATCTGGAAGTGACTGCAACATAAGATCTGCAGCCATTTCAACCTGATCATCAAAACCGAGTCTGGTTAGATGTTACTGAAGACATTAAATCTTCGTGACATGGGGACTAACAGGGCTCCAGCCTTAAGTTTGCAGGAGTTAAGTTCTATGAAAGTATCATATCTTTTAACACAAGCTTTCTCCTTGAACATTTCCTTGACCTCTGCCTTACAGGTATGAGGGTCATCTGAAACGTTCCTGAACTACTTCTGCAACTCTGGCATCCTACTTCCCACCATAATGCATGACACGTCAATTTGGTTACTAAGGAACTTTGATAAGTATCCTTAGTACCCTAGCGGCGTTCAGCGGTGGCTCAGCAGAAGGTTCCTTGGTAATGATATACTACTTGTGTTCATGCTTGAGTACAAGCCTCAAGTTTCTATTCCAATCTGAGTAATTCACGCCCTTGAGTCTGTCCTCAATCTGGACTCTTAGTGCGCTATTACTCCTTTGTGTTGTGTTTGCCTTTTAGTTCTACATGGTAAAATTAATTAAGATTTAAGTTGGAGATTAAGTTATAAAACACTTGTCTGATTCTAACATTAGAATCTGAACCAGGATCCTATCATACCCTCAATTGAAGTGAACGGAGGCTCACTGCTCTAATTGAGAGCATCAAGGTAGGAATACATCCATCTACAAGACTATGTAGTTCCTGGCTAGGGTCTGTACTAAAAGTACACGGCATACCCTATATTGATACCCTAGGTCAGCCCTAGCTGACAATCGTAGACAAGTCTACCAAGCTTGAACTATGGATAGAACTAATGTGGCTACTACGCGGAGGCGCACGCACCCACACAGAACTACCCATCTCATCTAAACCTTTTCTCTATGAATGTTACGCGGAGGCATACCGATATCCATAGGGTCAAAGCCCTTTTGAGTGCCCAAACTTGGATGGTATCACGCTTGACTTGTAATTATTTGCTTTTAAGTGAATTATAAAAGTCTGATTGTATATCGATACAATCTTAATCTGGAATCATCAATTGCAAATCCATGCAAAGATGATCCCTTAGCAGGTTACATGCGAGTCTGATTAAATTCCAATTTTAATCTTTGCATGTGGGTCATAGCAAATCGTACATAAACTTGTATATTTAAACTATCATACATTCATACATTCAAACATACAAATGTAACGATAAAATATGCATAGCTAAGCCCATCTTAAGTTCCTAAGAATCTAGCAAAACTGATCCTAAAGACATGGTCTTGAAGATCCAAACTTGCTCCATTCTCGTGAACTCCCACTGGCTTCGAGCCTCCTCCTCTTGACTTGATTCTTGTGTCGGTCTTCGTGATTACAAATTAAAATAAATAAAATGAAATACACATCACGACACGCAGACCGTATTTACTACAACCCAAAATTAAGCAACACGCAGGTTGCAAAACCGAAATTAAAATGCAAATCTAATGGGCTTAGCTAGCATCATGTGGATAACATCATGTGATCAAAGATCATATTATCAATCAACATGCTGATCAAACAAATAAATTTTCCAAATTTTATCTTTCTTATGTGTGGAAAAATTCCGGTTTATCGAAACTGGACGGTTTCATCGATTAATTGAATTTTGGACCGGTTCTCGCTGGTTTATCGAAACCAAACCAAATCTGAAAATTAAATTATTTTAGAGTTTCCAAATATCCTCACGAACCAACCGGTTCAGCTCAAATCTGGTCGAGTCGAACCGGCTCAACCGAAGGTCGCCCGCGGAGGCAACCACGGTGGCCCGTGAGGGCTGCCGAGGTCGCCTGCGGGGCTGACCGTGGTCGGCCACGGGAACGACCATGGTAGCCCGCGAGGGCAGCCATGGTCGCCCCTAGGGCAGACCTTGGTCGCCCGTGAGGCAACCATGGTGGCCCTCACGGGCTGCCATGGTCGCCCGCAAGGGCAGACCGTGTCGCCTGCGGCAGCGACCATGGTCGCCTGCGAGGGCTGCCATGGTCGCCCGTAGGCGACCCTCGTCGGCCCATGGTTGTAACCATGGTCTGCCCTAGGGCATTCCATGGTCCACCAAGGGACTCGACCTGGTCGTCCATGGTTAAGCCATGGCTAACCCGAAAAAACCCCAAAAAAATTAATTAATTTTCCAATTTCCAAAATCAATCAAATCTGAAATTTTTTTTCGATTTACATGCATGATAATGATGAAGAACACATATAAACATAAAAAAATATCTGATTTAAACATATACAAATAAACATAACAACCATGACTCTGATACCACTAAAAGAGATCACCACGGGTTCCAAACGATGAATATCATGCAGCGGACTTTATGTAACCGTGGTGATCGTAAAAAGCTAAGATCTTAATGCCATTTGAACATGTTACAAACATAAATATAAATCTAATGTTTACCTCTTGTAATCGACAAAAACACAAGTGTAGTGTTCTCTCTATTAAGTCCACACAAGCACCACAACCGAAATGATTTTTCACTCAATATTTTGCTAGAAACTTTGAGAGAAAACAAGAGCAACAATGGAGGAAGAGAGGGAGCTGAAAATCAGCAATGAGGGAGAGAGAAAGGAGGGAGAAGTTGCTGAAAAATTCAAGAGATAATTGAATAGATATTATGTGATTTTAATTTGAAATTAAATTGAATTTCAAAATTAAAATTGCATTATCTATCCCTTTATTCTTTCTTATTTGCATTTGTTCCCTCTCTTATCTTTAATCCCTAAATGGGCTTTAAGCCCGTTTAACTAAAACCTAAATTAAACCCATTAACTTGAGTTCTAATTTCGGTTTAGTCAAAACGGCTCAATTTTCTCGAATTGATTTCTTCAACCTTCTGGTAAAAACCTTAGGCCAGAAAACTACTGAATTGTTCTCAATTCTCATCCATAATTGTTGTCATGTATCGTGCTTAATGCGTGTGACCCTCTAGGCTCACGAATAATTGGTAGACTGGTATAATTACTATTTTACCCTTTCCATCATAAGTGGCCTCTAGCAAGACATTATGATTATCCAATATTCGTGATTATCGATTATTCGACTTAACCTGTTATTGTACATGTCACTGTCCTTTTATCAAACCGATATCCAGATTGATCAATAGGCATAGAATGGTCATCCTAATTTATCAATCACTGTTTCTTGATATCTGAGATGACTGAAAACTGATACTAAGGTATCACCTGCATGGCCATGCTCTTTCTTCAGTCATACTCATCAAGTGGCCTAAACGGATATCTTTCTCATACCGAAGTATGAGTGATAAATCCCTTAGACGTCTTTCGAGTTCACCAATGTAATTCATAACCAAGCCAATCACAGCCGTTATGGCTACCCTCTTACAGGTAACGTTAGACTAGGTCAAACTTGCAGATTCATTACACAGTGCACACAAAGACTCCTTAGTCTTAGGATATAATGACAAGCTACGATCTGTGAGTATCTCATGACGGTATCTATGTTGCGTACTCACAATCGGGTTGTCCGATATCATCGACCTGATGATATCTATGATATAACTCCGGCACATACTTTTCCATGATCAGTAGAGCGTGATCACAAGGAGTTGGTCTCATACTGATCGCTTCATAAAGAAGCTTAGCTGATCAGGGACTCATCAAATGTAATTCTTTCTAATCTACAATTCTACTATTAGTGATTACACACGTAATGACATAGATCAAATTACTTTCGATATATTACTACAACACATTAGTAATATATGCCGATTTATTTATTCGGAAAGATGATAAAACATTACATCTGTAGATCACTTTTATATTGGACTGGGGCATAACTCTAACACTCAAGACCGCATACATACGACAATGATAAGCTAAGGGTTACTACAAGGTGCCAAGACACGGTCTTGAGCCTACAACTTTCGGTGGATGCTAAGTCTGAAGTCTATTCCTTCCCTTTCGGTATCAGATAGAACTCCTCAAACACATATTGTAAAGCGTCAATTAAACAATATGTAGTTACGACGATTTTAGAGATTGGCTGATTTTTAAAGGAACTGAAGAACATGTTACAAAGAATGTCGAAGCGTCTTCTGCGACATCCTGTGTAACATTGTTGACGGCGTCTCGGCAAACATCCTGATCAACAGAAATCAGGGAAGTGCAGTTTCGGCAGAAAAGCAAGAAGACGATTAGGAAATTCCAGAACGACTCCGATTCTGGAAAGAAGAAAGACGGCGATTAAGAGGAAACCCATTAGGGTTAGTACTCATCCTCGATTGCTATAAAAGCTTAGGCTACCCCCTTAGCAATCGTGTGGTTCTTTATTTGTTTCCTAGAAAAAATTTGCAAGGTTCTTAGACGTGAAGGTTTGGAGGCTGAGAAATTGCAGATTGAGCTTAGGATATTGTGCATCACATAACTATTGAGAGTTAGGTGATTGAGGGTTTACTGATCGCGTGAGTGAAGACTGCACGCAACCACCAAGTTGTACGAAGACTTGAACTGACAGAGCAAGGCGATTGCTCGAAGAGTGGAATCAAGACGGAGTCTTGGATTCAGGGGGAGACCCTGAGATAGATTGCACTATAAGACGTAGCATAAAGTAAAGATCTAGGGATGATCACAGGTACTTATATGTTCTGACGAATTACAGATAAGTGAAATCTTTCCACTAGGCTGAGAGCCCCCAGACGTAGGTGACGTTGCAACGAACTGGGTAAACAATCTGCTGTGTCATAGTTTATAGCTTTTTATTTACTGTCCTGCATTATCTACACAAGAAGTCAGACACAATGTTGGAGCTTCTTACGTAACATTGTGTGTGGCATCTTGCACGACTAGATTTATCAAAATTTCAATTGGTATCAGAGGGGGCACCTACAGCTTTAAGTGAGTTCCTAAAACAAATATTTTGATCAAGATGGACAATACCAGAGAAGGAGGATCCATAAATCGACCACCTGTTCTAGATGGAAGCACCTACGGCTATTGGAAGGCTCGAATGTGTGCCTTCATGTAGTCACTTGACAACAAAACATGGAAAGCTGTGATCAATGGTTGGAATGCCCCACAACTCAATGACAACGATGGTAATCCTATCGGTCCAAAACCAGAAAAAGATTGGACTGATGATGAAGACGAAGAATCACTGGGAAACTCACGAGCTCTGAATGCTATCTTCAACGGCGTTGACAAGAACGTATTCAGACTAATCAACACATGCACAACTGCCAAATCCGTATGGGACATCCTTGCAGTTGCATATGAAGGAACAACCAAGGTTAGAGAACAAAAACTGCAATACTTAACAACCAACTTCGAAGCCCTTGTCATGAAAGAGGACGAATCAATTGCCGAATTCAATGTTCGTATACGTGATCTAGCCAATGAATCCTATTCTCTAGGAGAACCAATGTCTGATGAAAAATAAGTAAGAAAAACCCTGCGTGCTCTTAGCCCTAGCTTTAAGATGAAGATCACTGCAATTGAGAAAGTTCATGACCTCAAGATCTTGAAATTTGATGAGCTGATGGGGTCTCTAATGACCTATGAATTGTCTCTGCCTAACATCGACAAAAGGAACAAAGGAGTTGCTTTCAAAAGCTCAACACACAAGCAACCAGATCCTGAGGATTCTGATTATGACGAAGACATCGATGCTACAATGGCCCTTCTCACGAAAAATTACAACAAAGTCATGAGAAGATTCAGTCGAATGGGTGGACGGAATGTCACAACAAATGCCAGAAACAAAGCTCCACAAAAAACTCAAACAGGAGGAAGTCTTGACAGACCAAACAGGAGTGGGGAAGAAAACAAAAAAAAACAAAGGACTTCAATGTCATGAATGTGAAGGATTCGGCCACCTTCGTAGAGAATGTCCAAATTTCCTCAAACAACAAAAACGAGGTTACAATGCCACTCTATCAGATGATGACAATGAAGATAGTGGATCTGAAGAGGTAAGCAACTTTGTTGCATTCACTACTACTACTCCTGTATGTAACATTGATAATTCTGCCAATATCAATGATGATCACCACCATCCAACTCTAAATGAGAATTGGACTAAAGAGCAACTAGTCGAGGCATACAAAGGCTTACAAACTAGATGGATCAAAGAAAATCTGATACTTGATCAACAAGGTGAACGGATTATCAGTCTTACGAACGACAAGTCTAGATTTCTGGAGACGATCGTGGAGCTAAAACGCGAAATCACCAGACTTAATGGAGAAATTAGTCTTATGACTAAATCGGTAAAGATGATGAATCCTAGCACGGAAAGCCTTGACAAGATCCTATTAGTAGGAAAGTAGTCCAAGGATACGACGGCACTAGGGTACTCCCACAACAAGCCATGGTTGACAAGCAACCACTGGATGCCCCAACACATCCTACAGGACGACCTACAACAAATGTCATGACATCTTCTACAACATGTTCGTGTCAAGCAACTATCAGAAGACATACTCCACCCAGACAACAATACTACAGAAGATCAGCTTATCAATATCAATGGATATGTCATTACTGTGGTCAACAAGGTCACATGAGACCTTTTTGTTTTCAACTTCTTGGGAGGAAGCAAGCTCAGCTACCGCAAAAGAGACATCAAAGGCATCTCTCAACTCCTCAGAAAACATCCCGCCTTGAATGGAGACCTAAGAACTTAGTCTATCGAGCTAATGTTGCATATACATCCTTAAGTGCATCAACAAACAAGGACTGTTATCTCGACAGTGGATAATCTCGACACATGACAGGTACTCCAGAGTTTCTTTCCAATCTCAAACTATATACAAACTGCTATGTTACTTTTGGAGATGGGATTCGAGCTCGAATCATTGGAAAAGGAGTACTCAAGCATCCAGGAGCCACTTGCCTAACTGAAGCATTACTTGTAGAAGGACTTAAGGCAAACCTGATTAGCATCAGCCAGATCTGTGATCTGGGTTCATAAGTAAAATTCACTAAAGAAGCCTATATAGTTAAAGACTTCGATCAAGTCACTATTCTACAAGGAGTTCGCTCAACAGATAATTGTTACATCTGGTCGCCCGAATCACATATCGAAGCAGCCAAGTGCCTTGTCTCCAAAGCAGAAGAAACTAAACTGTGGCACAGAAAGCTTGGACATCTAAATCTTAGAAGTATGCAAAAGGCCATCTCCGAGCAGGCAATTACAGGAATTCCGAACTTGAAAATAGTAGAAGGAAAGATCTGCGGAGAATGTCATATTGGTAAGCAAACCAAGATGTCACACAAGAAGCTACAACATATCACCACCTCTCGAGTACTTGAGCTGATACATGTTGACCTCATGGGACCAATGCAAGTTGAAAGCCTTGGAGGAAAACGATATGTCTTTGTATGTGTAGATGATTACTCACGATACACTTGGGTTGACTTCCCTCGTGACAAATCAGACACCTTCTCGATCTTCAAAAATCTGTGCATCCAGGTCCAACCAGAAAAAGGAGAAACAATTGGCAAAATAATCCGCCTTCATAGTGATCATGGTCGAGAGTGCGAAAATAGCAAATTTGCAGAATTCTGCAACTCAGAAGGGATAGCTCATGAATTCTCAGTACCAATCACTCCTCAACAGAATGGCTAGAGTTATGATGCTGGCCAAGGACATACCAACTCACTTTTGGGCAGAAGCACTTAACACTTCTTGTCATATCCACAATCGAGTCACTCTCCGACCAGGTATGTCAGTAACTCATTATGAAATATGGAGGGGGAGAAAGCCCAATGTTAAGTACTTCCATATCTTTGGATCCACTTGTTATATACTGGCCAATAGAGAGCCTCGTCGAAAGCTTGATCCAAAAAGTGATGAAGGCATCTTCCTTGGCTACTCAAGGAATAGTCGCGCGTACCGAGTCTTCAACAAACGAACCAAGACCATGATGGAATCAATTAATGTTGTTGTTAATGATGACTGTGAAGATGCCTCAGAAGATGCGACAGACGAACACGGAACCTATCCTCCCAACAATGTTAGGAAGGATGCTGAAATTCTGAATCGTAGCCGAGTCAAGAAGTCGAACATAAAGTCGTAACTTGTGTATCGACTACTTGCCTAAAACGTAAACTGTAAGCTTCAACAGTAAACAGATAATAACGACACCAGAGATGATTACCCAGTTCGGTGACTCCGCACCTACGTCTGGGGGCACTTTGCCAGTGAAAAGGTTTTCACTATTAGGTAGTCATATAGTACAACTTCAAGCACCAACTAGCTATCACACAAGCTATTGTCCTGAGCTACTATAGATCTCACCATGAACAACCTCGACCAAGGGCCTCTCCCCTTGTCTTTGAGATCCTCTCAATTCCACCCTTCGAGCAAGCCTATGCTCGGTGTCGTTGTCTTCTTTGACGGAGTTGTGAATCTTCAATCACAAACAAAAACCCTAACCGATCGAAACACTTAGTCTTTGCGACTTAATGTTTGATCGGAGCAAAAGTCCGTTCTAGAGAATCGTAATCAGCCTCTCAACACGCCAATGGTGCACGGTTAAGTGCTCTGAGAAATCTTGCAATTATTAGAACAAGAACGGATGATCTGCTAATGGGAAGCCCAAGGCTTTTTATAGCAGCTCACATTCCTAATCCTTCTCGGACCAGGAACCAGAAGTTTCAGACTTCCTGAATAAATCAGGCAAGTCGTTGCCGCCTTCCATGACAGCTAGAAGTCGTCTTGCCTGTTCTGACTTCCTGAATAAATCAGGCAAGTAGAGTTGCCGCCTATTGCTGACGTGTTACTGCCAGTTGGAAGTCGCCCGGCTTGTCTTCGTTACTCTCTTGCGCCCCAAGTCTTTTTGGCGTCTTTCTCCTTTCGCTCCAAGCTTCGTCGAAATAGGAAACCTTCAGATCTTTCCTAATCTGGATCGTAACAAGTCGCTCCACATGTCATGTAACTTGTTGCACGACTTCTTACTTTTGCGCTAAAAAGTTATGCCAACAATTAAACATAGCAACAATCTCCCCCTTTGGCAATTTTTTAGGCAAACACATTTTTAGGCACATCGTTCATCTTGTGGTAGTTACGCACAGCAAGTGAGTTATCTTGTGGCAGTTACGCACAGCAAGTGATGGGACTTAAAACACATTTCAGGCACATCGTCACCTTGAGGCAGTTACGCACACAACAAGTATGTGACTTCTGATGCGACTTCTTATGCGTCTTTCTGGTTTATCTTCGGGAGCGGCTTCTGGCGCGACTTCTGCGCGCAGCTTCTGGTGCGACTTTCTGGCGTAACTTCTGGCGTAGCCTATCTATCTCCCCCTGTTTGTCTAACAATATTGCCAAAGGCAATCATACAATGAAATTCGACTAAACAGCAGGGTAAAAACCATCTCACACCATGAGCAAAATAAACAGCTCAAACATGAGCAAATAAAGCAAGTGTCGTAATGTGCAGAAAATTAACTCGGACATACCCCGAGGATTTACGAGTGTGTTTGGAACAAGTTTTTAAGAGTGAATCAGAGAAATACTTCAAACGAATTGGAGTCATCAACATCATCTTCTGCAGCAGGAGCAGAGCGGAGGTCATTGAGAAGAGCTTCACAGGCGACTTTGCGGGTTGATAGCATAGCAATTGACTTCTCCAGATCATTGATCTTCTCCACCAACTCTTCCTCCATCCTAGTGCCAAGTGGTCCTGAAGGTCGGGAGCTCATCATCAGAGTCATACTTCTTTGAATTCTCGGAAGGTTGCTCTATTGTGGAGGAAGTAAAAGCAACATAGTTACTTGTATGCTCAACGTCACTGTCTTCCTCATCTTCATCGTCAGTTAGAGAGGCATTGAATCCCTTCTTCTGTTTCTTTACGAAGTTAGGACATTCTTTTTGCATGTGCCCATACCCTTCACATTCAAAGCACTGGACTCCTTTTCCTGATCGTTCTCCTCGTCTTCCATCGCTATTTGTGTTTTCGAGCTTCTGGAACTTGTGCTGCGGCTTGTCTCTGACTTCTCGGGTGACATTCCTTCCTGTCATCTGGCTAAATCTTTTCATGACTTTGTTGTAGTTTTTGGCCAGCATAGCGATAGTTTCCTCAATGTCACTATCTGAATCAGAGTGCATCAAGTTCTTTTGCTTTTGGGTAGAACTTTTGAAAGCCACACCTTTATGTTTCTTCTCGATGAGAGGTAAGGAGAGCTCGAAGGTCATTAAAGATCCCATGAGTTCATCAAACTTTAGTGTCTTCAATTCATGGACTTCTTCGATGGCAGTAATCTTCATCTTGAATCTGGGACTTAGTGCTCTCAGCGTTTTTTTGACCAAATCTTCGTCGGTCATAGGCTTGCCAAGTGAATATGATTTATTGGCCAGATCCTTGATGCGCACATTAAACTCTGCAATAGTTTCGTCTTCATTCATGGTAAGGGCCTCAAAGTTGGTCGTGAGGTACTGTAACTTCTGTTCTTTGACTTTTGAAGTACCCTCGTAAGCAACAGCAAGAGTGTCCCAAGCAATTTTGGCACTTGTGCTCGTGTTGATGAGTCGAAACACATTCTTGTCTACTACATTAAAAATAGCATTGAGTGCACGAGAATTACCTAGGGCGGCTTCATCTTCTTCCGTGCTCCACTCTTTTTCTGGTTTGATGCTAGTTTGATTTCCATGAGCATCAGCATAGTGAGGTTCCTCCCATCCATTGATAAAAGACTTCCAGGTTTTGCTGTCGAGGGACTTGAAGAAGGCACACATCCGTGCTTTCCAGTACCCATAGTTTGTTCCGTCGAGAACTGGTGGTCGATTTACTGAACCTCCTTCCTTTAAGTCCATATTGGCTATTCAGAAATTTTGCAGGAAAATCACCTAAAAGAAAAGGTGCCTCCTCTGATACCAATTGAAATTCTAAATCGTAGCCGAGTCAAGAAATCGAACACAAAGTCGTAACTTGTGTATCGACTACTTGCCTAAAACGTAAATCGTAAGCTTAAACAGTAAACAGATAATAACGACACCAGAGATGATTACCCAGTTCGGTGACTCCGCACCTATGTCTGGGGGCACTTGATAGCATTTGTGCCCTAGTCCAATTGGTATTAGCCTGTAAACGTCTATGTACAAATATCATCGTTTGTAATGTATAAATATAAACGGCTTTATATTACTTATGTGTTGAAGTAATATGTTAAGCATGATCTGATTTATGACCACTAAAGTAGTAGAACCATAAATCTATACGGATCACACTTAACGAGTCCCTGGTCAACCTATGCTTCCTTGAAAGCGACCAGTATGAGGATGGTTCTTAATGACGTAGTTCTACTTGTCATAAGGATGTGGGATCCTGGAACCATATCATAGATATCATGAGGTGATTGATATCGGACGACCCGCATTGAATAGTGTTTTCATAGATTAAGCCATAAACATATTCAGATGCGATAGCTTGTCACGACGTCCTTAGACCAAGGAGTCTTTGTGATCACTGTGCAATGAACATACGGCTTTAACTTGCGCCAAACGCTTTCTGTAAAAGGATTGCTATGAAGGGCATGATTGGGTGGCGGAACGGGTTGCATGAGTGACACGAAAGACGGCTAAGGGATTTATCCCTCATACTACGGTATGGGAAAGATATCCGTTAGAAAGCCTCTTGATGGAGACTGACTGAGAGGAAAAGCATGGCCATGCAAATGATACGGGTTATCAGTCCTTAGTCATCTCGCATATCAAGTAACAATGATTGATTGAACAAGGGAGACGACTCTATGCCTTGAGATCAATCGGGATATCTAGAGATAAAAGGATGGTGACTTGTACGCACAAAGGTTAAGTCGAATCATCGATCATCGTGCACCTTGGGTAATCATAATGTTTTACTAGAGACCACTTATGATGGATCGGGCAAGAGCGAGTCTTGCGCCGATCTGCCAACGGTGGCATGAGCCTAGAGGGTCACACACATACAAGACGGATAACTTGAGACAAGGAAACATGGATGTTTCTTAAGGAGAAGTATATGGACAAAACTGGAGGTTTTGTGCCATAGGTTCGGTTCGAGAGAATAATTAGCGAATTGAGAAAAATTGAGTTTTTCGTCGATATCGCGTCGGACTTTGTTTGATAAGTAACGACAAAAGGTCGGGAAACTTTTGGACGCGGCATGAGACAACACGGGAGGGCCCATTGGGCTCGGTCCATGAAGCCTCATGGCCGGCCCAATAAGGGCCCAATAAGGCCATATGGCCGGCCCACTTGGTGGGGCCATTATGGGGGCCACACAACACCATGCTTAGTTGGTGGTTGTGGATTAAGAGGTGAGTGATTTAAGGGGTATGGGTTAAAGCACCTTTAAGCCCATACCAATCACTTTAAACCCATACTTGTGAGTTGGATGATGGATTAAATGCAAGACTTTGATTCATTAATCATTTTAATCACAAAACACTCACAAAATCTCTCTCTCTCTCTAGTGTGGCCGGCCACCCCTTGTTCTTCTCCTCCATCTTGCTCTCTTGTTCTTCATTTAATTGTTCTAGTAGGCAATTAAGTGAAGGATCTTGAAGATCATCCTCTTGGTGTGGACTTGCTTTAGAGAAGAAGATCCGAACGTTCTTCTTTATCGATTCAAACAAGACTTAAAGGTAAACATCTTGTGGAATAGATTTTGCTTTGGGATTTAATGGTTTAAATGTTCTTGGACAAGGTTTGGAGTAGATTATCTTTTTATTGCTTCCGCTATCACGATGACGATCTAGAACACTCCAAAACCCTACAGTGGTATCAGAGCGTTGGTTACCCTCTTAATCTTTGTCTTGTTGAATTTATTTCGGTTTTGTGATTATATGCATGCCAAATGTTGATAACATGGTTTTAATGCTTTTTGGGAAATTTGCATGAAATATGTTATTTTTGAAAAATATATTAAATTTAGAATTTTTCGGAAATTATTGGATTTGTCGGGTCCGAGAAGAGACTCTCGGGGAGCCGGATCTGAGGTACCGGACGGAGGTCACCGGAGGCCGGTGAGGCCGGCGGTGACCGGGCCCGTCCCCACTCTTGGCCGAGGCCGAGAGTGGCGGCAAGCCGGGTTTGGGCCTTCCAAGGCCCAAACCGGGCCGTGCATAGTTGGGCTCGGCCCAATGGGCCTTCGGCCCATTGGCTTGGCCCGACTTGGTTTGTGTGTGGTGTTTGATCCATGTCACGAACCCGCGATCCAATATTTCGAAAACTTTCAAAATTTGATCGGTTTCGATAAACCGTTTTTCGAAAAGGTCTAGTTTCGATAAACCCGACCAAGCAACTTGGCAAAATTAAAACCGGAATTATTGCATATTATTTGATAACATGTTTGTGTGATAACATGTTGGATGATGTGATGAAATGTATGATGCATTAGTAGCCCATTAGATTTATCGCTTTCACGGTTTGCATACCGTTAGTGTTAGCGTGTAATTATTCTTTTATTCGAGCCCATAAAGTGTAATTATTTTTTATCCGGTCTACGAACCGAGTATTAATTGTAATTATTACTCAAAGACAAGAAGGATAGAAAATCGAGCACGATGACGGTCTTGGAGGAAGTCCAAGAGCTAGTGGGAGCCCGAATGAGAAAGACGAGAAGATATGAAGACTCGTAGAATCCTAAGATTAGGATGGGCTATAAAATGCATATTTAACGCTTTATAGATGCTAGCTTGAATTATTTAATTAATTGCATGCTTGCATGATTAGTTTATAAGTTTATAAGCGATCACCTCACATGCAAAGATTAAAATCAACTTTAATTGTTTGCATGTTTAAAGCGTTGTGAACTATCATCACACGGGTTGTGATGGATGAGTTCAAATTTGAAACGTGTTTGCACGGGTTGCAAATGACGGATTCAAATGAAGATAGTATGTGATACAATTAGAAACGTCACAACACGGGTTGTTGATGATGGGTTCGTAATTGTGCCAAATACTTTCGAATTATTAAACACAACCAAATTACAAGTTAATTTGAGTCAAGTGAGATGCCACCCAAATTCACACCCATGTAGAAACATTTTATCGGTGTCGTGCGCCTTAGCGGAGCATCGATCGAATGGGTTCTAGATGGGAATGGTAAACTTTGTGGGATGTCGTCCGCCTTAGCGGAGCATCTGCAGAAAGTTAACTCGTTAGTGAAAGTTGGTTGACTCAACCACGATTCTTGGCCTGAGGTCGAGCTGGGGCATCGGAAGGGTAAGCCGTGTGTTTTACACATACCCTGACTAAGAGTTACACGGGTTGTAATTGGACAGGATGTCCTACCTAAATAAGTCAATTGGAGCGGTGCGCCTTAGCGCACTTCAAATGACGAATAAGGGATCTTGGTTTAAAGATTCTAAATTTTAGAATCTGATGGTTGGTGTTTAATTCGGATCTTCGTAAATTTATTCAACCATTCTGATTAAATTTACTTTCTTCGTGTAGAAATGGCTAGTAATTCAACGAACTCGTCTAATTTGTCATTGAGGACTATACTCGAGAAGTGTAAACTCAACGGGACAAATTATCTAGACTGGGACAGAAATTTACGACTTGTGTTAAAAATGGAACGCAGGGAGTACGTCCTTGATAAGGCTATCCCTGAGGAGCCAGCTGCCAACGCAACGAGGGTCGTTAAGGATGCGTACCAGAAACACCTTAGCGATTCTATCGACGTTGCGTGTGTCATGCTGGGCTGCATGGAGGCGGACCTCCAAAAGCAGTTTATGGAGCTATCCCATGATCCGTTTGCAATGTTTGCACAGATCAAGGATATGTTCAAGGAGAAAGTACGTATTGAAAAATACACTGTTCTCCGAGAACTCATAGCCTGCAAGATGTCAGCAGGCAGCTCCGTAGGTCCGCACGTCCTACAGATGAAGGGGCATTTTGACCATATGACTAGTATCGGTATGTCTATGGAAAAGGAAATGGCTGCGGATTTTGTTCTGTAATCCTTTCCTCATGCATATGGTGGGTTCGTCATGAACTATCACATGCATGATATGGACAAGACCGTGTCGGAGTTGCACAGCATGCTAGTAACTACCGAGAAGAGCATAAGGGGCAGTTCGTCCAAAAATGTCTTCATGGTCAAGAAGGGACCCAGCTTCAAAGCTGTTGGTGGCAAGGGTAAAGGCCCAAGACACCTCGCAGGGAGGAACAGACGACCATTTATTCCTAGACCTCACATGCCCGTACAAGGCAAAGGGAAGGCAAAGGAGTCGGTCTGTTTCTACTGTCAAAAGCCTGGTCATTGGAAGAAAGACTGTCAGCAGCTGAAGGAGGATCAGAAGAAGGGCGGTGGGGCCGCCACTTCATCAGGTATCCCATTAGAGCTATATCTTTCTACAATAAATACCTGGGTACTAGATACTGGAGCTGAGTCTCATATCTGTGCCAATGTGCAGGTGTTACACAGTAGAAGAGATATGGGGGAAAGCGAGGTGGACCTAAGAGTTGGGAACAATACCAGAGTTGCCGCAACTGCCGTGGGTTCTGTGAACCTTGCTTTGCCCAGTGGGCTTGTAATTGAACTTAATGATGTTTTTTGCGTACCTGCTTTCAGCAGGAATATTATCTCAATTTCTCTTCTTGAGAAAGAAGGTTATTATTTCAATATTAAGAACGGATTTTTTGATATTATGCGCAACAACATATATTATGGAAATGCTCGCACTGTTGGAGGATTATACATATTGAATATGCAAAACTCGAAATCCAACATGCTCTATAATGTAAATGCTAAGAGGTTTAAAACTAATGATTTAGACCAAACTCTTATCTGGCATTGTCGTCTAGGTCACATAAATGAGAAACGCATCTCAGCGCTTCATAAGCGCGGACTTCTAAGTCAATTCGAATTCCAAGCGATTGAAAGATGCGAAGCTTGTTTGATGGGCAAGATGACTAAAGCGCCCTTCACTGGTTTAGGTGAGAGGACAGGTGACTTATTGGGTCTAATACATTCAGACGTATGTGGACCAATGAGTACGCATGCCAGAGGTGGTTTAGGCTACTTTATCACATTTACTGACGATTTCAGTAGATATGGTTATGTCTATCTCATGAGACATAAGTCCGAAGCTTTTGATAAATTCAAAGAGTTTAGGACTGAAGTAGAAAACCAACTCGGAAAGAGTATCAAGGCACTCCGTTCTGATCGGGGTGGAGAATACTTATCCGAAGAGTTTCTTAGTTATCTTACTGAAGGTGGAATACTATCTCAGTGGACTCCGCCAGGAACACCGCAACTTAATGGTGTGTCCGAACGGAAGAATCGAACATTGTTAGATATGGTTCGATCAATGTTAAGTCTCACTGATCTCCCGATCTCCTTCTGGGGTTATGCTCTGCAAACGGCCGCTTTCATAATAAATAGGGCTCCGTCGAAAGCAGTGGAAGGGACATCATTTGAAAAATGGTACGGGAAGGAACCCGTTTTGTCCTTCCTTAAAATCTGGGGTTGCGAGGCTTATGTTAAAAGGTTGCTTGCAACCAAGCTCGAACCAAGATCAGATAAATGCACTTTCGTCGGATATCCAAAAGAAACAAAAGGATACTACTTCTACAAACCGAGCGAAAATAAAGTTTTTGTCGCTCGAGGTGGGACGTTCTTGGAAAAAGAGTTCATTTCCAAGACAGTCAGTGGGAGGGCTATTCATCTTGATGAAGTTCTAGATGAGATGGTCACTCGGGAACCACGAGAAGACCCACTAGAAGAGGTAGAGCCAGAAGTGGTCATTGAGCAAGAACCAATAGCTACAGTTAATGAGGACGGTCCGAGGCGCTCTGAAAGGATAAGTCATGCACCTGTTAGATACGGTTTCTTAGTAACTGAAGGTGATGGTTTAGTACTAGTGGACAATGATCCAGCTACCTTTCGAGAGGCTTTGGATGGAACCGACTCTGAGAAATGGCTGGAAGCCATGAGGGAAGAAATGCAATCCATGTCAGATAATCAAGTGTGGGACTTGGTAGATCATACCCCTGATGTTAAGGTCATAGGGTGTAAATGGATCTTTAAAATAAAGATTGACATGGATGGCAAACCTCAGACCTATAAAGCGAGACTGGTAGCAAAAGGTTATAGACAAATCCACGGAATTGACTATGAAGAGACCTTTTCTCCAGTAGCTATGGTCAAATCTATCCGCATTCTTCTTGCCATAGCAGCATATCACAACTATGAGATATGGCAAATGGATGTCAAAACCGCCTTCCTCAACGGGAGGTTAGCTGAGGACGTTTATATGTCTCAGCCTGAGGGTTTTGAGGATCCAAAGAATAAGGGAAAGATTTGCAAGTTGCTCAAATCAATCTATGGTTTGAAGCAAGCATCTCAGAGTTGGAATCAGCGTTTTGATGAAGTAGTAAAACGGTTTGGCTTCGTCAAGAACGATGATGAACCTTGCGTATATAAAAAGGCAAGTGGGAGCAATATAATCTTTTTAGTGCTTTATGTTGATGACATACTGCTCATTGGAAACGACGTCCCTACCTTGCTCTTAACGAAGACTTGGTTAGGTGAGTGTTTCGCAATGAAGGACTTAGGCGAGGCCTCTTACATCTTGGGAATCAAGATATATAGAGACCGTGCCAAGCGGGTCTTGGGCTTAAGTCAAAGCACTTATATAGACAAGGTGTTGAGACGATTCTCAATGATAAATTCAAAGAAAGGATTGCTGCCCATGCGTCATGGCGTAAACCTTAGCAAGAAGCAGGGTGCTGAGACACCTGCAGAGCTAGCAAGAATGAATGAGATCCCATATGCTTCGGCTATAGGGTCCATAATGTATGCCATGATATGCACGAGACCGGATGTCTCGTTTGCCCTAAGCTGTACCAGTAGACATCAATCCAAACCCGGTGAGGCACACTGGATCGCTGTCAAGGCGATTCTCAAATATTTGAGAAAAACCAAGGACGCCTTTCTTGTATACGGGGGCAGAAATGATGATCTCGTCGTCAAAGGATATGTCGATGCTAGTTTCCAGACAGACCCCGATGACTTTAAGAGTCAGTTGGGATATGTGTTTATGTTGAACGGTGGAGCATTCAGCTGGAAAAGCAAGAAGCAAGATACCATTGCCGACTCTACAACGGAAGCTGAGTACATTGCCGCATGTGAGGCGGCGAAAGAGGCTGTATGGATCAGGAGTTTCATGGCTGGGTTAGGTGTAATTAAAAACCCGTCTAACCCAGTAGACTTATATTGTGACAACACCGGGGCTATTGCGCAAGCTAAGGAACCCAGGGCACATAACAGATCCAAACATGTACTCAGAAAGTATCACATCATCCGCGACATAGTTGCTAGAAGTGACGTGAAGATCCAATACGTTGTAACTGATGATAACACAGCCGACCCATTGACCAAGGCTCTTCCTCAAGATAAACATGAAAAACATGTTAGGTCAATGGGTATAGACTGGGACTTAGATTGGAACTAAGGGCAAGTGGGAGATTGATAGCATTTGTGCCCTAGTCCAATTGGTATTAGCCTGTAAACGTCTATGTACAAATATCATCGTTTGTAATGTATAAATATAAACGGCTTTATATTACTTATGTGTTGAAGTAATATGTTAAGCATGATCTGATTTATGACCACTAAAGTAGTAGAACCATAAATCTATACGGATCACACTTAACGAGTCCCTGGTCAACCTATGCTTCCTTGAAAGCGACCAGTATGAGGATGGTTCTTAATGACGTAGTTCTACTTGTCATAAGGATGTGGGATCCTGGAACCATATCATAGATATCATGAGGTGATTGATATCGGACGACCCGCATTGAATAGTGTTTTCATAGATTAAGCCATAAACATATTCAGATGCGATAGCTTGTCACGACGTCCTTAGACCAAGGAGTCTTTGTGATCACTATGCAATGAACGTACGGCTTTAACTTGCGCCAAACGCTTTCTGTAAAAGGATTGCTATGAAGGGCATGATTGGGTGGCGGAACGGGTTGCATGAGTGACACGAAAGACGGCTAAGGGATTTATCCCTCATACTACGGTATGGGAAAGATATCCGTTAGAAGGCCTCTTGATGGAGACTGACTGAGAGGAAAAGCATGGCCATGCAAATGATACGGGTTATCAGTCCTCAGTCATCTCGCATATCAAGTAACAATGATTGATTGAACAAGGGAGACGACTCTATGCCTTGAGATCAATCGGGATATCTAGAGATAAAAGGATGGTGACTTGTACGCACAAAGGTTAAGTCGAATCATCGATCATCGTGCACCTTGGGTAATCATAATGTTTTACTAGAGACCACTTATGATGGATCGGGCAAGAGCGAGTCTTGCGCCGATCTGCCAACGGTGGCATGAGCCTAGAGGGTCACACACATACAAGACGGATAACTTGAGACAAGGAAACATGGATGTTTCTTAAGGAGAAGTATATGGACAAAACTGGAGGTTTTGTGCCATAGGTTCGGTTTGAGAGAATAATTAGCGAATTGAGAAAAATTGAGTTTTTCGTCGATATCGCGTCGGACTTTGTTTGATAAGTAACGACAAAAGGTCGGGAAACTTTTGGACGCGGCATGAGACAACACGGGAGGGCCCATTGGGCTCGGCCCATGAAGCCTCATGGCCGGCCCAATAAGGGCCCAATAAGGCCATATGGCCGGCCCACTTGGTGGGGCCATTATGGGGGCCACACAACACCATGCTTAGTTGGTGGTTGTGGATTAAGAGGTGAGTGATTTAAGGGGTATGGGTTAAAGCACCTTTAAGCCCATACCAATCACTTTAAACCCATACTTGTGAGTTGGATGATGGATTAAATGCAAGACTTTGATTCATTAATCATTTTAATCACAAAACACTCACAAAATCTCTCTCTCTCTCTAGTGTGGCCGGCCACCCCTTGTTCTTCTCCTCCATCTTGCTCTCTTGTTCTTCATTTAATTGTTCTAGTAGGCAATTAAGTGAAGGATCTTGAAGATCATCCTCTTGGTGTGGACTTGCTTTAGAGAAGAAGATCCGAACGTTCTTCTTTATCGATTCAAACAAGACTTAAAGGTAAACATCTTGTGGAATAGATTTTGCTTTGGGATTTAATGGTTTAAATGTTCTTGGACAAGGTTTGGAGTAGATTATCTTTTTATTGCTTCCGCTATCACGATGACGATCTAGAACGCTCCAAAACCCTACAGCACTTTGCCAGTGGAAAGGTTTTCACTATTAGGTAGTCAATAGTACAACATCAAGCACCAACTAGCTATCACACAAGCTATTGTCCTAAGCTACTATAGATCTCACCGTGAACAACCTCGACCAAGGGCCTCTCCCCCTGTCTTTGAGATTCTCTCAATTCCACCCTTCGAGCAAGCCTATGCTCGGTGTCGTTGTCTTCTTTGACAGAGTTGTGAATCTTCAATCACAAACAAAAACCCTTACCGATCGAAACACTTAGTCTTCGCGACTTAATGTTTGATCGGAGCAAAAGTCTGTTCTAGCGAATCTTAATCAGACTCTCAACACGCCAATGGTGCACGGTTAAGAGCTCTAAGAAATCTTACAATTATTAGAACAAGAACGGATGATCTGCTAATGGGAAGCCCAAGGCTTTTTATAGCAGCTCACATTCCTAATCCTTCTCGGACCAGGAACAGGAAGTTTCAGACTTCCTGAACAAATCAGGCAAGTTGTTGCCGCCTTCCATGACCGCTGGAAGTTGTCTTGCCTGTTCTGACTTCCTGAATAAATCAGGCAAGTAGAGTTGCCGCCTATTGCTGACGTGTTACTGTCAGCTGAAAGTCGCCTGGCTTGTCGTCGTTACTCTCTTGCGCTCCAAGTCTTCGTGGCGTCTTTCTTCTTTCGCTCCAAGCTTCGTCGAAATAGGAAAGCTTCAGATCTTTCCTAATCTGAATCGTAACAAGTCGCTCCACATGTCATGTAACTTGTTGCATGACTTCTTACTTTTGCGCTAAAAAATTATGCCAACAATTAAACGTAGCAACAAATGCTATTACTGATGTCAGAGAAGATGCTAGCAGCAAATTAGAAAACAAAGATGCTAGTCAAAATGTCGATAACGATGAAATAGTTCCTGAAACCAGCAACAAGAATCCCTCGCGAAGAATCCAAGCAAATTATTCTATCTCTGGAGTAATTGGAGACCTGAATGAAGGCATACGGACTCGATTAAAAACTCCTGAAGACTACAACGAGGTGATAGGCAATATTTGCTTTGTTTCAAAGACTGAACCTAAACATATCAATGAAGCCATCAATGATGAGTATTGGGTCAATGCTATGCAAGAAGAACTAATTCAGTTTGAGAAGAACCAGGTGTGGGAACTTGTGCCCAAACCAAGTGAAGGAAATGTCATTGGCACAAAATGGATTTTCAAAAACAAGTCCGATGAGCTTGGCAACATCACTCGCAACAAAGCCAGGTTAGTTGCTCAAGGGTATACTCAAATTGAGGGAGTCGACTTCGATGAGACCTTTGCTCCATTAGCAAGACTTGAAGCAATCCGTCTCCTACTAGGAATATCATGTCATCTACAGATAAAGCTCTACCAGATGGATGTCAAAAGTGCATTCCTGAATAGGGACCTCAATGAAGAAGTATATGTGTCACAACTCAAAGGATTTGTTGATCCTCACCTTCCTGATCATGTGTATAAACTCAAGAAGGCTCTCTATGGGTTGAAACAAGCACCAAGGGCTTGGTATGAAAGGCTCACAAAATTCCTGATTCAAAGCGGCTACACTAGAGGGGGAGTCGACAAGACTCTATTTGTGAAGAATGAGGACGGGAGTTTGATGATAGCTCAAATTTATGTCGATGACATTGTCTTTGGAGGGATGTCAAAAAGGATGGTAGAGCAATTTATTCAACAGATTCAATCAGAATTCGAGATGAGCATGGTGGGAGAGCTTACCTATTTCCTAGGCTTCCAAATCAAACAACTAAAAGATAGCATCTTCATATCTCAGAGCAAATATGCGAAGAATATTGTCAAGAAGTTTAGGCTAGAGAAAGTCTCACATAAAAGGACACCTGCAGCTATACATATCAAGCTAACTAAAGATGATCCAGGAGAAGCTGTCGACCAATACCTATACAGAAGCATTATCGGTAGTCTTCTCTACCTTACTACGAGTCGACCAGATATTGCCTACTCTGTAGGAGTATGTGCACAATATCAAACTAATCCCAAGGTTAGTCATCTCTCCCAAGCTAAAAGAATTATAAGATATATCTCTAGGACTACAGACTTGGGTTTATTATACTCATTCGCCACATCCTCTACCCTGGTGGGGTATTGTGATGCCGATTGGGCTGGAAACACAGCGGATAGGAAAAGCACATCTGGTGGATGCTTTTTCCTTGGCAACAACCTCATATCATGGTTTAGTAAAAAGAAAAACTGTGTTGCCCTTTCCATTGCCGAATCGGAGTATAATGCTGCCGGGAGTAGCTGCACACAACTACTATGGATGAAGCAGATGTTAGTCGAATATAATGTCAGACAGGAAGCCATGACTTTATATTGTGATAATGTCAGTGCCATCAACATCTCCAAAAATCTTGTCCAACACAGTAAGACTAAACACATTGACATTAGACACCACTTCATTCGAGAGCTGGTCGAAGATAAGAAGATCATCTTAGAGCACATCCATATAGAGAAGCAACTTGCTGATATTTTCACAAAGGCATTAGATGCGAGCAGATTTGAGTATCTCAGATCATCACTCGGTCTGTGCACCATCAACGAGCAATAGATGTCGCAGAAACGGTTAAGAGGAGTTAGTTGGTGCCTCTTCATGAACCGGTCCAAAATCTCAACACATGCCATTGGGCCAAGCACACCAAAAGCCCATATAAAGGAAGGAAAGGTCACAAAAGATACGCTCGGGTTTCAACAGATTTGATTTGAATCAACCTGTTTTCAAAATCAAAACCTAGTCTGCCTCTTCTCGCTCTCGCTCCCATCTCCCTCACACTCTGCAACGAAAAACCACAGATGTGGTGAAGACTCGGAGCACCGTAGCACCAAAGAAGGCCACTGGGAGTAAACGATCCGAACCCAAGAAAGCAGAAGCAAAAAGCTCCAAGAGCAGCAATCCAAAAACCAACAAGCATGGAGTTCGAATCAAAGGACCAAAGACGCTGAAGAAAGCTGAAGAATCTCCCAAAGAAACCTCACCGGAGGAAGCCCCAATGCCCACTTTTTCTCAAGTTCCTAAACGGTCTCGAACCGGAAGCTCTGCATTCTCCATGACAAACCTAACAGAACCAGAAAGGGAAACTGATCTTGGCCAAGGGAGTCGAGAAGCGTCATGCAGATTGTTCCTGTTCCAGTATCAACAAATGTCCCAGGTATCGACTTCTCCATTATTTCAAACACCGATACCTCCAGATATAGTGACTTGTTGGAGTCGCTTCTGGAAAACCAAGAACCACCTCAAGAAGGTGTGGTGGAGGAACTGATTAATCCTGGAGGAGAAGAGAAAGACTTGACGCCAGTCAGTCATGGGTTGGGGCGTATTGCTGAAGGAAAAGAAGAGGAAGAAGGTACAACAGCTGTCATTCCTAAAGTCACAAAGGAGGCTGTGGTAGAAGAAGAAGTCGCTGACTCGAAAGAAGCCGAGGAAGAAGTTGAGAAAGAAGAAACCAGAGATAGAGATACCAATCTAGAAGAAGCTAAGAAGGACAAAAATGTCGCCACCGATAATACAGAAGAAACCACTTTGGATGCCAGAGAAGATGCGATAGAAGAGGCTGTTGAGACGGCACACACGGTGTTGTCATCCCTGAAGAAGAAGGTACTCAAAGAAAATGAAAGTCTAGCTGTGATGGTTGAAAAACTCAAAGAAACCAAGAAGAGGAAGGAGGTCAAAGATGCTGGAGGCCCCAACAACAAGAAGAAAAAGGTGTCCATCAAGGAAAAAGGGAAGAAAATTGTCTCCAAAAGGAGATTGGTAGATGAAGCAACAGAAGAAGATGTAGAGGAGGTTACTGCAAGGGAAGCAAAGAAAGGAAAGAGCCTAAAGACGGTCAAGAACACCTCGAGTGTTCCTTACGACAATGTGTCGTTTCACTCTGCAGACGGTGCCAAACGGTGGGAATTCGTGTTCAAGAGAACAGCATATCCCGAGAAGACCCTGTCATCAGAACTACTGGGACTAGATGCCATTGTCCAACTTCTGGAGCAGGCAGAGCTTATGAAGATCGTCACGAACATCGGTAACCACTATCCCTTCTTGGTCAAGGAATTTATTGCCAATCTGCCTACTGGGTTTGGGACTCCGGATGATCCGGATTTTGAGAAGGTGTATGTCAGAGGCATTCGCTTCAACATCGCCTCTGACATCATAAATGAATTCCTGGGGAGAAAGCGTGTTCGATCTATGCCTCCACCCGACCTAAACAAGGTACTCCGTGAGATTACCAGAGACAAAAGCAGAAAGTGGCCTACCAAAGGCACTGTGGCAGCATCAGATCTTACATCCAAGTACTCCATTCTCTTTCGCATTGGAGTAGCAAATTGGGCTCCCTCCACACACGCATCCTCTATCAAACAAGAGCTGGCGATACTCATATTCCAAATAGGTACTGGGCCTACTCTTGATTTTGGGCAATTTGTTATTGATCATCTTATCCGACATGTCAGATCACTTCCTGTAAAAATACCTATTACCTTTCCATCCCTTATCTCTGAGCTGCTTGTACATCAACACCCCGGAGTGTTGAAGACAACTGATAAAGTTGGCAAACGAGGAGGACTGATTGTGGTCAGCCACAAGCTGTTTGAGGGCAAGCATGCTCCTGATCTTGTCAGGCTAGAAGCCAAGGCAACGACCAGTCGAGCAACAACTGCCGCCCCTCCGACCAAGACCACCAGCAGGGATGCAGTTATGCTTGAAAGAGAGATAGCCATGCTTGACGAGGACATTGTCAATCTTAAGACAGCCCTGAAGCATCTCGCCCAGCGTCGATCACATTGTGCCAACCTGCTAAAGTCCATGTCCCCTCCAGGCTCCGAAGATGATGACACCACCTCTCTGCCAAATGATCCAGAAGAATCTACTCAAGATGCCTCCACTGAAGTAACTAAAGAAGAGACTGCTAGCTCCAGCAGCAACTCTGTTTAATTTCATAAACTTTCTGATTATCGAACAACTGAACATCTTTATTTTGTAATTTTTGTTGAACACTGTTTCACACTCACTCTCGACTGCTGATTGGGAGTAAGTGTGAGTTAAGTTTGGATTTGTTTCTTATTACCCTGCTTTGTTACAAATATTTGTTTAAATTTTGGCTCTTTTTAAGCCAGCAAGGGGGAGTAAGAGTAAGATAGATACGCGCGATGATACAAGAAAGATAGAGATGACGCAAAGACACGATGATACGCGCAAGAAACATTACGAGACGCGAAACGCAAACAAAGACTTGATGACTGCCGATCGTGTGCATCAAACGACAAATGCGACGCAGATTGCGACGAAGAATGTTGTTCTTAAAAATAGCCAAAGGGGGAGATTGTAGTTACGACGGTTTTAGAGATTGGCTGATTTTTAAAGGAACTGAAGAACATGTTACAAAGAATGTCGAAGCGTCTTCTGCGACATCCTGTGTAACATTGTTGACGGCGTCTCGGCAAACATCCTGATCAACAGAAATCAAGAAAGTGCAGTTTCGGTAGAAAAGCAAGAAGACGATTAGGAAATTCCAGAACGACTCCAATTCTGGAAAGAAGAAAGACGGCGATTAAGAGGAAACCCATTAGGGTTAGCACTCATCCTCGATTGCTATAAAAGCTTAGGCTACCCCCTTAGCAATCGTGTGGTTCTTTATTTGTTTCCTAGCAACAATTTGCAAGGTTCTTAGACGTGAAGGTTTGCGGGCTGAGAAATTGCAGATTGAGCTTAGGATATTGTGCATCACATAACTATTGAGAGTTAGGTGATTGAGGGTTTACTGATCGCGTGAGTGAAGACTGCACGCAACCACCAAGTTGTACGAAGACTTGAACTGACAGAGCAAAGCGATTGCTCGAAAAGTAGAATCAAGACGGAGTCTTGGATTCAGGGGGAGACCCTGAGATAGATTGCAATGTAAGACGTGGCATAAATTATAGATCTAGGGATGATCACAGGTACTTGTATGTTCTGACGAATTACTGATAAGTGAAATCTTTCCACTAGGCTGAGAGCCCCTAGACGTAGGTGACGTTGCACCGAACTGGGTAAACAATCTGCTGTGTCATAGTTTATAGCTTTTTATTTACCGTCCTGCATTATCTACACAAGAAGTCAGACACAATGTTATAGCTTCTTACGTAACATTGTGTGTGGCATCTTGCACGACTAGATTGATCAAAATTTCACAATACATGCATTCAAACAACAATACACACAACAAATTGATCATTCATAGAACTAAACCTCAATAAACTCTATAATCACATTTCATATTGTCTAGCACCCATGGGTAAGGGATTTAGCCCTCAACCATGGTGCTCAAGTCTAGCAACATCATGGTTAAAGCAAGAACACACATAAACATCATAGTAAATACAAATTAAATGGATAGAAATGCTCTTGGAGTCCAGAGCAAGGTGCTTTTTCAAGTTTGATGAAGAACGGTGGAACCCTTTAGCCTCTTGACGTTGAAAAGGATGAAGAACACTCGAGAAACGATGAAGAACACTCAAGAAACCTTTAAGAACTGCTGGACAAGCTTGGCTTCTCGTTTTCTCTCTCCACTTTTCTTTTCTTCTCAAAATATGAGTCAAAAACCCTTTTATAGTTTTCTAAATCTGGCCTAAGTCACGATCGTGACTGGGGGGAGGGGGGGGGGGGGCACGATCGTGCCTCAGTGATGGTCGCGATCGTGCGCTGGGATGGCACGATCGTGACTGGTAGTTGGTAGGATATTTTCAAGTCTTCTCGAGGACGATCGCGCCTTTGGTGCCGTTGAAGCCACGATTGTGACTAATGGAGGCACGATCGTGACTCTCTTTAGGTGACAATCGTGCCTTCGTCGCGACTGAGATCGGGGGAGCACACTCTGTAAGTTGAAATAAATTCCTTCAATTAATAATTAAGGCGGGCACGATCGTGACTGGTGGGAGGGACGATCGTGCCTAATGGGTCACGATCGTAACTAAAGGAGGCACGATCGTGCCTAAAGCGCTCTGTTCGGTCCTTTGCTCTACTCGTCAAGATTTTTGGCTCGGTGCCTCGTTTTAGGCCCTTTTTTCTGCCATTCCTGCGTACACACCTCAAAACACCCAAAAGCATAAAACGCATACTCACGGGCCTTAATTGGCCACTATGAGACAAAAACGATCCGAATTGTGTGGTTAAACGGTCTCGAACCGAGACCTTTTGACCCCACAACACGTATGCTTGGAGTGATATATTTAGCGTTCTTTTGTTAGGAAGCATGATGATGAATAGATAAATATGAGATTGAGGATGTAATGAAAGGGATTGTTGGAGTTTAAATGGTTTTCATTAACTAAGTTGAGTTTAAGATTGTAAATTCTAATTATGCTCATGCCATTAATTAGATGGTTGGAATTGACAACTCCAATTCGCTGCCTTTGCAATGCTTTAATCTTAAACTTGGTATTTTCTAAAATAAGGGATTGAAAACTTTACTTGTGTTCTTGCCACTAATCAAAATATGTGAGTGTAATTAAATGATTGAGTATGACTTAGAATCGTCTAATGAACTCAATTATCGATCTTAAGCTTAGTTTATTCATCCCCAGATTTTCTCGTTCCTCAATCACTTGGAATTTTGACACTTTTCCAAACTATATCTTGGTATTCATTTTCACTGTTCGTTTTGAGTGGTTTTTAATTAGTGAAAAATAATAGCGCAGAATAGTTAATTGGGAAAATTCCACTTAACCACTCCCAAGTTTGGCCGAGTTTTACTTAACTCTTCTTAAGTTCAAAATCTACTTGTGGAGTCCCCTAAGTTTGCAAAAGTCTCACTTTACCTATTTTCAGTTAACTTTTTTGAAAATTCTGTTAAATTTTTGTGAAATGACGAAAATATCCTTTCATTAAAAAAATTAAAAATAATAAATAAAAATGATTTTGAACTTTTTGTTTTATTATTTTTTTTTACAAAAACAAAGAATAAAAAAAATATTTTAGTATTAATTTTTTTAGAAAAAACAATTTTCGTAAAAAAATTTAAAAATAAAAAAACGATGTTTACAAATCTTTTAAAAAAAATTAAAAAAATTTTATAAGAAATTTTTTTTAAAAATTTTTTTTACTACTAACAGAATTTTATTCTTTATTTTATACAATGAAAACATTATATAAAAAAGTTCAAAAATCATTTTTATTAATTTATTATAATTTTTCTATAAATGGGTATTTTTGTCATTTTGCAAAAAAGTTAACAGAATTTTGGAAAAAGTTAACAGAAAAGGGTAAAGTGAAACTTTTTCAAACTTAAGGGACTTCATAAGTTGATTTTGAAGTTAAGGGGAGTTAAGTGAAACTCGGCCAAACTTAAGAGGTGATAAGTGGAATTTTCCCTAGTTAATTTTTACAAAACCTCTCAAATTTTATTTTTTCATTGCCCGATCGACTTAGTAAACCTAACGCCCACATTTCAATAGACAACATCTTCTCATGGGATAGATATTTGGGGTCGCGAGTTTGCTTTCCTTTTACACTGACCGATATACTTACTAACCGTTAGCATGAAAGGGTGCGAGTCTCTTAGGTGAGATCTTAGCCGCATCATTGAGTTATTGGGTCAAAAAAAACTCCAATTCTTGGTGTCAAATCGAGACGTGAACATTAATCTTGCTTTTCCGTTGCTCTCTAACAGACTCGATAGGCTAAATCCCGACGACATCGAGGAAATTAACTTGTATGTGTTGAAGAACGCCGATGACAATTTCTACTTGCATAGTTCCAATTCAACCATATTGGTCGCCAAGTCTTCGATTGAGAAAGTTTGGTGTGGATAACTTCTTTCTGAACCAGGGGACTCGCATAATGGATGGGATCAAGATCTGTCGATATGGATCGACCACCAGAAGCTTGGAGATTGGACCAAGTTGGTCTACAGAATCAGTGCGGCCCAGAAATTCTCAGACCCAACTAGGGTTTTCTTCGAAAACGTGATGAACTTGATCACTTCTTCAATCTCACAATATACTGCCGGAAAAGGTTACTCCGCCGCCGCCATTAGCGAAAAAGGGAATGTCGTGAAGGTTCTGTACAAGTGCAAAGACGACGTCTCTAGCAAATAGTGTAGCGAGTGTGTGGCCAAGCTCTTTGAGGTTGTCGTCGCCGAGTTCGCGGCAACCAATATGATCTGCAAGATCTGCGGACTGGAGAGATTGAAGAAAGAAGTTGAAGGAGGGTAAAATTACAATTTGCAAGTTATTTTATTTTTTTACAATTTGAGAAGACTAATATACTTTTCAACAAAAAAAATTAACTTTGATATTCAATGAGGGTAAAATAGTCATTTTATGCTTATCAAATAATTTTATTATTTTAAAATTATACAGCGAGACATTCTGAACTTTTTATAAATTAATTCAAGTAAACTTAATAAAAGTTATTTTAACTGTAGTAAAGTCGGGTATCTGATAATTTTTTTAGAATTGTGATTCTGAACTAAAAAATAGGCAGACTTGGATATAGTATCACTGATAGAGAGTTATCCTCAATTTAAATTTAAATGAATTTGAACCATATTATGTATATATTTAATTCAATTATATTAAGTATATTTCGTAAGACCAATGATGGGAATTTGAAAAAATAAATAAAATAGTCAAAGTATCTAGCCGACAAAGCGCAATAACAAGCGAGCATCACCATACTGCAAAATTGCGCCTAAAATCATCCAATAAAAAAGAACAGTTACGGCACTATCACTCTCTCCTATCACCAAAACAGAGCAGACTATATATACTACAAATTCTCAATTTTCTTTTCTACAACAAACCCACAATTTCTTCCAAAACAAACAAACCGCAAGACAAGAAAGCTGATGAAAACCCTTTTCTCTCTGTGATTCCTCCTCAAATGGCTTTGACCTCGAAGCTGAAGAAGGACTTGGAGAAGCTGGTAAAGGAGATTCTGGAGGAAGACGATCCTAGTGCGGATAAGATAGACGAGGCCTTGAAGATTCTGGTTTCTCTCCGGGATTCTACTGTTCCTGAACTTTTGAGATGCCCCATTTCAGGAGAGCTCATGAAAGACCCTGTGGTTCTCGCTTCTGGACAGGTTAGATTTCTAATTCCTATTTTCTTCCCTTTCAATCTTCTTGTGAATTTTTTGTGGGTCAATGGGTTATTGATTTTTCATTCTAATTTTTGTTTGTGTGCGTGAAGAAAAGTGATCATGGAGAGCAAATTCGTATTGGGTTGTGTTTCATGTTGTCTTGATTTTATGTATACTGTGGCATTTTTATTTATTTTCCAGAATTAGTGCAAGATATTGAGCAAGTTTGAAGGTGAATTCCCCTTTCATCTTGTTTTTGTTGTTCTTATGTGTTCTCAATTAATGGGTTTTGATTCGTCACCTAATCTCTCTATTTGCATGAAAGAAATGTAAAATTGAGGGACAGTTGTGATTGGGTTTATATGTAAGATTAGTCTCTTGATTTGGCATAGAATGACCTACTGTGTTTGATGATGGTTTTTGGTTCCTCAATGCAGTATAAATTAGGTCAAGGCTACATAACAGAATCAAGAATTAGTTGAATTCCCTTTTCTTTTCCTTCTGTTCTATTGTACTTTTGATTATTGCTTTCCTTTTGTTTTTCATTCCAAGTTTTGTTTCTTTGGGCGAGAGAAATTGTGACTGCTGCAAGAAAACTGTGGTTATCTGTAGCATTATCTTGGTTTAGTGTCTTTGTATTGATTGTTATTCCTTTTTCTGTCAATGTTTTCTGTTTGTTTAATGCTTTGAGATGTTGACCTGTTTGGAAATGTTGCTAGAAATCAAAAGCCAATTGTCATGGGTCTAAGTATGGTGGTTGCTGAGTTGTTAAATTGGGTTTGATTCTGTAGAGCCTTTAATTCTGATTGGAATGGGGTTCTTGCTCTTTTGGAGGACTTAATTTTGTTTCCTTGAAACTCAGCAACTTCAAGAATTTATTCTCTTAAATTGTTAATGTGTGGTTTGTTCAATGTAATATAAGATGTTGTGAACGTTCTTTATGACAAACTTATTTATCAGAAAATGGTCTCTAGAGTAATTCTCAGTTGAGTATCAATAGTGTAGCTTGCTACAAAAGTTCATGATGAACCTATTGTAGTTCTTATACTTCTCCATGATTAAGAGGCTTATTGTTTAGGCTGTTGATCATGTTTTTATATTTGTCTTGATTTGCAGACGTTTGATCGGCCATACATCCAAAATTGGTTGAAGGAAGGCCATAGATTGTGCCCTAAAACCCAACAAGTCCTATCCCATACTTTTCTTACGTCAAATGAATTGGTTAGAGAAATGGTTTTAAAGTGGTGCAGGAAACGTGGAATTGATCTACCTACACCAGATACTGAGGGGGGAGCAATCACTAATGCACAGAGAGAGGACTTGAATTTACTTCTTGAGAAATTGTCTTCTTCCCTTCCAGATCAGAAAGAGGCTGCAAAAAAACTCAGAATGTTAACAAAGAAGGTGGCATCATTTCGAGCACTTTTTGCTGAGTGTACAGATGCCATTTCTCGAGTGCTTAGTCCGCTCTCACCTGGAGTTGCTGCAGTTGATCCTGATCTCCTAGAAGATGTAATTACAACAGTTCTGAATGTCTCAATTCATGATGATCACAACAAGAGTATGATTGGAGATGATCCCAACGCTATCCGTATGCTTGTTGACTCCTTGAGGACTGGAAGAATGGAAACAAGAGCCAATACTGCTGCAACTCTGTCGTCACTAGCAACTCTTGAGAATAACAAGCTCATTATTGGAAAAGCAAAGGCCATAAAACCTCTGATCCTTCTTTTAGAGGGCGGGAATCTATCAGCTATGAAGGACGCTGCAGGAGCAATATTCAAACTGTGTACCATCAAAGAAAATAAATCGAAGGCTGTCGATGGAGGACTAGTGAAAGTGCTTATAGAAAAGATCAAGAACCAAGTACTAGTGAATGAGTTGGTGTCGATCCTTGCATTAATCTCTGGTGATCAGTGGGCTATTGAGGAGATGGTGGAGTTAGGTGTCGTTACTTGCTTGTTCGGAATCATTAAGGAGACTACTTGTGAACGTAGCTTGGAGAACTGTGTGGCCATCCTTTTTACGATCTGTCTCCACCACCATGCTGCATTGGAGGAGGTTAGAGCAGAGGAAAATGCCAAGAGGACAATCTCTTACATCACGCAAAATGGAACCTTGAGGACCAGAAGGAAGGCCTGTGGCATCTTAGAGAAGTTGAAAGTCAGCGAAACATTGCATACTTGACGGAATAAACAGCATCATATTCCAAACAACCTTTTGTACATGCTCTTCTTCTTCACCTGCCACCGTACGTACACACCAGCCCCAAATCTCATTTACTTGTAAAAAGTTCACACAACTGTACCCATTTCCTCTGTTCCTCGTGGGAACTTTTTTGGGAATTTTGGGTTTATAGATGACTGAAGGCTGTTGGAACTACAGCTCCATTTTTCACAAATGAATACATACATAAGTGTTGCAGGTAACATGTGCTTTCTGTTTACTTCTTGCCTGTGAGCTCTCATGTTCAGTTTTCTGTTACTTAAATTTCTAGTTGTCTGTTTTTCTGACTTCTTGATGTCAATACATGTTAAATGCTTTCATTTGTTGTCTAATTGATTTCTTGATATGAGGAAGCCACATGATGTTGATGTTATCAGTTAGCTGTCACCACCAACCTTTAGGTTCTCACCACTTTAACATGTATTATTGTTCTCATCTTGGTTTGTACTATTATCATTATTATGTTAATCACAGTAGCTTTACTATGGGTTAAGTGCTAAAACAGGGTATGATATGGACAGAAATAGTATAGTGAGAAAACGCTGACTCGATATTCACTACTGCAACAAGCTTTTCCTATTATGTTTAGCGTTTTGAAATGCCTGCAACTGATAAAGTATAACAGAAAATAGAAATGCATAGAATTGAGCCTATTGTTTGTGCTTAGCAGTTTCCTTAGAAAAGTAAATGTTAGAATTACAATGTAGCATTTTTCAGTCATTAAGATTTTTATAGAACACTTTTGAGACCAATGAGAATTCTTGTGATGAATTTATGTTTCTTGCTATATGACAAAGTGGTCCCGACTGTCGGTAAGGATTTGTGAACTCCAGTCCAGTGTTGATGTTGAATGGCCAGAATTGCTTTGTTGATTTTTGTTTATGGGTCTTTCTAACTACAATGGTTACTTATGTGTTATGAGCTTGGGATAGAGACATAACATATGCGTTCACATGACATAATTTGCAGGAACCGACCATGTGTAACACTCGGTAGGTATCTGCAATGCTGGGGAATATATGAGTTCTTAAGTACTTGACACTTCAAAGATGAATTTTTAACCCATATATTATTTGAAATGTGGAAGATGTAAAATCCAGACAAATGATAAGAATCAAATTTTAGTATAAAATTTCAATATACCTAACACTCATCGTTGTATTATAATCGTGACTTGAATCCTGAATACTACGTATAATATAATTCACGTATTTCAGAATTGATAGACAAAAAAGCTATATGAACGGCGCTACATAGAAAAATGTAAATGCTTTATGGGGTGGGCTGGTGAGTTGATGTTCTCATTGTATGGGAAATGGATGTATTTGGAGCGTAGCAGGGCAGGTTTTGATCAGTCTTTTTTCTTGTTGCTTTAACCCTTTTTAATGGCGCTTGAGAAAAGGCTTGTTTTTGAGTCTGGCAAGCAATTCTATGGTATGGTTATCAAAATGTTCTTAACCTTTTTATTAATTGGTTAAAAGAGTTACCTCTTCTGATAATGAAAACCCAAAAAATTAGTGGATGCTTTGCTTTATAGATCCATATCTTTAAGTCTTTTTACGAATGAAAGAAGAGATGGAGTTGATGTAAATCTCTTACTTATTTACCAAAAATAATCCTTCAAAAAAGACTAGCGGTTGAGACTTGCGGGACTATCAAAACCAATTAAATTTGGACACATGGGCTATTAGATTAAAACAAAATAGATACTATGGTTGAATAGAAATAAAAACCTTTTTGAATACCCAAAGTTGGAACTGCTAATCATGTGAAGTGTTTAGTTTATTCGAGTGATTTTCGGAAAAATATATTGAATAACTTAGCTAAATGTTGGATGGGCAAACTGATAAAGTAAGGACAATTAATTAAGGATTAATAAGATTAAAAAATTAATGAGTAATTATAGAAGATTAATGGAGGATTAATTGAATAATATATTTTATCTATACTGATATAAAATAATTTCTAATCAATGCAAACAATATGAATTTAGTTTTGCAGATTCCCTTTTTTGAGTGGATGCATAACATGTAACCCTTTCTTAAATATGAGATCACCTTGCTTCCTTGCTATCTTGTGGAATAAATATCTTACTAAGATTTGTCTTGGCTTCGTCGTCTTGTCAGATTGGGACTCAGAGCAGCCTGTGAAATGGGCTAGACATGTGTGTAAAATGTCGGTCCGCCATAGTTTCAGAGTTTTGCGTAGCTTGCAGCTCATGAGGCGGTTCTGATGCCAGTCTTTTTTTTTCCTTTTTATGAGAGGGGTATTCAACTATCTATATTGCAATGTCCTTGCTTCACATTTGTTTTTTTTGTCCGTGGGCTTGTAAGTTTTAGAGATTAATTCTTTCTTAGTAGGGAATTCAAACGCTTTCCCCTTTCACTACTGGAAACTGTCTCCAAGTCGGCGAGACTTTGTTCTGGCCGGGCAGGAGAGCCGGTCTCGCCGGCTTGGCCAAGCTTGCGAGATTTTCGCCCGAAATTTGCCGACTTGGTTCTCGCCGGACAAGTCTTGTCAGGAATGGTCATAACCGGCGAGATAAATATCTCGTCGTCTTGGTGAAGTTTTTCCGGCGAGATATTCAAATTATCGCCGAGAAACTAACCGGCAATATATTTCCAAAATCTCGCCGGTTAAGGTTGTAAAACCTAGCCAGCGAGATGTTGCCAATATCTCGTCGGGTAGGTTTAACAAACCAAACCGGCGAGATTTTGGTAATATCTCGCTGGCTATTGGTGACAATATCTCGCCGGCTATGTTTTTTGGGCAGAATCTGCCCCCATTTCTCAGTTTCCCGTTACTAATTACACTTGTAAAACCTGGCAATTCAACTAAATTCTAAACTGCAATTTGTAGGGATCGAAAACATAAATTTCTCAATTGAAAACCAAATTAAAAGTCAAACAACAAATCTATAATTACAAACAAAGTTAACAAAAATCGTAACCTAGGAACCTATGAGAGTTGTCCTAGCTATTTTGTCTTCAACGTCTTCTTCGCCGTCTTTTTGAACCTATGGGTATGGTTTTACCAAACCATCGAGATATTCAATATCTTGTCGGGTTGGTTTCACGAACCCGGCAAAATATAAGTCTTGCCGGGTTTGTTTAATTAGCCTGGCGAGATATGTCAATATCTCACAGAGAATAAGCAAATTTTCAGTAGTGTCTTCGCCCCAAGCTCTCTTTTGCTCTTGGAACTCCCTCTACATTGTTAGGAGGCTCTAGCGAGTATGGGCATGGAATTGTTACTTGGGTATGTGGCATGTTTGGATGGCAAGGAATGCTAGGTGATTTAGGGGTGGCATGCTTGCACCTAGGGTTGGATTTCTTCAACTTCGTATATATATATGCTTATCACTTCTTTGAGTTAGAGAGAAGCCATTGGCAGGGTCGGCTCTAGTCTCTTTTGATGCATGCTCCATTTGCCTCTGCCTTGGAATTAGAGCAATTTATATTTCTTGCTTGCATGCATGTTTTGGCTCCTATGTACGTTTTGTTTTCCCTACTTTTTCTCTTTAATAATTTTTTCTTTATCGTCCATAAAAAAGACTTGTCCTTTTTACTGCCTAGGGTATGCATGATCTTTGAATCTTATAAAGGGTTTATAATATTTTATTATATAGAAGAAGTTGCACAAAACCATGGTAAATTAAACTATTTTTGCTCAAACCATTGTAAACAAAAAAATTATAATAATCACTACGGTTAATTATACATTTTATGCATAGAATCATGATAATTGTTTGTTTACTAATAATCATTACGATTAACCTTTTTATTTTTTTCCACCATTAGTTAAAATTAACAAATAATTCACTATTTGGTATTTTGTGACTAGCGTGCAACTATAATTTCCTTTTAAAAAAGTGTTCGTAGTACTAAACATAAAAGAACGAACATTTAATGGGATAACATCATCTTTCTTATATAAATTTAGGATTCATCTTTAGCGAGACTAGCGAAGTTGTGGTGTCAAATTGGTGCATGAGCAATTCAGTACTTGCTAATGTTAGATCTTTTTCACGCATACAGACAATCATGAGTTCATTGACGCAAAAATAGAGGAAAAGTAATACAACTTCCTCAATATCATCAATAATTCAATGGGTGGGGCGTTCATAGAGATGAGAGATGCATCTAGCGGCTTGACCGAGAAGATCGATGAGTTTCTCCATCTTGAAATTGAGCATGATGATGAATTGAAATTTGATCTAATTCGAAGAAATAGAACATAAGAGTTGACATCATGATGACGGAACACTCTTCATTCAAAAGTAGGTTTTTATCGAAAAATATTTATTTCATAGGGTTCATTCTTACTTTTAACTAATTATGAATTTTGATAGTTTTAGATTGTGTTTCCGTCATTATGGATCGCTGGTTAGCGTTTGTTGTATTAGAAATTGGAGCTCGTATGAGAGAGTTATGTCATTTGAAAGTTTCAATAATTTTTTAAATACAGGGGCATTTTCATCATTTCCAAAAAAGTTAACGAAGTTGGGCTAGGTGGTATTTTGGCAAATCTAGGTGGACTGTGAGTTAGCATTTTTTTTCAGGAGATATAAGTGGAATTTCTGGAAACCTTGGTAGAGTTAAGTAGAATTTTCCCTAAAATAAAATATTTTTCTTGAATGGTATAACACTAGCCATCTTATTCCCTCGAATCTACAATTTTTTAAAGTGTTTTAAAATAATATTTTTGAAACAACAATTTCTGCCACAAGTCCCCGGCCTAGAGTCACCTTATTTAACCTTTGTCGAATTTTTATGGCATCTCTTCTTCGGTTCGTGATAGCATTTGTGCCCTAGTCCAATTGCTATTAGCTTGTAAATGTCTATGTACAACATCATCGTTTGTAATATATATATATAAAACGGCTTTGTATTACTTATGTGTTAAAGTAATATGTTAAGCATGATCTGATTTATGACCACTAAAGTAGTAGAACCATAAATCTGTACGGATCACACTTAACGAGTCCCTGGTCAACCTATGCTTCCTTAAAGCGACCAGTATGAGGATGGTTCTTAATGACGTAGTTCTACTTGTCATAGCGATGAGGGATCCTGGAATCATATCATAGATATCATGAGGTGATTGATATCGGACGACCCGCTTTGAATAGTGTTTTCATAGATTAAGCCATGAACATATTCAAATGCGATAGCTTGTCACGACATCCTTAGACCAAGGAGTCTTTGTGATCACTATGCAATGGACGTGCGGCTTTAACTTGCGCCAAACGCTTTCTGTGAAAGGATTGCTATAAAGGGCATGATTGGGTGGCGGAACGGGTTGCATGAGTGACATGAAAGACGGCTAAGGGATTTATCCCTCATACTACGGTATGGGAAAGATATCCGTTAAAAGGGCCTCTTGATGGAGACTGACTGAGAGTAAAAGCATGGCCATGCAAATGATACGGGTTATCAGTTCTCAGCCATCTCGCATATCAAGTAACAATGATTGATTAAACAAGGGTGACGACTCTATGCCTTGTGATCGATCGGGATATCTAGAGATAATAGGATGGTGACTTGTACGCACAAAGTTAAGTCGAATCATCGATCGTCATGCACCTTGGGTAATCATAATGTCTTACTAGAGACCACTTATGATGGATCGGGCAAAAGAGATCTTTTGCGCCGATCTGCCAACGGTGGCATGAGCCTAGAGGGTCACACACATTCAAGACGGATACCTTGAGACAAGGAAACATTGACGTTTCTTGAGGAGCAATACATGGACAAAACTGGAGGTTTTGTGCCATGGGTTCGGTTTGAGAGAATAATTAGCGAATCGAGAAAACTGAGTTTTTCGTCGATGTCGCGTCGGACTTTGTTTGATTAAGTAACGACAAAAGGGTCGGGTGACTTTTGGACACGGCATGAGACCACACGGGCGAGCCCATTGGGCTCGGCCCATGAAGCCTCATGGCCGGCCCAATAAGGGCCCAACAAGACCTCTTGGCCGGCCCACATGGTGGGTCCATGTGTGGGGGCCACACAACACCATGCTTAGTTGGTGATTGTGGATTAAGAGGTGAGTGATTTAAGGGGTATGGGTTAAAGCACCTTTAAGCCCATACCAATCACTTTTAACCCATACTTGTGAGTTGGATGATGAATTCAAATACAAGACTTTAATTCATTAATCAAAATATCACAAAAACTCACAATCTCTCTCTCTCTTCTTGCTTGGCCGGCCACCCTCCTTGCTCCGCTTGTTCTTGCTCTCTTGTTCTTCATTTAATTGTTCTAGTAGGCAATTAAGTGAGGGATCATCAAGATCATCCTCTTGGTGTGGACTTGCTTTAGAGAAGAAGATCCAAACGTTCTTCTTTATCGATTCATACAAGACTTAAAGGTAAATATCTTGTGGAATAGATTTTGCTTTGGGATTTAATGGTTTATGTTCTTGGACAAGGTTTGGAGTAGTATCTCGACGATCTAGAGCGCTCCAAAACCCTACAGTTCGATCACAATCAAGCATACTCAGGAGAGGGAGGATTAAGGTATATATATGTATATATATAATCTCTAATCAAGTCCCCCTAAATACTAGTAATGCAATTGGACAAAAACTCGTTCAATTCCCCATCATTCTATTCCCGAACATGCACTTCGCTACTCAATTTCATTTTAGCCATTTCAACAATTGCAGAGTTAAAACATATAATTCTCATGGCATATAAATGTCAAATTTTACAAAAATAATCGATTTCAAATTCAATTCAATCCAATCCAATATCAAATACTTCAATCTTAACTCAATGGTTCAATTCAACAAAAATTCCAATCCAAGAATATTTAATAACCCAAAACCTAATTACAAAATCCAATAATCTTAACTCAATATTAACCCAAAACACAACAATTCAAATCCAAATACAACAATCAATCCACCATACTAACCAATTCTAGAGAAAAGAGGTAGGAAAACCTAAGAAAATGATGAATGCGTTGAAACTCTTCTGTCTCTCCTTCTCTCATCCCTTTCTCTCCTACCCTTGATCGCCTCATCTGCTTATAACTAATGGAGAGATGTTTATTTTTATAATCCTAGCTATCTATTTATATCGAGTCACTTAAAGAGAGGTAAAATAATATTTTCAACACAAAATGTGCCCAGAATCGAGTCAAGTTGGAGGTCATATGTTATGTGGCTTATAACTCAAAATGTAGGCCTCTCATGCAAAAACTTCCTTCTTCAGCATTGTATATCTATGAGTCATCTTTAATTTGGTGAAAACTTTGTTTGATTTGGAATATGGATGAAGTAGTTGTGCCCCCGAAAGTTCGGTTGACTGTGTTGCCTTTACCTGATGTTTTTGGTCTGCTAGGTTGGTACCTCAGCAGGTAAGGCTCGACAGGGTGGTGTAGGCTCTGATGCTCTCTAACTCCACTTGCTGAGCTTTCCCTACCATGTTAGAGCTCGTCAAGGAAGGTTTGGCAGGCGTGGGTAGTTTGTCCCGCGCGTTGAGTTTTTTCTGGTTTCAGCTCTAAAATGTCATGTTTTACCTAAAAAATTTACCAGACACACTCGTAAAGAAAACATGGTATAAATGACATAAATATTACAAAATTCGGGACAAAATAGGATTCAAATGAAGAGATTTGACTCGGGATGATACGAAGAAGCCTCCTCTATCAGTGCCCTTTCTTTCTTATATCCAAAACTGTATTTGATCCTTTTGTATCATAACTTAGTTGCTTCATCAGTGGTGAGGCATTTTATGGGGTTTGTAGACTATGTATAGGATTGATTGTGCACACATTTAATATTTGGCTAGCCTAATTGATTTTGAACCAAAATGGGTTGACATGTTGCTTTCAACTTGGTTTATGTACATACATTGATTTTGTGTTAGAGACTTGAAAAGAAGAAAAAAAAAAAGAAAAGTTGTGAAAAAGAAAAGAAAGTGAAGCAATAAAATTCTAAGCCGTGAAAAAGTTAACAAAGTAAAGTTTTGAGCCTTTGTTTTGACAATGAAAATTACAAGTTTTGAAATCCTATGAGAAAAAGGAAAATAAAAGTCATGCTTTGAAATGCAGAGGGGGTTAAGTGAGGATAGTGGGAAAATCATTTTACATAGAACAAGCTCCGGGGAGATCTTAGCATTCGAATTTTTGTGAGTTTTGGGAAAACTTAGTGGTGATGTGTCATATGACCAGTTTTATTTCTCTAACATTCCTACCTTAGACTAAGCCTAAGTTACAAGTCAAAACAAAGCCTTACAATTGGATTCGATCCTATAGTATATGAACTCTAAATTCTAAGTGAAAACTGATCAGCATGCGTGAATGTAGCACGATGTACAATTTTGAGACATGCTAAAGTGAATAATCCTTATTTCCGCACTTTGATGTTTAAATGTGTCCCCGAGTTTATATGTTTTTGTGAACATTTGGCTATGTGTATGTCGGCTGAATATCTTATTAACAAAATGCTTGACATGATGCAATGATTTTGTGAGATGGTAAACATTTATTGTACATTTTGTAAATAACCGATTTCGTGTAAATATTGTAAATAATCTTTTTGTAAAATTGGGGTCTTCCCTAATCTTGCAAATCTTCTGTATTCTTGACACTTTTGCATAGTGGGATCAAGTTTAATTAGGAAGAGTAATTTATAATTTCATGTTGCATTCAAATTCGTGGGCATTCTTTCTAATAAGCTCTCAAGAGGACCCGCACTTCTCCTACGAGTTTATCTTGGGGTTCAATTCGAGACTATCCTATTTTGGTTCGTAGATTTGCCATTGTTAGTTGGAACCGTTTATAGCTATAAACTACCAAATCGAAGGCTAGTGATTCCTATTCTCCCATTAAGAAGTGATTATCGAAATTGACTTAGTTGTGTCCTAATTAAGCACAAATAGATGACTGCACCTTTTGTTGCGAGTTTTTGAACATTAGTGTGGATTTGGAAGACCGATACTCTAGGACGTTCTTACTAATCTTTCCTTCAATAATTGAATGATATTCTAAATATGAAGCAATTCTTGGACATCCGAAATAAGGACTGCTCAAAACTACCAGAAAACTGGTAAACTGACTGGAACCAAGAAGAATCGAACCTAGTGTAATATATGTCGATTTCAGTTTTGATTTTTGCGAACCAATATGATCTACTTCAGTTTTCAATTTCTAGACCATAAAACCGTAGTGAACTGGTGAAACTGGTAGTGGTCTAACACTTGAAGGGAGGCTTCATGGTAGCCGTCCATTTCCTAAGATCAACGGCTCTCAACCTTTCACATGAATCCACTAGCTCCACATGTGTAATAAATATAAACCTATCTCTCATCTCATCCACTCATGTCTCCCAAACCTCACCCGAAGAAAATCAGCTTTTAAAGCACTAGACCAAGCAAGTTTCGTACTAACCAATAATATACTTGGATAAGGGTTAATTGTTCTAATTAGTACTAACTGATTTGAAATAGTTTAAATTTTAAAATTTTGGATAACCAATAGTCTTGTTTCCCGCCATTTTCTGCCGGTTTTGGTCCCTTAGTTTGCTAACCAAATCATACTGGTTCGATTTTCGGTCAGACCATCGATTCTGATTAACCGTGTTTGAGCAGCTATATCCGCAATTCCCAATCATCTAGATATTTTTGAGTTTAATATTTTTCTCAAGAGTGTTGTATGATGATTTTCTTGCAATTGGATAATTGTGATTTAGTGGTTCTTCTATTCGATTTCGAGAGTTGTTTTTCCGTCTGAACTTAATTTGACACCACATGACATTAGCGATCACACACTAGATCCACATCTCCATGTGGAATCGATATGTCAGGGTTGTAATCACACATTCCCATATTATTTGACGATTCTTGCACTTGTTATATAAACGAAAGTCTCAAAATCTCTTAAGTGAGATTTGGCTTGCACCATTATACATATGAAGTTTTATATAAATACGTAAGTATAATAATCTTAAATAGAATGCATTTATTTAAAAAATATTAACAGAAATTTATACATCTATCAAGAACTTATTTGATTAAGTGGAAGAATCTTGAGGAAGTGTACTTCGCGCAATAGTCCAATGAGGCTCTACTTGACCAGAGGTTAGAAGTCAGTGGTCCGAGCCGATTTGCTTTCTAATAAGGACTGGGTGTGTGTGGATTTGTGGGTTTATGTGGGTAGTATTTGGGCCTTACAAGGATAGCTAGATACTCAAAAAAAGAAGTGGAAGAACCTTTCGATATTAACACTTATAACAAGAGTTTAATTCTTATAAGGATCTTTTGGATAGACATTTGTACATTAGCTAAAATCATAAATGAACTTATTTATCTTGAAGGCTAATGTAGTATTATTAGGTTAGAGAATAGATTGATTGTATTCGATGTCTAATTCATGTACAAGATCATATATTTATAGTAATAGAGTTATAAGGAATATGAAATGAACATATTTACAGAATTAGGAAAGATAACACAGCGGGTCTTGACCCATATATTAACACGCCCCCTTAAACTCAAGATGGAGGATTCAAATTGAGTTTGGAAACCAAAGCAGTGAATCGTCTTGGAAGAAGGGGCTTTGTGAAGATATCAACAGCTTATTCGTCCGAGGAGACAACGCGTAGAGTGACCATGCCCTGCATCAGATGATTTCTGATGAAGTGACAATCATTCTAGATGTGTTTGGTACGCTTATGGAAGACATCATTGTGTGCAATCTGAATGGTGCTTCGGTTGTCGCAATGGATAGATTTGGCGGAGGTGTGAGTAATGCCCATGTCATGAAGTAGCCACCTAAGCCAGAGGAGCTCAGAGGTAGTATCGGCAAGATCACGATATTCGACCTCTGTGCTGGAATGGGAAACCGTCGTCTACTTCTTACTCCTCCAAGAAATGAGAGATTTTTCAAGAAAGAAGTAGTATCCTTTAGTGGAACATCGATCAGTCGGATCACCAGTCCAATATGCATATGAAAATGCTTGCAACACCATAGGTTTATCACACGAGAAATGAAGACCGTTAGATAGAGTGCCTCACACATGGTGGAGTACTCGGAGGACGGCCTCATAGTGCGTGGTTCGTGGTGCAGTCATGAACTGATTGACAATGTGGACTGCGTAGGCAATGTCTGGACATGTGACAGTGAGATAGACAAGGTTGCCAATGAGCTGTCGATACAAGGTAGCATTCTAGAGAGGTTTTCCATCGGTAGGTGTAAGCTTCTCGTTTTCCTCGATGGGAGTGGAGGCAATCTTGCTGTCTGATAAACATGCTCAGGAAATAAGGTCAACTGCATATTTAGCTTGTGATAGGTGATACCCTGAAAGCAACGACAAGATTTCCACACTGAGAAAATATGTGAGCTTGCCGAGGTACTTTCTCTCAAAGTGGTTGTTAAGCTAGTTCTTCAGGTCGGAGATACCAGAGTCATCGTCTCCGGTGATAATCATGTCATCTCCATAAAGTAGAAGCATGATGTGGCCATGAGAAGTCTTTTTGACAAACAAGGCGGTGTCATACGGACTGGATGTGAAGCTGAGATTAGACATTTTCCCACTGAATTTTGAGAACCATGCCCTTAGAGCTTGCTTGATTCCATATAGAGCCTTCTTAAAACGAAAAACTGTGTTTATATTCAGTTTGTCGAGAAGTGTAAAAATCTCCTAAATGATATGCGTTCAAATTATGAGGTGAACTAGCACTTAAGGCAGCAGCAATGGTGTTAGAACTTGAGCGAGCTCTATTTGTAGAAGAACCATATCTTCAACGACGAGGCAGGTAAGGCCCATATATTGCTGAACGTAATGGACAATTTGCAATCCAATGACCCGATTTCTTGCAGTATATGGAAGTAGATCTCGTGTCAGATGAGTTCCAATTGAGATCAGTCATGTCGAAAAAATCTGCAAAACAATTAAAGGTATTTTTTTGGAAAGTGAACAGTGAACTAGCGCGTACCTAGCATGCGCGCGTGGAGTGCGTGTGCGCGTGGCTAGCACGTGTGTGTGGATGCATAGGGCCATGTGGCGTGTGGAGCGCGTGAGGCGCGTGTTGACGGCTCCGGAGAGCTGCTCCAGCACAGATCGGCTGGAAATCTTCTCATGATTCCTCGCATGCTGGCGGTGAGGTAAGATCAATGCTGAAAGTGATGATTCAGAGGGAGCCGAGAGTGGATATTGCTGGTGTAATTTCGCCGGAGCAAGTGTCGGCGGTGCGTAGTATGATAATAGACGGGACGGAAACCTTCCCAGAAGCGTGCACATGCCGACGGTGAGGAGTGCTGATGATCGATCCATGACTCGATTGGAGCTTCAACACACGATCCAGGGAAGATGTGGTTGTTGATCGTTGATGGGTTGGAGCTGCGATTGTCGTCGATGGGAGTCCGATTGATAGGCCGATTGACGTCGATGGTGATGGGCTGGAGGTTGACGTTTGCCGAAGGTCTTTGCGGGTGATCACCAGTTGCCTTGGGTAGTTGTGAATGTTTGCAGAGAAGTACAAACGTTTTCATGATCCTGAGATTGATTTATTGATGATCGAATACGAATATTTGGAACATGCTTCTGATTGTGAGGTGATGGTTGTGAGAGATATTCCGGAAGCGAGAGGGAGGGTGAGCAGGGTTTAGTATCGGTAGCGCTCTGATACCACATTAGGTTTGAGAATGTATTGATTGTATTCGTTGTCTAATTCATGTACAAGATCTTATATTTATAGTACTATGGTTATATAGAATAGAATAAAAACCTATTTACATAATTAAGAAAGATAACACAACGGACCTTATCTCATATATTAACAGGTATAACATCAGAGCATACTAACTATTAATATGTTTAGTATTGGCATATTTTTTAGTGTGAAGTCAAGATGTCAGACAACATGTTGCAACATAGTTGGTGCGACTTGATACTCGCAGGATTAGACAGTGGATGAATTAGGCAAGGTCCAGCTGGAAGAAAGACACGCAAGCAGGATTTAATATAGGCGGCGACGCCAACTTGTCACTTGCCAGAAATGCAAGGTGGCAAGAGGTTTCCTAATCGGAATTGGAATCCTATTAGGCAATGTGAGTTGCTATAAAAGCAGGGGCTACCCCCTTAGCAACTCAATCCTCTCTCTGTGCTAAATTTTTAGAGCTCTTAACAGTGTACGACTAGTGGGTTGAGAGGCTGATTTATTTAGAGAGGACGTTGTCAATTACATACATCAAGTTTAGGAAATTTGAGTGTCTGTAATGTATTGGGTTTTGGATTCGTGATTGAAGACTCACGAAGAAGATTGTCGAAGACAATAGAAAAGCATAGGCTTGCTTGAAGGGTGGAATTGAGAGGATCTCAAAGACAGGGGGAGTCCCAAGTCGAGATTGTTCACAGTGAGATCTCTAGTAGATTAGGACAATAGCTTGTGTGATAGCTAGTTGATGCTTGAAGTTGTACTATTGACTACCGAATAGTGAAAACCTTTCCACTGGCAGAGTGTCCCCAGACGTAGGTGCGGAGTCACCGATCTGGGTAATCATATTGTGTATCTTATGTTTACTGTTTAACTATTTAGTGTCCATAACTGTGATTAGGCAAGTTGTCGAACCAATAGTTACAACATTATGTTCAACATCTTGTCCCTGCTACTTAATAGAATTTCAATTGGTATCAGAGTAGGCACCTTAAACTCTTAGGTGATTTCCTGCAAAGATTCTGTATAGCAAATATGGACTCAAAGGAAGGAGGATCGATCAATCGACCACCAGTGCTCGATGGAACCAATTGTGGTTATTAGAAAGCACGAATGTGTGCCTTCATGAAATCCCTCGATAGCAAAACTGGGAAAGTGGTTATCAATGGTTGGGAAGAACCTTAGCATGCTGATGCTCAAGGAAATCAAATCGGTTCAAAATCCGAGAAAGTTTGGAGCAACGAAGAATATGATGCAGCTCTAAAGAACTCTAAAGCTCTCAACGCTATATTTAATGGAGGTTACAAGAATGTCTTTAGACTCATCAACACTTGTACTAGTGCCAAGATGACCTGGGATGCTCTTGCCACTGCCTATGAGGGAACCTCCAAGGTCTGAGAGCAGAAACTACAATATCTCACCAACAATTTTTAAGCTCTCTCTATGAATGAAGATGAGACCATAGTCGAGTTCAATGTACGGATCAGGGATCTAGCCAACGAGTCGTACTCATTGGGAAAACCAATGACTGATGAAGATCTAGTCAGAAAAACTCCTAGAGCTCTAAACTCTAGATTTAAGATGAAGATTATTGCCATAGAAGAATGTCATGATCTAAAAATCTTGAAATTTGATGAACTCATAGGATCCCTCATGACCTACGAGCACTCCCTTCCAACCATGGAGAAAAAGCACAAAAATTTAGCCTTCTAAAGCTCCACTAATACTCAGATGGAACAAGTACTCTTAGACTGTGATAGCGATATTAGTGACACCATCGCTATGCTCGCCAAGAACTACAATCGAGTCATGAAAAGATTCAACCAAATGGAAAGAAAGGATGTCTCACAAGATGTTAGAGACAAACCTCATCAAAGGTTTCCAAAAGGCTGAAAACAAAGAAGGCAGACGAGGTGAAAATGCAGAAAAAGGAGTACAATGCTTCGAATGTGAAGGCTATGGGCATGTGCAGAGGGAATGTCCTAACATCTTGAAAAAGAAAAAGAAGGGATACATTGCATCTTTTTCGGATGAAGAAGGAGAAAGTGACACAATACTAACAAGCAACCATGTAGCATTCACTGCCTCCACATCCACCGAACAATTGAAGAAATTTGCCTCAGATGACGAGTTATGAGATGAGACTCTAAACAACGCATACAATGAGTGGTATGTCAAGTGGCTTGAAGACTCTCAAGTCATTGAGAAACAAAACACAATCATTCTCTCGCTCAATGAAGACAAGACCAGACTTCTCGAAACCATCATTGATATGAAAAGGGAAATAGCTCATCTGAAGGGGGAACTAGGGATTATGACCAAATCCATCAAGATGATGAACTCGAGCACTGACACTTTTGACCAAATCCTATCCATTGGGAAGTCAGCAAAAAACTTGGAAGGACTTGGTTACTATAAAGAAGCATCAACATCACATACCACTTTTGTTTCTCAAAGAACTACCAACAACATGTCTCAACAGATGTCACAAACATCTGGTAATACCCGTCCACAGAAGAAACACCACCATGACAACTCAATGAAAAAAAAACCTAATTAGACATGTCATCACTGTGGACAAAGAGGTCATATCCGACCATTATGTTATCACCTCTATGGAAAGAGCTCCGTCAAACACAGGATTGCCAAAGCTCAAAATCAACAAGTATGGAGGGAGAAAAAGATACATCACCAACCCAAAATATAGAAAGAATGGCGGGTGAAGAAAGTACATTATAGGGCTAACATTGCTTACACCTCACTAAAAGCCTCTACCAGTAATGATTGATACTTTCATAGTGGCTCATCTCGACATATGACTGGTAATGATACAATCCTTACTACTCTGGCTCAAACTGTTTTGACACTTTTGGAGATAGAGTGAAAGCCAGGGTATTAGGGAAAGGTAAACTTAACCTACTTAACTCACCCTGCCTAAAGGAAGCCTTACTCGTAGAAGGACTCACTGCCAATTTGATAAGTATCAGTCAACTCTGCGATCTTGATCTCGAAGTTAAATTTTCTTGTAACAAGTATGCAGTGGTGAACACTCAACTAGAGGAACTCATGACTAGACTTAGGTCACAAGACAACTGCTATCTATGGTCTCCAACAACAGCTTATCTATATACTAAATGTCTTCTATCTGAAGCACAAGAAACCAAGTTCTGGCACCAAAAGCTTGGACACATAAATCTGAGGAGCATGCAGAAAATTTTATCTGAAAAGGCTATCATCGGAGTTCCAGATCTCAAGATCATTGAAGGAAAAATCTACGGAGAATGTCAGATAGAAAAACAAGTCAAGACGTCACACAAGAAGGTGCAACATCTTACCACCTCCTGGTCCTAGAACTTCTGCATATAGATCTAATGGGACTTATGCAAGTTAAAGTCTTGGAGGTAAGAAATATATTTTTGTATGTGTGGACGACTTCTCAAGGTACACTTGGGTTGAGTTTATTCGTGAAAAGTCAAGCACATTCTCTGTCTTCGAATCCATATGTCGAAAAGTTCAAAGAGAGAAAGAAGAAACCATTGGCAAAATAGTGAGACTCGAGAGTGATCATGGACGAATTTGAAAACATAAGCTTTGTAAACTTCTGTGATGCTGAAGGAATTTCCCATGAATTCTCTGCTCCCATTACCTCTCAATAGAATGAGATTGTTTAAAGAAAGAATCGAACTATTCAAGAAATGGCTAGAGTCATGATGTTAGCGAAAGACATCCCTACACGCTTTTGGGCAGATGCACTCAACATGGCTTGCCATATTCATAATCGTGTCACCCTTCGTCCAGGTACCTCGGTAACACTTTATGAAATATGGAGGGGGAGAAAACCTAATGTCAAGTATTTCCATACCTTTGGGTCAATATGCTATATTCTAGCTGATAGGGAACCCCGAAAAAAGCTTGACCCTAAAAGCGATGAAGGCATATTTCTTGGACACTCTAGAAACAGTCGTGCTTATCGGGTCTACAAAAAATGAACCAAAACTATGATGGAGTCTATAAATGTGGTTGTTAATGATGATAGCTCTAAAAAACCTAACGATGACGAAGAAGAAAATCCAGACACTCCAGATGTCAGACCACATGTTAGTAACGAAACTTATGATCTAGAGCCTGAGGAAGAAAGTAACATCTGCCCTGACAAAGAAGAGCCATCCATGATAGACCAGAGAATTCCATCTAGAAAAGTCCAGAAGCATCACCCAGTCCAGTGATAACTGGATATATCAATGAAGGAGTACGTACTCGACAAAAGGCTCCGGTGAACTACAGAGAGATGATAGACAACATCTGTTTTGTTTCAAATGTTGAACCTAAGAATGTGCAAGAAGCCATCAACAATGAATACTGGGTATGTGCCATGCAAGAAGAACTGGTTCAATTCGAAAGAAACGTTGTATGTGAATTAGTACCCAAGCTTGACAATGTTAATGCCATCAGGATAAATTGGATCTTCAAGAATAAGTCTGATGAATAGGGAAATATCACCCGAAATAGAGTTAGACTTGTAGCACAAGGATACACACAAGTAGAAGGAGTAGATTTCGACGAGACCTTTGCACCTGTAGCCAGACTTATGGCTATCAGTCTTCTTCTCATCATTGTCTGTCATCTACAAATCAAACTTTATCAGATGGACATGAAGAGGGCCTTCCTAAACGGATATCTAAAAGAAGAAGTCTATGTTACTCAACCAAAGGGGTTTGAAGACCACAACTTACCACATCATGTCTACAAGCTTAAGAAAGCCCTGTATGGTCTCAAACAAGCACCTCAAGCCTGGTATGAACGTTTAACCCAATTCCTAATACAAAATGGTTATACTCGAGGGGGAGTTGACATGACTCTATTTGTAAAGAAGGAAGGAAGCAACATTATGATTGCTCAAATTTACTTGGACGACATTGTGTTTGGAGGAATGTCAGACAAGATGGTGGAACGTTTTGTCCAACATATGCAGTCCGAGTTCGAAATGAGTGTGGTTGGTGAGCTAACCTACTTTCTAGGCTTCCAAATCAAACAAGTGGATAATGACATCGTTATCTTCCATATCAATTATGCTAAGAACATCATAAAGAATTTTGGTTTGGAAAAAACTTCACATAAGAGAACTCCAATTGCTACTCATGTAAATATTTTCAAGGATGATCCAGGCGAACTTGTAGATCAAAGTCTCTATCGAAGCATTATTGGAAGCCTATTATACTTCACAGCAAGTCGACCTAACATTACTTTGTAGTGGGAATTTGTGCTCGCTACCAAGCGAATCCAAAGACAAGTCATCTAGCTCAAGCCAAAAGAATTATCCAATATATATCAGGTACGACAAAGTTAGGTTTATTATACTCATTGGACACATCCTGTACTCTAGTAGGATATTGTGATGCAGATTGAGTAGGAAATACTCCTGACCGAAAAAGCACCTCAGCAGGATGTTTTTATCTCGGGAATAATCTTGTCTCCTGGTTCAGCAAAAAGCAAAATTGTATACCTCTATCTACTGCTGAATTTGAGTACATTCCTGCTGGAAGTAGCTGCGCTCAACTTTTGTGGATGAAGCAGACGCTGGCGGAGTATGAAGTCATGACATTATTTGTTACAACATCAGTGCCGTCAACATTTCAAAGAATCCGGTGCAACATAGCAAAACTACGCACATTGACATCATGCATCACTTCATTCGAGAGCTAGTGGAAGACAAGAAGATCAAGAAGATCAAGCTAGAGTATATTCCAACAGAAAAATAGCTGCAGATATCTTCACCAAGGCATTGGATACAAATCGGTTTGAAAGTCTAAGGTCCTCCCTTGGACTTTGTTACTTTGAATAATGCTCTTCAAGAAAGAAAGAAAGAGCTTTTGGTGATTTGTTTTTCTCTCTCTCTAGAAGGACTGCGAGGGTCCACAAAATCAAATACGGGCCCATTTATCCAAAGTCCGTGTCAGGTTTCAAATAAACAAAAGAAACAAAATCTTTTGTCATTTTGTGACATGATTTGTAGCCAATACACGCAAAACTGCTCGACTTAACTACAGAAGATTCTACTGGGGAGATCCGGGCCTTACCTAGGAGGAGCACCCAAGGAAAACCCATACACACGTTAGAGCCCACATTTGACACAAAATACTAGCCTAGTAGGTCTAGGGTCCAATGTGTATATAAACCTTCCTTATACCGTGTAATCTTCCGATGTGGGACTTCAAACTCACATATGGGCATAACAATCTCCCCCTCCACATTGAGTCTCATCACATCGGGCTGGCTCCCCCTAAGCCCACATACTTTACTTCGGTCTACTCTCCCACAAGAGCCCTTTTCCTCCTATCTGAGCCTTACCATAAGAGTGGCCAACTCATGGTCCCGGTCTTACCAGCCATAGGAGTACCCGACCCACTTAACTAGGAGAGTCTACCGAACTAGGCTCTGATACCACTGCTGGGGAGATCTGGGCCTTACCTAGGATGAGCACCCAAGGAAAACCCATACACACATTAGAGCCCACTTTTGACCCAAAATACTAGCCTAGTGGGTCTAGGGTGCAATGTGTATATAAACCTTCCTTATACCTTCTAATCTTCCAATGTGGTACTTTGAACTCACATGTGGACATAACAGATTCAGGCGCCTCTGCACCTATCACTACTTTCTCGGACATCTACTCCACTAATCAAAATTTAAGGTTTCGCCATCCATAATCTCTCCTCTCTGACTATTTCCTAAGAGACGAAAACAACAATGGTGGGCACACGAAGTGGACAAACACAAGCAAAATCAAAGAAACCACAACCCAATATGAGATTCAAAACTGTTTCAAAGAAAGACATAGGACCAAGAGCTGCTCGCAACAAATATGGAGTAAAGGTACTGGGAGGAAACTTCTCGGAATCAACATCCAAACACGCAGAAGCCACACCATTGCCTGTCCTGGACGAAGTCTTACCAGAAAGAATTGAAATTCCCTCAACTAGTGTTGAGGAAAATATCTCAACAAACTCTCAAGAACTAGACGCATCTGAATCAAGTAACTCTAACCCCTCTTCTCAAACAGAATCCAGAAATAGGTATCCCAACTCTAGATAAATTAGACAAACTTCAAAACACTCCTATATCTCTTGAGCCTGAAAATGAGGAAATTAGGGTTGAAGAAGACTCCTCAAGTAACGATGATGTCCCTCTTATTCATCTACGCCCTAAGAAAAAAGTTTTTAAAAAGAAAGAAAATGTCTATACTACAAGACGAACAAGAAGTTTCTCCTGTAAAGAAGAAGAAAAAGAGAAAAGCTGCGAAAGAAGTTGGGAAATCCACTCCGACTACATGAAATAAAAGAAAGAAGAAGGATACTGCATATGCCATCGATGAATCAGTCACACCTGAGGAAAAGGAAAAACTAGAAGAGCCTCACACTTATGATACACGAAAAAGACTAAGAGGTCACATGATTCCTCAAAATGTCTTTGATGTTCCGTTGGATAATGTCTCATTCCACTCTGTTGAAGGAGCCAGTAAATGGAAATATGTGTATCATCAGATCATTTATCCAGAAAGGGAGCTGTTCGAGGAAACCCATAAACTAGAGATCATCATGGAACTACTCAAAGACCCAGGGCTCCTACTTGGTGTTTTTTACCCCGGTCTGGTCAAAGAATTCATTGTGAACCTCTCACCCACTTTCAATGATCCTTTACATCCAGAATACAGAAAGGTCTATGTTCGAAGTCATAACCATGACTTCTCTGATGACTCAATCAATGCCTATCTAGAAGTAGAGAAGATAACTTCTGCTGATCATGGCATCACATTACACACTGTTGCAAAGGAGATCACTGGTCAGGCAAGAAAAGAGTGGCCCTACAAAGAAAAATTGGCATCCTCCGAACTCTCGGTCAAAGTACTCAATACTATATATTGGAGTCACAAACTGGGCCTCTTCTACTCATGGATCAAACGTCACTATAGACTTAGCTCGTCTTATCTGTCAAATAGGTACACACTCTACTGTTGATTTTGCCTCTTTCATTATCAATCATCTAGTTAGACATGCAAAATCCTATGCGGTAAAACTACCTATCCGCTTTCCCACTCTCATCACTGGAGTACTTCTACAACAAAATCTCAACATTGTACAAAGATTGGATAAGGAATGAAAGCGTCTTACAGAGCTCAATATAAGTCATAAACTCTTTGAAGGGAAACATGTTTTAGACCTTGACGGGTCGACAATTGGAACATCAAAAGCATCAGGCAATTCCAAGAAGGGAAAGACAATTCATGAGAATGTCCTGAATGAGCTTCAAGAAGAAGTAGGCTGCCTCTCAAAGACTATAGATGTCCTCACTAGAAGGAAAATGATTTGTAAAGTACTTATACATGACTTAACAGCCAAGATTGAAGAAGAAGAATGAGCCATTTCTGAAGAAGAAGAAATTAACGCTGCATAAAAGTAAAATCTCTCTGGAAAACTTTTATTTTGTTACACTCTTGAATCCCCGGGAACTGTCCGGGTTACTTGTTGAACAATGCTGTTTTTGCTCCTTGGTGGAGCTTGGATTTTTCCCTATGGTTAGGGGTTAATTTGCTCGTGTTTAGAGCTGGTTTTTTTTTTGTGGTTTGTCAAAATTCTTCCTTGATGTTACCCTTTTGCAATTTTTGAGGCAATCAGGGGGAGACATTAGGTAAGGCAGTTTCAAGTCATCCAAAACTTTTGATATCTTGTTACTCAAACATGATGGAACATGTGTCATAACATGTTACCACGTGTTATATGCCTTGCTACAGAAGACATCATGAAGATGAAGAACGTGATGGAACATGCGTCACAAACATGTTACCACATGTTATATGACGAAATGCGGAACATGTAACACAACATGTTTCAACCTTGCTATAGAAGACGACTTTACTAAAGAACGACTGAAGACACATCCATCCAGAAACGGTGCTCGCCCGAAGCTCACCGTCAAAATGTGCTTGCCTAAAAAAATTGCCAAAGGGGGAGATTGTTACTACGTTTAGTCTTGGCATATTTTTTTAGTGTGAAGTCAAGATGTCAGACAACATGTTGCAACACAGTTGGTGCGACTTGATACTCGCAGGATTAGGCAAGACATCGAAGACTTTCTGTTTTGAGCACAGAAGCTCCGCGAGTAAAGGAATAAAGACAATGGATGAATTAGGCAATGTCTAGCTGGAAGAAAGACACGCAAGCAAGATTTAATATAGGCGGCAACACCAACTTGTCACTTGCCAGAAACGCAAGGCGTCAAGAGTTTTCCTAATCAGAATTGGAATCCTATTAGGCAATGTGAGTTGGTATAAAAGCAGGTACTACCCCCTTAGCAACTCAATCCTTTCTCTGTGCTAATTTCTCAGAGCTCTTAACCATGTACGACTAGCGGGTTGAGAGGCTGATTTATTTAGAGAGAATATTGTCGATTACATACATCAAGTTGAGGAGATTTGAGTGTATGTAATCTATTGGGTTTTAGATTCGTGATTCAAGACTAACAAAGAAGATTGTCGAAGACAACACAACCGAGTATAAGTTTGCTCGAATGGTGGAATTGAGAGGATTTCAAAGACAGGGGGAGTTCCTGGTCGAGGTTGTTCATGGTGAGATCTCTAGTAGCTTAGGACAATAGCTTGTGTGATAGCTAGCTGATGCTTGAAGTTGTACTATTGACTACTGAATAGTAAAAACCTTTCCACTGGCAGAGTGCCCCCAGACGTAGGTGCGGAGTCACCGAACTGGGTAAACATATTGTGTGTCTTCTGTTTACTGCTTTATTATTTATCGTCCATAAACTGTGATTAGGCAAGTTGCCTAACCAATAGTTACAACATTGTGTTCGACATCTTGTCGCCGCTACTTAACAGAATTTCACTAACATTCTAGCCATCTTACTCCCTTCCATCAAACTTTTTTTGAATGTGAATTTTAAAATAATATTTTTGGAAATATCAATTTCTGTCTGCCAATTGAGTTGTAATTTCATCAAACTTCAATACAGTAGTATTCAATTTCTCACTTCCAGAAATTCCGTGAAAAGAAAGAGAACATATCACATTTAAGAACTACTATTACACTAAATATAATGTCACGCATACTACATAGAGTTTCTGTTGATTTCCCATGAGACTGTAGATACATAGAACAACATTACAGTGCTACAACAGTCTCTAAATTATTCATGCTGTATAAGGCACCAAGCATCTTGAAAAGATTCCCAGCTTTTTCTTCTGCATGAAACCAAAAAAATAATGATACACTTTAATCACATTAAATTCCAAGTCAAGAAAGAAAGATAAGAAGAGAGCTAAAGGCGGAACAAACTTTATATATGAAGGCAATGCTAGTTTCAAAGTTATGAGGAACTAATATCAGTAGTAACTAGCTGAGTTCTAAATCCACCAACCAAACTTGCTCTGGTCCTGCAACAGGACAGAACATCTAAGGCCAATATGCAATTACCCTAAACTATTTAGTTGGCTTACATAAAAGTCAAATTGTTAAAATAATATGAAATATTCTCATATATTTCATATTATTTTAAACTAATGAGGCCACTATAAATACAAACAGTGATATATAGCGCATTCCAAAAGTAATTACCATATAAAAAACTATTAGCAAGTTATAGATTAGAGTCAAAATTGGTTTAACTACAACTGCGGAGATCAAATCCAAAATAATAAACCCATTTATTTCAATTTATTATTTTCAAATAAAAGTGTAAGTATAACCCATAAGTCATACTTTATGTATGCAAATTAGATTAATTAAAATTATTAACCTATTTAACGTGGAGACGGAAAAAAAGACTTTGTTGTAGTTACTAAAAATGTCTATTTAGTGGTCCTATTTGGCTAGCGCTCGTCACTCTAACCTTGTTTAAACTATATTTCTAGTTATATTTAGGGCTGGTCATTTTGCACCCAGAACTAAAAAATTGGAAATCGTGATTAATGGTTTGGTCTTCATTTTCAATTTTAGAAATCTTTCGAATTAGGTTTGATTTCAGATCTCAAATTTAAGAATCCTTGGTTAATCGGTAAAAATTGGATTGATTTGTGTCACAATGCAAATTAAAGAATGAAGACTAATAATATGCTCTTTTTTTTCTTTTACTATTATTATGATTAAATATTTTTTGCAAAATTCATATTTCAATTTGATTGTAATAATTGAATCTTCACGTTCGGTTTTTGTTAGCATAATTTATAATATAAATTTAAAGCGTCTCAATTTCGTCTAATCGGGCCTATAAACGAAGCCCAAATTAAAAGTAAAAAATTAACCATTTCAACCAACTAGAGCTGAATAACCGAACTTAAAAACCAAGATCATAACCGAACTATTATTCGTATAGGAGAACTCACATCAATGATCGGTATTATTGGCAAAAATGCCAATATCATTCCACTAGTTATTTTTGAAACATTTAGAAAAAAGAAAGACTTTAAATGTTGTTGGTAAAATATCAGGCAATATCTCAAAAATCAGGATCCGCATCGGTTTTGTCATATAATAATCCTTCCTTTAAGAATACGTTTTGTTTTTATTTGTTGTTTAAGTGCAACTCAAACTCATACTAGGTCCGTTCGGATTCCATAATCATGCTCACCCTAGTTGTCTTTTCATGCAATTCCAAATGTTATATACTTAAGTATATTATATTATTTTATTTATTTAAAGTATTAAATAAAAAATGAGAAACAAAAATAAAAAAATAGTGAAAATTGATTATAGAATGTGAAAAAGAAAAGGTACATACCCTTTGGACAGAGTGGAGGAGCTCTGGCGGGATCTGGTAGAGATCTTCGTCGGTGGGCCTGGGAGGCCGGGAGGAGGGTACCACTCTACGCCGGTGTTGCGGACTCCAAACGGCGTCGTAGAGTGTGTTTGATCGGCGGGCATGGACACCACTTTTCACTCCCTTTAGTCTGCACAAACACTTGATATAAATTGCATCATCATCTCAGCTCACTCCCAAACTATTTCTGGGCATTTTCGAGAAAGTATTTAACTCATCAGATAAGAAGTGACTGACAAAAATACGAGGGGTCAGAAGAACATTACTCTCTACTTCTATGTTCCTTCTAAAACTTGCTCTTTCTACAATTTCAACCATGCCACTACAATAAGACTAATTCCAACTCATAACTTTATTTATTATACAATATCACAAATTGCATTACACACAATTATTGTTGGGTATTTAATCACAGTGACCACTAAACCAATTTGCTGCTGCTAAAAAATGATCACTCAAATTCTTTTAAAAAAAAATGTACAAGTGGGATTTTTAATGTGAGTTCGAGGCGACTTAAGTGTTACACCCTGCCTGTCCCATCCCGCCTCCTGTCCGACCCATCCCCACCTCCTGTCCGACCCACATCTTATCTTTATATTTTACTCTAAAGTCTTGTCCCACTCACGATCATATACATTTTTTTAAAATCCGACCAGAATGTATATAAATTTTCCTTCATTCAAAATATACGATAAAAATATGTATTATAATAATGTTGACGTTAAATATATCAGTACGATATGCACTCTGAGACTTGTACACCCGACCCATTTCTCAAAAGATCTTCGAACATACCCAATCTGGCTGGGATATAAAAGTTTATGTCGAGATTGAAGTGTTGTATTATCATCATCATTATGTTACACAATAATCAAATAAAACATCAATTCCAAAACTGGTTTTCTTGGGAGCCAAACAGAAAAGAAATTGAGGGAGGAAGAGAGAAGCAAACCTGAAGATGGGCAGTGGTAGTAACAATGCGGTGAGTTTTGGTGGTGGAAAGGGGGCGGCGGGAGGGGAGGAGACCGGCTTCCCTCGCCGACTCAAAATACTGAGTGATTGGGAGTTCGTTGGCGTAATCCCAGTCCCCGAATGCCGGTATCCTCTTACGATTGTACTCCTTTACGTTTACATTACAAATTATGAGCTCAAGAAAATAATATCACAAAATTAAGGATATATAGTTCGAGATATGCATCAAGAATTGGTAGAGTATTGTTGACTCACATGATCCATGGCAGGTGCAGAAGTGGGCATAGAACAATCAATTATAAAACAAAAACAGAGTGTTGTGACTGAGGAGCGTGAGAACTAGATATCGTGACTCCACACTTTCTAGTTTGGTGTGTTGTGTTGTGTGGGCGTAAAGAGAAATGGTCTCGTGTGAGGGACCACTGGAATATATAATGTTGCTAGAGTATATCAATAGATTTTAGATTGTCTATTTATCTATTATTTGGAGTTTATAAGAATTTTTAAGTTTGAACGTAGCACGAGTACTATTTACTTGTTTTGGTAAACTTCTTACCAGTACTATGTAAGAGCTAGTTAATTTATGTACTCGTAAATACATTTTGTTGATGCTTTGTACTTTAAGTTTGCATTAGTTTAACTTCTATTAGTTTTTGAAAGCAATCTAAAATGAGTTCATTAAAAAACCATACAGGGAGGTACAAACTGTTAGAAGAATGTTATTCCATAAACGCAAATTGAGAATTGAAACATACATCAATCATGCAATGTAAATGAGAGACGAACAGATGAAATATAAGAATTTTATTAATCCAACATCTAAAGAAAAATACAGATAAGTAGCACTTGACCTGTGATTCGGTATTGGACAGAAAGAGGAAGAAAAGATTATCGTCGAGGCACGGTAATTCGCTTTCCTTAAGACAATATTGGCCCCGTATGGTCAAATTGCTTCAAGGATACAACGACAATCGTGGTCGAACTCAGAACCGCGATGCAGAGAGAATCAGAGAAGAATGAACTAGAGAGAGTTAGTCGGGTAGGAGAGTTTTCGTTGTTGTTTCGTGTCTAGCGAAGGTATGTATTTATAGACTCAGGGAAGGTCAAAACCTAAACGAGGAAAAGAAAAGAAATTATTAAGAATTTCTTTCTTGAGGAGAAAGACACAAAATCTCGAAATATTTTCTTATTTTTCAATGAAGAAATATTTTCCTTTTAATGGCATTTGACCACGTTTTTAATTCCGAAATATTATTTGGGAAAAATATTATTTCCAAATAACATATTCAAAATTATAATATTCCTGAAAACAAATTATTCCGAAAATATATTTCCCAAAACCATGTAATTCGAGAATATTTGTTTTCCAATTCAAGTGTATTGGAAATAAAATATTTTGGCAAAAATTTGGTGGGCCCCGGCCCACCAATCATTCGCGACCCGCACATCGTGCGGGCGCACCCAATGTTTAAGCCCGGAGCTCGCTCGTTGGCGCAATTATTTGCACCCCCCCCTGCGCGCGAGAGAGTTTTACTTCTTGTATTTCTTGCAAGTCCATGGAAGTGTCATGGTATATAAACCCTGTGAAGAGTTTATCCACTTCCAATGTGGGACTTTTAAGAAACACCAACAAGTGCAAACAACACAAGTTCTCAACAACACCATTTCAAGTTCGTGATATACCGTTGGAAAACTCTTATATTCTAGATTATGTAAACGTGTTTCACATCATTCTAGGCCAAGTAGAAGCATTCCAAAATCACGGCTCAAGTTGACCCATTCACTAGTTAACACATATGTCAACTTTGCCATTCCTAATTATCAAACAATGCAAGACTCTGTTTCCAAACGCATTAGAAACAAATACAACAAAGACGCCCAAGCTCTAGGAATCACTTTCCAGAAACAAAACAACACAACCAAATCGTTGAACACACTAACAAACTAACAACCTAAACCCTCCAGGTGCTATACAAAGACTCGAACGAGTAAACTCATTCACCTCTAGGCCAAGACTCGCGCAATGTCAAAACTCGGATCTAGGAAGATATCAGGGAAATCAAGATCCCCCGCAACCCCCACGCCCCGGCTCTAGATGGTCTCGTCGACGAGCAAAATAATGCTTCTGTATGGCACCCAATGGCTCGCAAAGGCAAAAGCGGAGCCAGCTTCCACGAGTTACGGTGGCTCGGCACTGCTTCTCATGAGCACCCCTGACCACCTCTACCTCGTCTCCAACTCCCTTACCTTCTTTCTCATTGGCCGTAGCTCGACGCTGGCAGTGCCTCTCCATGCAAATCGATCTAGATCTGAGCTAGAAATTCGAAACCGAGCTCCTCCAAACCTTGCACGGGCTTCTCCGAACAACACCTTACAAAAAAGCAACGATGATAGATATATGATGGTCGTCAAAGTGTCAAACTGGAGACCGACGGGGCAACCGGCGGCCCTAGGTCAAGAGAGAGGCTCGGGAAAATTTTAACAGAAAGGGGGTAGAGAGAGAAAGTAGATCTAATAGGAACAATTACTCAAGATTCATAAGAAAGTAAAGAAAAACTTTACTATCTCTGAACAATAAGAGGTGGTGGAAGATTTTATATACCAAACCCAATTCCCCAAAAATCTTTGAATATAACTCATTTTTGCTTGAATATTGTGACTACACATACAATAGGTAATTTTTTAGATGACTACTTATGAAAAAAAAAAATTGGCAGGGTATATACCTAATTTTGGCAAAATTGTCACCGTTACTTATTCCATTAACTTCCGTTAGTTGTTCAGTTTTAACTGCGATGAAAAACAAAATTACTCTTTTCTCAACCCCCCACCACCCCCCACCCCCCCATTCTCACATGAAATTTGGGCATTTGTTGAATCAAATAACAAATCAACAGGCCTAGATATTACTTAAAACCAAAAAAAAAGTTCATTAGCAATCTCTCTTCTCTCTCCCCCTCTCTCGGGACCTTCTTGTCGTCGGTGAAAACGGGCAGAGAAATGTGAAAAATGATTGAGTACGTGTTGGCCGAATTTCACAGGGAAGAAGAAGAAGACATGAAGACAAAAAAAGAGAACATGAACATGATTAAAATAAAAAATCTCCCAAAGAATTCGCAGAACTGTCCATTTTCGCTCCTCCAAACCCCAAATCCATGAAATTAAAAACTGGATTACAAAGTAATTTTGTAGAAATCAATGAATAGAGTTACCTATTTGGTTATTTCTTTCTGTTAGGATTGTGTCCTAGTCCAATGTAATAAATTAATCTACGTGTAATGTTTTATCATTTTTCGAATTAATAAAACGGCATTATATTACTAATGTGTTGTAGTAATATATTAGATGTAATTTGATATATATATCATTATGTGTGTCATCACTAATAGCAGAACTGTAGATCAGAAAGAATTACATTTAATGCGTCCCTGATCAGTCAAGCTTCATTAAGAAGCGATCAGTATGAGGCTAACTCTTTATGATAACGCTCCACTGATCATGGCAAAGTAGTGCTGGAGTTAGATCCTAGGTATCATCATGGAGATGGTATTGGACGACCCGATGGTGAGTATGCAACATAGATATTGTCATAAGCATACTCACATATCGTAGCTTGTCATTATATCCTAAGACCAAGGAGTCTTTGTGATCATTATGTGATGAATCTCTAAGTTTGACCTAGTCTAACGTTACCTGTAAAAGGGTAGCCATAAGGGCTATGATTAGTTTAGTTATGAATTGCATGAGTGAACTCGAAAGACGGTTGAGGGATTTATCACCCATACTCCGGTATGGAAATGATATCTGTTTAGGCCACTTGATGAGTATGACTGAAGAAATAGCATGGTCATGCAGGAGATACACAGTATCAGTTTTCAGTCGTCTTATATATCAAGAAACAGTGATTGATAAATTAGGATTACGTGTCTATGCCATCAATCTAGATATCGGCATGATAAAAGGATAGTGACATGTACGATCAAAAGTTAAATCGAATCCTCAATATTCATAAACGTTGGGTAATCATAATGTCTTACTAGATGTCACTTATGATTGAAAGGGAAAAATGGTAATTTTGCTAGTTTGCCAACGGGTCGTGAGCCTAGAGGGTCACACACTTTAAGCAAAGTATAGCAAAAGTGGACTTGGAAAAGTCAGTTTATGAAGAATATGAGAATTGATAAATTCACAATTTAATTTAATTAAATCAAGTACGAATTAGCTAAACCAGTAATCGGTTTAGAGTAATTGTGACGGTCTAGCTAAGCCATTTAATTATAACCCAATCTAAATGGGTTTAATTAATGGACTTAGCTAAGTGGGCTTTAAGCCCATTCTTATTACAATTATAATTATAACTGAAATAAGAAGTTAATTGGGATTGGGAAAGAGGAAAGATAATTACACAAAATCATATATTTGATTTTGTGTAATAATCCCATATAATTCTCTAACCTATTTTCGGCCAAGACCACCCATTGCCGCGCCTCCCTCCCTCTCTCTTGTTCTTCAATTGATTTTGTTATTTTCTTAAAACTAACTAGTAATTGGTTTTGTAGAAATTCTTCTAAAGATGTTTTGCTTGTGTGGATACAACTAGATATCACAAACAAAGTATTTGTGATATTGGATTCGATTTTAGAAGGTCAAATTCAAGATTTTAATTATATTTTGTTTGCTTAACATTTTCACATGATGATTTGTTCAAAACTTGTAGAAGTCATAGTTAATCGCTTCCGCTATTTGCATGGAATTCATTATTTTGGATCCCATGGATTCCTTCCATTAACCGTTACTTATTCCATTAACTTCTGTTAGTTGTTCATTTTTAACTGTGATGAAAAAACAAAATTACTCTTTTCTCAACCCCCCCCCCCCCCCCCCCCTTCTCCATCTCACATGAAATTTAGGCATTTGTTGAATCAGAGAACAAATCAACAGACCTACATATTACTTGAAACCAAATAAAAAATTCATTAGCAATCTCTCATCTCTCTCCCACTCTCTCTGGACCTTCTTGTCGTCGGTGAAAATGGGCAGAGAAATATTTGAAAAATGATTGAGTACATGATGGCCAAATTTCAGAGGGGAGAAGAAGAAGACATGAAGAGAAAAAAAGAGAACATGAACATGATTAAAATAAAAAAATCTCCCAAAGAATTCGCAGAATGTCCCTTTTTGCTCCTCAAAACCCCAAATACATGAAATTAAAAACTGGATTACAAAGTAATTTTGCATAAATCAATGAATCAGGCAAAGAGAGTTACCTATTTGGCTATTTCTTTCACTCGCGCTCATCAATCTTGCCTTGTTTAAACTATATTACTAGTTATATTTAGGGCTGGTAATATTAGACCCTAAACTAATAAAATTGGGAATTGTTACTACGTTTGGTATTGACATATTTTTTAGCGCAAAGTGAAGATGTTGTTGGGTTCCGAGGCATCCTAATTACGTTCATGGCAGCGGAAGCAACCTATAAACCGCCCCTAACCTGCGCAAGATCGACTACCAAGTTAGATCCTTAGGAAATCGAGTTTTCGGGTTTTACCAGAATCTGTCCGGCAGAAAAACGAGACTTTGAAGCACTATATCCCGAGCTACAGATCTCCAATTTCTTCGGTTCTTGTTGGAGGTTAAACCTCAACCAATTCCCTACATCTTTTGTGTTTTGCTCCGAACCCAGTTCGGACGAGAAGACCTCCGTCTGGAGCAAAACATTTTTCCCGTCTCGCTGGACAGACTCTGCGGACCAATCTGCTTCTCGGCCTTGTATCTCCCAAACCAGCGCTCTTTTGGAAAATCAGTATTTCACAAAGGTTGTAGCCCTTGGACTTATCTTTCCAACGCCGCCAGTTTCAGGTCAATCAGAGCTCGGACGAAGCGGCTATGGCTCACGCATTGTCGGTCGCCGGAACTAGACAATTTGGACAGTTTCTTCATTTTGCATTTAGTCTTCGTTGAATCGATAAAGAAGAACTTTCGGATCTTCTTCTCTAGAGAAAGTCCACACCAAGGGGATGATCTTGAAGATCCTTCACTTAATTTCCTACTAGAACAATTAAATGAAGAACAAGAGAGCAAAGAGAGGAGAGAGAGAATTGTGAGAGTTGTAGGATTGTTGGATTAATGAATGAATGCTAGATATTTCAATTCATCATCCAACTCACAAGCATGGGTCAAAAGTGATTGGTATGGGCTTAAAGGTGCTTTAACCCATACCCCTTAAATCACTCACCTCTTAATCCACAATCACCAACTAAGCATGGTGTTGTGTGGCCCCCACACATGGACCCACCATGTGGGTCGTCCAAGAGGGCTTATTGGGCCCTTAACGGGCCCTTGTTTGGGCCGGCCATGAGGCCTCATGGGCCGAGCCCAATGGGCTCGCCCGTGTGGTCTCATGCCGTGTCCAAAAGTCACCCGACCCTTTTGTCGTTACTTAATCAAACAAAGTCCGACGTGACATCGACGAAAAACTCAGTTTTCTCGATTCGCTAATTATTCTCTCAAACTGAACCCATGGCACAAAACCTCCAGTTTTGTCCATGTATTGCTCCTCAAGAAATGTTAAGGTTTCCTTGTCTCAAGTTATCTGTCTTGAATGTGTGTGACCCTCTAGGCTCATGCCACCGTTGGCAGATCGGCGCAAAAGATCGCTCTTGCCCGATCCATCATAAGTGGTCTCTAGTAAGACGTTATGATTACCCAAGGTGCATGACGATCGATGATTCGACTTAACCTAGTGCGTACAAGTCACTATCCTATTATCTCTAGATATCCCGATTGATCACAAGGCATAGAGTCGTCACCCTTGTTTAATCAATCATTGTTACTTGATATGTGAGATGGCTGAGAACTGATAACCCGTATCATTGGCATGGCCATGCTCTTACTCTCAGTCAGTCTCCATCAAGAGGCCTTTTAACGGATATCTTTCCCATACCGTAGTATGAGGGATAAATCCCTTAGCCGTCTTTCGTGTCACTCATGCAACCCGTTCTGCCACCCAATCATGCCCTTTATTGCAATCCTATCACAGAAAACGTTAGGCGCAAGTTAAAGCCGCATGTTCATTGCATAGTGATCACAAAGACTCCTTGGTCTAAGGATGTCGTGACAAGCTATCGCATTTGAATATGTTCATGACTTAATCTATGAAAACACTATTCAAAGCAGGTCGTCCGATATCAATCACCTCATGATATCTATGATATGATTCCGGGATCCCTCATCCCTATGACAAGTAGAACTACGTCATTAAGAACCATCCTCATACTGGTCGCTTCTAAGGAAGCATGTTTTGACTAGGGACTCGTTAAGTGTGATCCGTACAGATTTATGGTTCTACTACTTTAGTGGTCATAAATCAGATCATGCTTAACATATTACTTCAACACATAAGTAAAACAAAGCCGTTTTATATATATATGTTACAAACGATGATAATGTACATAGACATTTACAGGCTAATAGCAATTGGACTAGGGCACAAATGCTATCAGATGTCAATCAACATGTTGCAACATAGTTGTCGTGACATATATTCGCAGGATTAGGCAAGACAACGAAGACTTCCTGTTTAGTTAGCAGAATTTGAGCATTATCGGCACGACTGATTTAGGCAAGGTCCATCTTGAAGGAAAACACGCCAGCAAGGCTTAAAGAAGGCGACAATGCCAAACTTGTCACTCGCCAATAATGCAAGGTGACTAATCAGAATAAGAATCCGATTAGGCAAGAGGAGTTGCTATAAAAGCATGTGCTTCCCCCTTAACAACTCAGTCATTTCTCTATGCTAAATTCTCAAAACTCTTAACCGTGTACGACTGGCAGATTGAGAGACTGATCAATTTAGAGAGGACTCTGTCGATCACATACATCAACTCGCGAGGATTTGAGTGTGTGATATATGGGTATTTCTTCGTGATTGAAGTCTCACGAGAAAATTGTCGAAGACAACTACGTCGAGCATAGGCTTAAGGTTGGAATTGAGGGAATCTCAAAGACAAGGGGAGTCCCTGGTCGAGGTAGTTCACGGTGAGATCTATAATAGCTTAGGACAATAGTTTGTGTGATAGCTAGTTGGTGCTTGAAGTTGTACTATTGACTACCGAATAGTGAAAACCTTTCCACTATCAGAGTGCCCTTAGACGTAGGTGCGGAGTCACCGAACTGGGTAGACATATTGTGTCTCTTCTGTTTACTGTTCCGTTATTTACTTATATGTGATCTGACAAGTTGTTGAACCAATTGTCACGACATTGTGTTCGACATCTTGATCCTGCTAGAACTCAGAATTTCAATTGGTATCTGAGGATGCACCTTATCTTCTAGGTGATTTCCTGCAAAAATTCTGAGTAGCCGATATGGAGTCTAAGGAAGGAGAATCGATCAATCGACCACCCATGCTTGACGGAACAAACTATGGATATTGCAAAGCCTGCATGTGTGCCTTCATGAAATCACACGATAACAAAACTTGGAAGGCAGTAATCAATGGTTGGGAGGAACCTCAATACTCGAATGCTTTAGGCAACGTAACTGGTCCCAAACCTGAGATGGAATGGATCCCCATAGAAGATGAGGCGGCCCTGGGTAACTCTTGTGCACTCAATGTTATATTCAACTGAGTTGACAAGAATGTCTTCAGACTTATCAACACATGCACAAGTGCCAAAATAGCCTGAGATACCCTTATTGTGGCCTATGAAGGAACTTCTAAAGTAAGAGAGCAGAAATTACAATACCTCACCACTAACTTCGAAGATCTCACGATGAATGAGGATGAAACTATAGCTGAGTTCAACGTAAGGTTTAAGTACCTGACCAATGAATCTTATTCACTTGTCAGAAAAACCCTAAGAGGTCTAAGCTCTAGATTCAAGATGAAAATCACTGCCATGGAGGAATGTCATGATCTCAAGATCCTGAAATTTGATGAACTCATGAGATCCCTCATGACCTACGAGCTCTCCCTTCCAACCATGGAGAAGAAATACAAGGGCGTAGCTTTCAAAAGCTCAACACATGCTCAGAAGGAGCAAGTACTCTCATACTCTGATAGCAAAATCGATGACATCATCGCTATGCTCGCCAAAAACTATAACCAAGTTATGAAGAGATTCAATCAAATGCGGGAAAGAATGTGTCACGGGATGTCAAAGACAACCCTCAGCAAAGGCTTCAGAAGTTTGAGAAAGAAAGCAGACGAGGCGAAAAGGGAGAAAAAGAAAAGGGGGTACAGTGCTTCAAATGTGAAGGCTATGGGCATGTTCAAATGGAATGCCAAAATTTTTGAAAAAGCAAAATAAGAGATTTAATGCATCACTTTCTAATGAAGAGAAGGGAGACATCGATACAGAACAGACAAGTAACTATGTAGCTTTCAGTGCCTCTGCATCCACTGAACCCTTGAAAAAACTCGCTTCAGATGATGAGTTATCAGATGAAACTCTCAAAAATGCATACAATGAGTGGTATATCAAGTGACTATAAGACTCTCAAGTCATTGAAAAACATTATACACTTATTCTCTCTCTCAATGAGGATTAGACAAGACTTCTTGAAGCCATCATTGATCTGAAAAAGGAAATCGCTCACCTGTAGAGGGAACTAGAGCTCATGACCAAATCCATCAAGATGATGAACCCAAGCACTGATACTTTTGATGAAATCTTAACCATTGGAAAATCAGCAAAAAATATGGAAGGACTTGGGTATTCAAAAGAAGCCTCAACATCTCAAACCATCTTCGTTCCCCAAAAGGCTGCCAACAACATATCTCAACAGATGTCACAATCTTCAGGTAGTAACCGGCCACAGAGGAGACATCATAATGGCAACTCAAAGAAAAAGAAACATAATTGGGTTTGCCATCACTATAGACGAAGATGTCACATTCGACCATTCTGTTATCATCTTTATGGAAAGAACTCCATCAAACACAAGACACACAGAGCTCTACCAACCCCAACCACAAAAAGTATGGCATGTAAAGGAAGTACATTATCGGGGTAATATTGCTTACACCTCACTATAAACTTCAACCAGTAATGGTTGGTACTTTGATAGTGGCTCGTCTCGGCATATGACTGATAATAATTCGTTCCTAACCACCCTGACACCATGCTCAAATTGTTATGTCACTTTTGGTGATGGAGTAAAAGCCAAAGTGCTAGAAAAAGGAAAACTCAACCTACCAAACTCACATTGTCTAAAGGAAGCTTTGTTGGTAGAAGGACATACTGCCACTCTAATAAGCATCAGTCAACTATGTGATCTATACCTATGTGTCAACTTCACTAAAGACAAGTGTGCAGTAGTAAACAAGCACCTAGAGGAAGTCATGTCTGGACTCAAGTCACGAGACAACTTCTATCTATGGTCTCCAACAACAGCACCTCTACCTACCAAATGTCTTTTTTCCAAGACATAAGAGACCGAACTCTAGCATCAAAAGCTTGGACACATCAACTTGAGGAGCATGCAGATAATCCTATCTGAACAAGCCATAATAGGAGTCCCAAAACTGAAAATCGTCGAAGGAAAAATCTGTGGAGGATGCCAGATAGGAAAACAAGTCAAGACGCACACAAAAAGGTGTAACATCTTACCACCTCTCGGGTCCTAGAACTTTTACATGTAGATCTTATGGGGGTCATGCAAGTAGAAAGTCTTGAAGCTAAGAAATATATATTTGTGTGTGTAGACAACTTCTCGATAGTGAGTCCCTGATCAGTTAAGCTTCATTAAGAAGCGATCAGTATGAGGCTAACTCTTTATGATCACGCTCTACTGATCATGTCAAGAAAGTGCCGGAGTTAGATCGTAGGTATCATCAGGGAGATGGAATTGGACGACCCGATAGTGAGTATGCAACATAGATACTGTCATGAGCATACTCACATATCGTAGCTTGTCATTATATCTAAGGAGTCTTTGTGATCACTGTGTGATGAATCTCTAAGTTTGACCTAGTCTAACGTTACCTGTAAAAGGGTAGCCATAAGGGCTCTGATTGGCTTAGTTATGAATTACATGAGTGCAATCAAAAGACGGCTGAGGGATTTATCACTCATATTCCAGTATGGGAATGATATTTATTTAGGCCACTTGATGAGTATGACTGATAAAAATAGCATGGCCATGCAGGAGATACTTAGTATCATTTTTTAGTCATCTCATATATCAAGAAACAGTGATTGATAAATTAGGATGACGGTTCCATGATTTTTGATCAATCTAGATATCGGTATAATAAAAGGATAGTGACATGTACGATAAGAGGTTAAATCGAATCATTGATAATCACGGACGTTGGGTAATCATAATATCTTGCTAGAGGCTACTTATGATGGAAAGGGTAAAATTGTAATTTTGCCAGTCTGCCAACGGGTCGTGAGCCTAGAGAGTCACACACTTTAAGCATAGTATATAGCAAAACAGACTTGGATGGAAGATTGGGAGAATCCGCTTTTCAATTTAGTCAAATTGAAAACAAACCGGTTGATTTCTGGCCTAGGTTTATAACCAGATGGTTGAGGAAATTAGATTAAAGGGATTGGATTGGTTTAGCTAAACCGTTTAATTAGAACCCAATTTAAATGGGTTTAATTAGACTTTAGATAAATGGGCTTTAAGCCCACTCTTAATCTTAATTATTAATATAATTAAAATTAAGATAATTAGAGAGATTTATTTTAGGAACTGATTTAGCAAAATAAAGATAATTATCATCTAATTAAAACAAAATCAATTCCACATTATTTTCTCTCTAATTTTCGGCTTCCCTCTCCCTAGTGTGCCGTCCCTCTCTCTCTTCCTCCATTGCTAGGTGTTTTGCTTCTTCTTCTCTCAAAACCAGCATAGTTGAGTATAGGATCCTAAGAGTGATTAGGTGCCTTGCCTGTGTGGACGATTTAGAGAACACATATATTTGTGTTTAATTGATTCAAAGGAAAATTTTCAGATTTAATGTTCATGTTTATGTGCTGGAATTTTTATTACATGAAGATCTTATTTTGAAATCCATGGTTAATCTATTGTCCGCTTCATGAAATTTATTTTATGGAACCCATAGATTTCCTTCATCCCTTCCAGGAGAATTAAGAAGAATCACCCAACTCAGGATGTAATCGGAGATATGAATGAAGGTGTGCAAACTCGACAAAAGGCTCCGGTGAACTACAAGGAGATGATAGGAAATATCTGGGCCATGCAAGAAGAATTGGTACAATTTGAAAGAAATGATGTATGGGAGTTAGTACCCAAGCCAGACAACGTCAATGTCATTGGGACAAAGTGGATATTTAAGAACAAGTCTGATGAGCAAGGAAACATCACTCGGAAAAAAGCTAGACTTGTAGCACAAGAGTATACAAAACTTAGCTAGAATTGTAGCACAAGGGTATACAAAAGTAGAAGGGGTAGACTTCGATGAGACTTTTTCCCCGTTGCTAGACTTGAGGCTATCAGAATTCTTCTCAGCATTGCTTGCCATCTTTGATTTAAACTCTACCAGATGGACGTGAATAGTGCTTTTCTCACTGGATACCTAAATGAAGAGGTTTATGTTGCTCAACCTAAGGGGTTTTAAGACCACAACTCGTCACATCATGTCTACAAGCTCAAGAAAGCTCTCTACGGTGTCAAACAAGCACCTCGAGCCTGGTATGAAAGTCTAACTCAGTTTCTAGTTCAGAATGGCTATACTCGAGGGGGAGTTGATAATACTCTATTCGTGAAAAAGGAAGGAAGTAATCAGTCAGACAAAATATATTTGAAGGAATGCCAGACAAAATGGTGGAACGTTTCGTCCTACATATGCAGTCTGAGTTCGAGATGAGTATGGTTGGTGAGCTAACCTACTTTCTAGGCTTCCAGATCAAACAGATGAATAATGACATCTTTATCTCCCAAAGAAAGTATGCCAAAAATATTATAAAGAAGTTTGGGTTGGAGAAAGCTTCCCACAAGAGAACCCCGATTGCAACTCATGTAAAGTTTACCAAGGATTATCAAGGTGATCTGTAGATCAAAGTCTTTATCGAAGCATCATTGGAAGCCTATTATATCTCACAACAAGTCGACCTGAAGCTACACCCCCTGTTCATGCCTCAAATGGTAAAACAAAAACCCTACTACATCTGCACCTTATAATCTTTCTCCATCCTCTGAGGAGTAGCACGCGCCGACTTCCCCAACGGCTTCGGACGACACTATGGAGTTCAACAATGAGGACTCTAAGGGATCATAATCTCAGAGTGAGGACACTGTCCCCCTAGGAAAGGTGTTGGCCAAAAGAAAAGGGGTGAGAGTCGAGGAATAGATATCTCCAGGAAAAAAAAAGAATAAGAGTAAGGAAAGGACCATAATGCCTGTGTTTGAAGTCCCAGAAGAAGAGGAAGAGTCAGACGAAGAAGAGAACCTGGCAAATCTGCCTATCTAAACTGCCAGGAAGAGCATAGGAAGACAGAGGCTTCCTAAGGATGTCCGTCATGTACCAATGGACAACGTCTCCTTTCACTTTGTCGAAGGGGGCAGCAAGTGGAAGTATGTGTGCAGTCGTACAATATACCCAAAGAGAGAGCTCTCGGCCGACACAAAAGGAATGAGGGTCATCATTGAATTGCTGCAAGGTGCTAAGCTTCTAAGTATTGTCTCATACGTAGTTCCCTACTATCCTGCCCTCGTAAACGAATTTTACGTCAATCTCTCCGATGCATACAATGACCCAACAAATTCAGAGTATAGACAGGTCTATGTGAGAGGACAATTCTTTGAGGTCACCCCAGACGCTATCAACGTCTATCTAGGAAGAGATAATGTGCATAACACTCAACATGGTCCAACCATGGACTGCGTTGCCCAAGAAATCACTAGTGGCAGGAAGAAAGCATGGCCAGCAAAGGGGATTATGGCATCTTCAGAACTCACATCCAAATACTCTATTCTCTACTGAATTGGTATAGCAAACTAGGCACCCTCCTCTCATGGATCGAACATAAGGGAAAATCTCTCCAGACTAATCTACCAGATAGGTATGAATTCTCCACTTGACTTCGGGTTATTTGTCGTTGAACGTCTGGTTAGACATGCGGAATCTAGTGCGGTTAAATTGCCCATTGGCTTTGCTTCTCTTATTTTTGGAATGATGGTCCAACAGTGTCCCAACATTGTCCGTGACAATGACCTTGTTGGGAAGCGGCCTCTTGAGCTCAACATAAGTGTGAAGCTATTTGAGCGAAAAGGATGTCAATGACCTTCCACAAACTTCTGCAAAGACTTTCGAAGCTGGAAGAAGCTCTAGAACCATCGGATCGATTAGAGACAGAAAAGTGCACGAGCTCATGGAAGGAATCACATATCTGGAGGCTACCATTGCTAATCTAACGAGCATAAAGAATAATTATGAACAACTCCTCTATGATCTGCTGGCCGCTCCACAACAGGATCCCAATGTTGAAGAAGATGCTGACAACTCCACCTCCTCCTAGTAAAAAAATTTCATTCCCATATTTCTCTACTAAAAGACTTATTTATTTTTTAAAACAATTTAAGTCCCTGGGGACTATCCAGGTTAACTTTGGGACGTTTGGATATTCGCCTTGCGTTTAGGGGTTGGTTTGCTCTTGTTTGGAGCTGTTTGGTTTAATTCTCCCTGCATAATCCTTCTTTTATATTCCTATTTGCCCTTTACCATTTTTGAGGCAATCATGGGGAGATATTGGCCTTTTAAGACATTTTCAGGTTATCAAAATTTTGGTAACTCGTTGCACAACATGTTGCCACTTGTTATGTGACTTGCTACTTATGAACTCGGATCTAGGAAGATATTAGAGAAATCAAGATCCCCCGCAACCCCCACGCCCCCGACTCTGGATGGTCTCGTCGACGAGCAAAATAACGGTTTCTGCATGGCACCCAATGGCTCGCAAAGGCCAAAACAGGGCCAGCTTGCACGAGTTACGGTGGCTCGGCCCCGGCTCCCACAAGCACCCCCGACCACCTTCGCCTCGTCTCCGATTCTCTTACCTTCTCATTGGCCGTAGCTCGGTGCTGGCGGCGCCTCTCAACTCAAACTGATCTAGATCTGACCCCAAGCTAGATCTGAGCTAGAAACAAGAAACCGAGCTCCTCCAAACCTTGCACGGGCTTCTCTGAACAACACATTACAAAAAGAAACAGTGATAGATAGAAGATGGTCTTCGGAGTGCCAATCTGGAGACCTACGGCGCAACCGGCAAACCTAGGTCAAGAGAGAGGCTCGGAGAGTTTTAAGAGAAAGGGGCTAAAGAGAGAAAGTAGATCTAGTAGGAACAATTACTCAAGATTCATAAGAAGGAAAAGAAAAACCTTACTATCTCTAAAATTTGATAATACGAAAATTATATATAACAATAAGAGATGGTGGAAAATTTTATTTACCAAACCCATTTCCAAAAAAATGTTTGAATGTAACTAATTTTTGCTAGAATAGTGTGACTACACCTAGTAAAGGTAATTTTGCAGATGACTACTTTTGGAATTTTATTTTGGCAAGGTGGATACCTAAGTTTGGAAAAATTGTCACCGTTACTTATTCTATTAACTTCTGTTAGTTGTTCATTTTTAACTGTGATGAAATAAAAATTACTCTTTTCTCAACCCCCCATCTCCATCTCACGTGAAATTTGGGTATTCGTTGAACCAAATAACAAATCAACAGACCTAGATATTACTTGAAACTAAATAAAAAATTTATTAGCAATCTCTCTTCTCTCTCCCCCTCTCTATGGACCTTCTTGTCGTCAGTGAAAATGGGCAGAGAAATGTTTGGTAAATGATCGAGTACATGTTGGCTGAATAGCAGAGGGAAGAAGAAGAAGAAGACACGAAGAGTGAGAAAGAGAACATGAACATGAATTCGCAGAACTGTCCATTTTCGCTCCTTAAACCCCAAATCCATGAAATGAAAAACTAGATGACAAAGTAATTTTGCAGAAATCAATGAATCAGACAAAGAGAGTTACCTATTTGGTTATTTCTTTCACTCACGCTCATGACACTAGTTATTTTTTAAACTATATTTCTAGTTATATTTAGGTCTCCCGTAACTAATAAAATTTGAAATTGGTACTACGTTTAGTATTAGTATATTTTTAGTGCAAAGTGAAGATGTCAGTCAACATGTTGCAACACAATTGGCGTGACATAATACTCACATAATTAATCAAGACGTTGAAAACTTCTTGTTTAGTTCGCAGAAGCTGAGCAATAACGGCACGACCAATTTAGGCGAGGTCTAGGTGGAAGGAAGACACGTCAGCAAGGTTTAAAGAAGGCGGCAACACCAAACCTGTCACTTACCAATAAAGCAAGTCTGCAAGGGTTTTCCTAATCGGAATAGGAATCCGATTAGGCGAGAGGAGTTGCAATAAAAGCAGGTGCTTCCCCCTTAGCAACTTAGTCATTTCTCTGTGCTAAATTCTTAGAGCTCTTAACCGTGTACGACTCGCGGATTGAGAGACAGATCGATTTAGAGAGGACATTGTCGATCACATACATCAACTCGCGAGGATTGAAGTGTTTGTGATATGTGGGTATTTATTCGTGATTGAAGTTTCACGAAGAAATTGTCGAAGACAACTACGCCGAGTATAGGTTTAAGGGTAGAATTGAGGGAATCTAAAAGAGAAGGGGAGTCCCTGGTCGAGGTGGTTCACGGTGAGATCTATAGTAGCTTAGGAAAATAGCTTGTGTGATAGCTAGTTGGTACTTGAAGTTTTACTATTGACTATCGGATAGTGAAAACCTTTTCACTGGCAGAATGCCCCAGACGTAAGTGCCGAGTCATTGAACTGGGTAAACATATTGTGTGTCTTCTGTTTACTGTTTACTGTTATGTTATTTACTTATCTATGATCAGACAAGTTGTCGAACCAATTGTCACAACATTGTGTTCGACATCTTAATCCTGCTACAACTAAGAATTTCAGGTATCATGATTAATGGTTCGGTTTTCATTTTCAATTGGAGAAATCTTTTGATTCCAGTTCAGTTTCGGATCTCAAAATTAAGAATCCTTGGTTAATCGGTAAAAATTGTTATTATATTTATGTTATTTTCCTTGCTACATGAATCGAAGAATGAAGACCGATAATATATATTTTTTTCTTATTATTTTTTGCAAAATTCTTATTTTGATTTGATTGTAATAATTGAATCTTCACGTTCGGTTTTTCTCAGCATACTTTATAATATAAATTTATAATTATTGACTAATGAGCGTTTCAATTTCGTCTAATTTAACCTATAAACCAAGCCCAAATTAAAAGTAAGAAACTAACCTTTTCAACCAACTAGAACATAATAATCGAACTTTAAAACAAAGATCATAACCGAACTATTACTCGTATAGGAAAACTCACGTCAATAATTGATATTATTGGCAAAAATGCCAATATCATTCCACTAGTTTTTTGGAACATCTAGAAAAAAGATATACTTGGATTGTTGTTGATAGAATATCAGGCAATATCTCAAAAATTAGAATTCTCGTTGGTTTGTCATGCAATGATCCTCCCTTTAGGGATATGTTTTGTTTTTGTTTGTTGTATTAGTGTGTGACTACACAAATTGAAGAATGAAGACCGATAATATGTTCTTTTTCTTTTATTATTATTATTATTATTATTATTATTATTATATTTTTTTGCAAAATTCATATTTAGATTTGATTGTAATAATTGAATCTTCACGTTCGTTTTTTGTTGGCATATTTTATAATATAAAATTAAAATTATTTACTATAAAACGTCTCAATTTCGTCTAATTGCGCCTATAAAGCAAACCCAAATTAAAATTCAAAAACTAATCATTTCAACAAACTAGAACGTAATAACTGAACTTTAAAACCAAGATCATAACCGAACTATTACTCGTATAGGAAAACTCACGTCAATGATTGGTATTATTGGCAAAAATGCCAAATATCATTCCACTAGTTTTTTAGAACATCTAGAAAAATGATAGACTTGAATTGTCGTTGGTACAATATCAGGTAATATCTCAAAAGTCAGGATTCACGTTGGTTTGTCATATAATGATCCTCTTTTTAGGGATATCTTTTGTTTTTGTTTGTTATATTAGTGCAACCCAGACCCATACTAGGTCCGTTATGATTCCATAATCATGCTCACCCTAGTTATGTGTTCCCATGCAATTTCAAATGTTATATACTTAAATATGTTAATATATTTATTTAAAGTATTAAATAAAAAATGAAGACTAAAATTATAATATTATAAATAAAAAATAGAGAAAATTGATTATTAAATGTGAAAAGGAAAGGTACATACCCTTTGGACAGAATGGAGGAGCTCTGACAGGACCTGATAGAGATCTTCCTCAGCGGCCCAGGGAGGCCTAGAGGAGGGTACCACTCTACGCCGGTCTTGCGGACCCCAAACGGCGTCGTATAGAGTGTTTGATCAGCGGGCATTGGCACCGCTTTTCACTCCCTTTTGTATGCACAAACACTTGTTAGAAATTGCATCATCATCTCAACTCACTCCTAATCTAATTCTGGGCATTTCCGAGAAAGTTTTTAACCATCAGACAAGAAATGACTGACAGAAATACGAGGGGTCACTGTAATATTACCCTCTGCTTCTATGTTCCTTCTAAAACTTGCTCTTTCTACAATTTCAACCATGCCACTACAACAAGACTAACTCTTATTCATAACTTTATTTATCGTACAATATCACAAATTGAATCACAAACAATTATAGTTGGATATTCAATATTTAACCCAACATCAAAACACCACCAAAAGTACAGGTGGGATTTGTAATGTGGGTTCGAGTTGACTTAAGTGTTACACCCGGCCCTACCGATCCCCGCCTCATATCCGACCCACATCTTATCTTTATATTTTATTCTAAAATCTTTACACAGTCACGATGAAAAAAGATCATCTAAATTACCATAACGCTAAACAAAGAAACAGCCTAAACCCTTCGGGTGCTACACAGAGACTCGAGCGAGTAAACTCATTCACCTTTAGGCCAAGACTCGCGCAATGTCAGAAATCGGATATGGGAAGATATCATCGAAATCAAGATCTCCCGTAATCCCCACGGCCCCCGGCTCCGAATGGTTTCGTCGACGAGAAAAATTACGGCTCCCGCATAGCACCCACTGGCTCGCAAAGGCCACAACGGCGTCGGCCCAAGCTTCCACGACGGCTCGGCCCTGGCTCCTACGAGCACTGCCGACTACCTCAACCTCTCTTCGACTCCCTTACCTTCTCATTGGCCGTCGCTCGAACCTGGCGGCGCCTATCTACACGAACCGATCCAGAATCTGACCCCAAGCTAGATCAGAGCTAGAAACTCGAAACCCAGCTCCTCCAAACCTTGCACGGGCTTCTCCGAACAACACCTCACAAAAAGTAACGATGATACGTAAAGAATGGTCGCCGGAGCGCCAAACCAGAGACCAGCGGCACAACCAGCGACCCTTGGTCAAGAGAGAGGCTCGGAAAAGTTTTGAGAGAAAAGGGGTAGAGAAAGAAACTAGATCTAATATGATCAAATTATTCAAGATTCATAAAAAGGAAAAGAAAAAAATTACTATCTTTTAAATCTGATAATATAAAAATTAAAGATAACAATAAGAGGTGGCGGGAGGTTTTATTTACCCATCTCATTTCCCAAAAAATCTTCTAACATAATTAATTTGGATAGAATATTGTGACTACACCCAGAATAGGTAAGTTTGTTGATGACTATTTGTGAAATGTTTTTTGGCCTAATGGATACCTAAGTTTGGCAAAACTGTCAGTATTACTTATTCCCTTAACTTCCGTTAGTTCATTTTTAATTTTGATGAAAAAAACAAAATTAGTCATTTCTCAACCTTCTCTCTCCATCTTACATGAAATTTGGGCATTTGTTAAATCAAAAAGCAAATCAATAGACCTAGACATTACTTTGAAGCCAAATAAAATATCCATTAGCAATCACTCTTTTCTCTCCACCTCTCTTTCGACCTTCTTGTCGAAGGTGAAAATGGGCAGAGAAATGTTTGAAAAATGATTAAGTACAAATTGGCTGAAATACAAAGGGAAAAAGAAGACACACAGTGAGAAAAAGAGAACCTGAACATTGTTAAAATAAAAAAAATCCCCTAAGGAAGCAAAACCCCTAAAAATGTTATGTTCACATGTGAGTTCAAAGTCCCACATCGGAAGAGTATTGAGTACAAGAAGGGTTTATATACACATTGGGCCCTAGAACCACTAGGCTAGTCTTTTGGGTCAAAGGTGGGCTCTAATGTGTGTATGGGCTTTTCTTGGGTGCTCCTCCTAGGTAAGGCCCGGATCTCCCCAACAGTGGTATCCGAGCCTTGGTTCGGTAGACTCTCCTAGTTAAGTGGGTCGGGTATTCTCCTATGGCTGGTAAGACCGGGACCATGATCGCGTCTCCCCATGGTGAGGCTCAGATAGGATGAAAATGGCCCTTGTGGGAGAGTATACCAAGGTAAAGTATGTGGGCTTAGGGGTAGCCAGCCCGATGTGATGGGACTCAATGTGAAGGGGGAGATTGTTATGTCCACATGTGAGTTCAAAGTCCCACATCGGAAGAGTATTGAGTATAAGGAGGGTTTATATACACATTGGACCCTAGACCCACTAGGCTGGTCTTTTGGGTCAAAGGTGGGCTCTAATGTGTGTATGGGCTTTGTTAGAGTTATGCCCCAGTCCAATATATAAGTGATCTACAGATGTAATGTTTTATCATCTTTCCGAATAAATAAATCGGCATATATTACTAATGTGTTGTAGTAATATATCGAATGTAATTTGATCTATGTCATTATGTGTGTAACCACTAATAGTAGATCTATAGATCAAAAAAAATTACATTTGATGAGTCCCTGATCATCTAAGCTTCTTTAAGAAGCGATCAGTATGAGACCAACTCCTTGTGATCATGCTCTACTGATCATGGCAAAGTATGTGCGGGAGTTATATCATAGATACCATCATGTCGATGATATCGGACAACCCGATTTTGAGTATGCTACATAGATCCAGTCATGAGATATTCACATACTGTAACCTGTCATTATATCCTAAGACCAAGGAGTCTTTGTGTACACTATGTAACGAATACCTAAGTTTGACCTAGTCTAACGTTATCTGTAAAAGGGTAACTATAACGGCTTCGATTGGCTTTGGCATTTATTGCACTAGTGAACTCGAAAGGCGTCTGAGGGATTTATCACTCATACTTCGGTATGAGAAAGATATCCGTTTAGGCCACTTGATGAGTATGACTGAAGGGATAGCACGGCCGTGCAGGTGATACCTTAGTATCAGTTTTCAGTCATCTCAGATATCAAGAAACAGTGATTGATAAATTAGGATGACCATTCTATGTCTATTGATCAATCAGGATATCGGTTTGATAAAAGGACAGTGACATGTACGATAACAGGTTAAGTCGAATAATCGATAATCAAGAACATTGGATAATCATAATGTCTTGCTAGAGACCACTTATGATGGAAAGGGTAAAATAGTAATTTTACCAGTCTGCCAATTGTTCGTGAGCCTAGAGGGTCACACGCATTAAGCACGATACATGACAACAATTATGGATGAAAATTGAGAACGATTCAGTAGTTTTCTGGCCTAAGGTTTTAACCAGACGGTTGAAGAAATCAATTCGAGGAAATTGAGCCGTTTTGTCTAAACCGAAATTAGAACTCAAGTTAATGGGTTTAATTTGGGTTTTAGTTAAACGGGCTTAAAGCCCATTTAGGGATTTAAGTTATGAATGGGAACAAATGCAAATAAGAGTTTATGAAGGATAGATATGCAATTTTAATTTTCAAATTAAAATTACAATATATCTTCCATTATCTTCTCTAATTTTCAGCAACTAATTCCCTCATCCTCTCCCCCTCATTGCTGAATTCTCTCTCCCCTCTCATCCTCCATTGTTGTCAAGCTTCTCTCAAAATTCATAGCAAAAAAATTTGAGTGAAAACCTTCTTCGGTTGTGGTGCTTGTGTGGACCTAATAGAGAAACACTAAGCTTGTGTTTTGATCGATTAGAAGAGGTAATTTTCAGATTCAAAAGGTATATATATTGATCACCACGGTTACATGACGTCCGCTGCATGATATTTATCCATTGGAACCCGTGGTGATCTCTTTCAGGCTTTCCTTGGGTGCTCCTATTAGGTAAGGCCCGGATCTCCCCAACAAAGAATTCCAAAGAATTCGCAGAACTGTCCAGTTTCGCCCATCAAAACCCCAAATCCATGAAATTAAAACTTGAATTACAAAATAATTTTGCAGAAATCAATGAATCGGTCAAAGAGAGTGAGTTATGGTTTTTAAGTAACGATTCAATCCTTTTATGATAAATAAAATTTTTGGATTCAGTTAAACCATTCTTATTAATCAATGAATCGATGAACGTCGATGTTTTCGTTAACGCGACGCTCAAAGGAGAGGACGAGCTTCACGAGGGTCTGAAGTTCGAGAACCTAGATGACGTTTTGGAACTTCTCGACAACTTCGAGAAGGGAAAGATAAAATATGGCGTTGTTTGGAGGCGGTAGAGAAGCGGGGGAGTCGTCGCATTTGCGCTCCGTGGTCACGACCTCCATGGTTATGACCTCGCCTGTTTTGTTTGATTTACAACCTAATCTCACACCACAAGCACGAAAGATAACCTTTTAATTGAGGGAATAAGATAATTATTTGCTTTGTTGGTCATTATTGAGTTATTCTCTAAATTTTAATTGTGGGTGAATCTAGAATTGTGTTTATGTGTTAAAATGTACATCCATGAAACGGAGAAAGAAAAAATGAGAAAGCCTTGGGAATGTGGTGAGAAAATGAGGAAAAATAAGCAAAATGTAACAATTAAAATGTAAGAACTAATAGAAACGGACACAAAAGAATATCGTGCAAAAAATTTCAAACGTGAAGTTTTACCAAAAAACTACTTCTATTTTTCTAAAATATTAAACCCTTTAAATATTTTTCCTAGAGAATGACGTGGCATGCATCCAAGTGTTTTGGACAACATGTGTTATCATCTTCATTGATTTAGCTTTATCTTAATATAATATTTATGTAGTTTTATTCATTTGATTCTTTGTCTAGTCTTTCTGCTTTAGTGTAACATGTAGGTGAACATATCAATATGGAGAACCTATACAATGGACTGATTCGCTATTGAAGTATACTATGTTTTGATAATGTTTAAAGAATAATTTATAATCTATTTTTTATTCTATCAGACTCAATTTGGTTTTCACTATGTTGAGCTCGAAAGACATTATTAAATTAAAGATAAGTAAGTGTATTTTAATCATTTTACTGTAACAACTAACAAAAGATTGTTAGATTATGACTAAATTAAAATATAAACTAAATTATGATACATACTATTCTTACACATGCGTAGTCCAGATGAAAAGTTAGAGATGAACTATCGAAGAGGCTTTTAAATTAGTTGTTGTCTTGAATGTTTGATGTTAACCCGTCGACTAGGGATTAGTTGATGCACATTCATGTGCCAACGCACCTGCATCGACTAATGCAGAAATATTATTTTAGGGTGAGTTCTAGCTCATTATAGATACTTGAGGGAAGATCTTTGAAGCATTATAGGATTTCTTTGAGACCCATCACTATGTCTTCACTTCTTTTAAAACCAATGAAAGAAAATGAAGATGAGATCACACTGAGCCTTCCTATATAATCAAGTCACTACTTTTGAAAAAACAGTTATGAGTGAACAACTCATTTTCTCAGCAACACCAATTTAAGTGTCAATATTTGATCTTCAATTTCTCACTCACCTCTTTTCTCTTTAAAATTTTTGACATATTGTTGGAAAGATTTCATATCCTAAAATATGTAAACATATTTTATGTTATTCAAACTCGAGTCTAGACTTCTCAAAATTACAACTCAAATTGATACAATTATAAATTTACAAGTTAATACACACTAACTTGTCTATTTTTACAAATTTTGCCCAAAAACACTCCTATTAACCCCTATTAACTAGTTAGTATATGGTTGGAGCATCTTCGCATTTAGAGTTTAATATAATATCATATATAAATCTGGTTGTGCGTGTTAGGGCTGTCCACGGTTTGTAAACTGAACCAAATCAACTGATTCAGCTATTAGACCCTCAAAATTGTAAATCGAACCGACTGCTAACCGGTTCGTTTTAGTTATAACCAAATATTGATCGTTTTAGTTATAACTAAATATTGATCGATTCGGTTCGGTTTACTCGATTTGACAGACCATAATTGGGCCAAATTCTTGAGCCTTTTTCAGCCCATGTAATAAAAGCCCAATTTTTTTAAGCAGTTTTTAGGCTTTCTAAGGAACTATTTGCAATTTCCATATTATTCATTCTCATTGATTATGGATACAAAATCATAATTACAAGATTGGAATAAATAAATAAATAAATAAATATTCTCGAAAAGTAAATGAATAGATGGAAAAAGAGAGAAGAAAATCACAAAAAAAAAGACAAATCTAATCTAACAGAAAAGGACAAGAAATATAAAAAAGTTTTGGAAAAGTAAATAAATAGATGAAAAAAATCACACAAAAAAACAAATTTAATCTTACAAAAATTAAAAGGAAGAAAAAACTTAGAACCAAGAAAATGAAAAGGGAAGGCGAGAGAGATGAGAGGCTCTGAGGGTTGAGGCTGTAAAAGAAAAACATAAGAGAGTGGTATTAGGGTTTGGTTCCTTTGTTTTTTGTTATACTATAAGTATTAAGTGGTGTATGTGTGTGGTTGTGGAGATACCACGTGGAAGGAAGAAATTCATTGAAGGTTTGGGCTTTATTTGTATATACTATATAGGATGAACCATATATCAACACTACTTTTATTTCACTTTAACATTTACTTTCAGGGGTATAATCAAGTACAAACCATATATTACCGTACAAACATCAGAACGATTAAATATCAATATACACGGTGTGGATTTGTCAATAAAAGTGGTGGCATTTAATTACAAATTAGTCTTTTGTTAAGCTCGAAGGGAATATTAGTATTTTTATGTAATCGAATCTTAATTGTAACCAAACTCATCGTCTGAGAATACAAAATCTTTCCAATTTTGCGGTGGAAACTAATGCAGTGGACGTTCCACCATCCTAAACAGATTGCAGAACTCAAACACCAGCATATCTCTACACACCCATGCGTCTTGCAAAGGTTAATCAATTGTTCTCGATCCAATAATGACTTCTTCCGAGTGAAAGTCTTAGAGGATCTCAAATACCCCGAGGAAAAGCATCAATGCTTAATTTACTTAACTCGTTGTGCTAGATCTAGTTGGCTGGAGGTCAAATGTTCATAGAGTGTTCACTTTTAATAGTCTTTTTGAAATTTTGGTACATGCAGTGGTTGATTTGTTTGATATTTAGTCTTTCATGTCGAGTTTTAGCTTAGAATGATTAATTTCTCACTCACCTAATTTAATCGGATAGATTTATCGTTTTTTGTTTGATTGATGTACTAATCGAGTGTGTAATAAGGTCGAGGTCTAGCTTTTACAAATGTTTTGCTGACCTGGGCGCCATTTTCTAAATTGATACTTCATACTTGTTAATGTGTGCAATATAGTTCTTAATTTGTTCCATGAAAGAAGTTACTCCCCCTTTGTTTTCTGTTTTCATGTACAATATAGTCCTTAATTTGTTCCATGAAGGAAGTTAATGTGTCGATGGTTCATTAACGATGATGCACACTTGTACTTTATCTCATTGTTTACTTTTTAAATATGGTTCATATGTTTGATATGATGTCATAGACAATCTTTACTGATCATGAGACATAATTAAAAATTCTAGTGTAATGGATTAATTATGTTACATGTGCAAATATAATGTTCAATGATATTAGACATAACATTTCATGATATACTATTTTTTAATCTAACATTGATTTGTTTTATGTTAAGAACTACGTGGAGCTTGCACAATAGAAGGCAGAGCTGAAGCATAATGTTGTAATTATTTAATATATATTGTTGTTACTTTAAAGTGATGGGTAGTATTTTTGGCGCATTTTTAGTGAAATGCAATTTTGTTACTGTACGAATGATGTGAAATTTATGTTAACTTTTCAAGTCTCGTGCGCGCGTACGCATATGGAGCTTTCAAAATGGAAGGCACAACTAAAGCGGAATGTTGTAATTATTTAATATATATTGTTGTTACCTTAAAGTGATGGGTAATATTTTTGGCACATTCTCCAGTGAAATGTAATTTTGTTATTGTACGAATGATGTGAAATTTATGTTCATTTTTCAGGTAGTGCATGCACACAAACACCAGTGAGAACCAAGAGTCGCGTGAGAATCTGTGAGAACCACCCAAATGTAATGAGAATGGCGTGTATTATTGTACGAATGATGTGAAATTTATGTTCACTTTTCAGGTAGCGCGCGCACACAAACACCTATGAGAACCAAGAGTCACGTGAGAACCTGTGAGAACCACCCAAATGTAATGAGAATGGCGTGTATTCGCGTGAGAACATGTGAGAACCACCCAAATGTAATGAGAGGGCGTGTATTTTCTTATAACCTAGAAGGGAAAGTTTTACACGTCGAGGGGAGGGGTGTTACAATGGATTAGAAGAAAAAAAAAGTTTTTTCTTGGCCTACCATAATAATGTTAAGAAAATACATGTCATAATAACGGAAACACGGGTATGGAAATTCAAGACATAATAATGAAAATACATGGCTTAATAATAGAAATACACGACATAATAATGTAAACACGGTTCTCACAGCTTCACATAAGACCTCCTAGTTCGCATCAGATCATAATCATATATATATATATATATATATATGCACACTCGGCTACGAACCTATATAAAACGTCCAAACGTCCAAACCATGTAGAACTGTCTCTTAGATTGCGACACGTGACATGATCCAACATGTTATACATGACTTCAATTTTGTATATATTCAACATGTTATACAACATTGCACTACATGTTCTACGTGTTTATACAACATTGCAGTGCATGTTATAGAGTTCGGATGTTTTGACATTTTTAATTGGTTTGTACCTGATATCTCCTCTCTCTTTATATATATATAAGCTTAGGATTTGAATGCTATTCAAGTTGATTGCATGGAACCAGCATATTGTATGGGATATTGTGTATGACGAGGCCCAGGAGCACTAACTAGATTCAAGGCATTCCGTTCAAGGACAAAGATCGTCGTCTTTGTGATCGATAAATGTTTTGTTACTTAGCGGGCACTTTTTGAACCCTTTTTGTTGGATTTCTTAATTATCTTAGTGGTAATTTTGGATTAGCTCATTAACTTTGGTATCTTGGGGTTTTTGTTGCGTGGTAGTGGAATGCAATTTTTTAGTTTCATTGTGGTTGTCTCATCAGAACTATGTTTTTATTTGTATCACCATGATATAGTTTCATAAGGTTTGTTCCATGATCTGTTTTTTCCGCTCATTATGAAATAGTTTTGTTCTGTTGAACAATTGTTGTGGTTGCCTTTTCAAAAATAGTTTTGTTCTGTTGAACTATGTTTTTTATCGCGATCACCATCTCCAATGATTCTCTCCCCTTCCCTTTAGCACGTTATGTATTTCAAAGAAATTCTCAACTTTTTCGTTTTCTGGGTCCCTTATGACAACCACAAAACTGCCCTTATGTTTTTATAGAATTTTAAACCTTCTTCCAGATCATTGAATCACATCCCCACATTTAGTTTGGTTCTGATGGGGCAGTTTGGGATGTAATCTCATTGTTTATGATCAGACTCATGTGAAATCATTGATGTGATCCAAAAAATGGTCAGGTTTGACTTTAACATGTAGAGGATTAACCAGCGTGATCAAAGGAAGCGATTGAATTCAAATTCAACATAATGACTATTTTATCCTTCGCTGAATATTACTCATTAATTGAAATATAGTTGATGAAAATTAATTTGAACGGTGGATGAATGCTTGTATCTTGTGGTTGACAATCATTCTATATTTACATGCTGCCATGCGTTTGTATGGAGTTGTTCCCTTAATTTTAATATATATAATAAAACATGTTTGAAATATACCAAAATGGTTTTTGGTGCAGTGGTAGAACTCCTCACTTGCCTTGCTTCAGACCTAAGTTTGAATCTTCCTTGGCACCCCTACTACTGTTGCTAATAGTTAACTGCCACTCTTTCTTTGTCAACTTATGTTGGGTGCAAAGTAAAATGTTTATTTTACTTGCTCAAGATTGAGTACTGTATTAATTCCCCCGGTGGATCATGACTTCGAGTCCCTTCAGTAAAACATATGTTTTCTCTTTATGCCAATTTTATTTTATTTTTGAAAAGAATGCATACCACAAGTTTTTGTTATGTTCATTCCCTCCACCAACTGTCACAAAAGTATGTTATGGACTGAAACCCTCAACATGACTAGCTTCTTCCTCTACATGAGCTCTTGAACATGAGCCTTTTTTTTCTTTCGCCTCCCGCTGAGCAAAATTTCAACTTCCACCATAAAGTCAAGCAACCAAAACACATCCTACACACATTAATCAAAGAAAACTAGATCTAAATAGGACTATAACGGTAAGAAAAACCAAATGAAACCAGCTTGAACAAACATATTTGGAGAAATTGAACCTGCAACCTGTCACAAAAGCAAAGATAAAGGGAACCAGATGCCGCCGTATGGTTTAATAAGGAACGACACCCTTTCAACTTAAGAACTTCATATCTTCTAGAAGCGGGACACGTAAACCATATAGCCACTTGAGCTCCTCTTGCCAACTTCAGTTACAAACACTCCGACGAGGAAGAACCGGTATAAATAGGGGAAGGCATGTAATCGAATGGGTTGTTGAATGATAATCTGTAATTCTCTTTTCTATAGAATTAGATCTCTAGCTTTCTCTCTATTTTTCTCAGTATTTCTCTTTGTTTCTAGATCGAATAAGTAACATTCGTGACATATGGTATCAGAGGCGTAGATCACACGACGCTCATGGCGTCTTGTTCCATTTATCTATGCTCTCGTGACACAACCACGAAACCTCTCTTCGTTGATGGCTTAGTTTGAACTGTTGTCGCATCGAGATTTGCTATTCAAGCTGAATTTTTGTTCAGATCTGCTATTCGTGCCGAGAAAGGAGCGATGGTGGGCTGAGAAGATTTGGCGACAACAGCGGAGGCTCGGACGATGGGTGCAGAGGCTCGGATGGGCGGCGTGCTACACGGAGACGCAAAAAAAAGTGGCGAAGAAGAGTTGGGATACGATGTCGGAGTGAGGAGTGGTGTGGTATGTAAAGATGCAAGCGCGAGGAACGGTGGAGTATGTGAAGATGCAACCGCGATGATGGTTTGTTAACCAGAGAGACGGAGGCATAGAGACACAAAATATTTTATAAGAGGAAGAGAAGAAATTAGGGATAACGACAGTGTGTTACACCTAACTATAGCGAAATGACACTTTCATACCCTAACTACTTTTCTCTCTTTTTTAATACCCTAACAATTTTTTTGTGACAAACTATGTTAAAATGACTAAACTACCCATGCTTTAAGGAATCATAATAGATCTGGTCCAATTTGATTTATCAAACAAGATTTGAAATTGTACAAATCTAACGTAAAAAATGATCAATAATCAACGTTCAAACAATCACATGTCCTGGAGCTTCTTGGCACGTTGGGTTATATACATACACATATAAGGGCGCATTTGGCTACAAACTCATGTAGAACGTCCAAACCATGTAAAATCGTTATATTTGAGAAGTGCGTTGTCTCAACGTGCAACACGTGGCAGGATCCATCACGTTCTACAACATTTCACTACATGTTCTACATGGCTTCAATTTTGCACATGTCCAACATGTTCTACAAAATTGCACTATATGTTCCACATGATTCTCTAACAATGCACTACATATTCCACATGATTCTATAACATTACACTACATGTTCTACAATTTGGACGCTTGGATGTTTTTTTTGTTTTTAGCTGATTTTGTCTCTATATATGGAGGGGCACATTCGGCTACAAATGGATGAAAAACATCCGAACATTCGAATGTTCTACAACTGTTGGACATTATTCGAATGTTCTACAACATTAGGGTGAGGGACATCATTTTGAAATGCACTAAAAGATAATTTTGCCATTCAAAATAAAGATTAACAAAATTTGATGGAGTTTAATAAAGAGTGGGAAGGACTCCACTGTAAACGCCTATTGGACAACAAATATTAGAACTACTGGTAATCATTGATTTGGTTGAAATCAATGGTTCCCATTATTAAGTAGGTTTATTATTAAAATAAATGAAATACTACCCATAAGGATATATGGTAAAAATTAAACTAGAGTTTCATTTTATATTGACATTATATTGTTCTTCACACCACACCTCTATGGGACCACCACCAGCCAGACGCAAATCAACGGCGATTCGAAGCGACGGCGCGGCGACTGCGATTCGAAGCGACGATTGACGGCGAGGCGACGACGATTTTGCTCCTGCTTCATACCAGACCTTTTTGCGCCCGCTACCATCAAGACGCGACGGACGATTCGAAGCCACGATTTACGACGGCCAAAAGATATCGCATGACGCACCTCTCTAGCTCGATGCGATTCGACATCGTCGCCCCCATTGGTTCTCCATCTCGACACGACTCGTTCCGATTTGGTTGAACCACACGACCTCGTTGATGAGGAGCCTCTGCTTGTAACTTGCTGGCGTGGAGCAAAACCACGTGACCGGGTCTGGGTGCTCGCTCCTGATCGACATGCGGTTGTGATGTGTCGAAGTTTTGTATGTTTTGCCTTGTGAGGCTTTTAGTTTCTTCCACTTGTGATGGGATGATTTTTTTTTATTTTGTTATTAAAAATGTCACAATAACTCCTGAGCTTATTTGTTTTCATGGTGGGCAACAATGAAATGTGACGAAATAGACAATGATCCTTATTACAAACTTATGAAACTTATTTCATGACACCGATTTCATGAAACTTATTTTATGAATTCGATTTTATGAGACCAATAATTTATACGGTAATAATATAATCGTAAAAGAGAAATTTTAGTTTCTGATATAATAATTAAATGATATATAAATAAGAAAATTATATTATTGTATAAAAATACTAAATTACTCCTATTTTAGTGTTAATTGACTAAAATAAATATACAATTAATTGATAATTACATTATTATGACATTAATGAGTCAGCATGAATCTGATCCATTGATTACAAGATCTGACAATTAAGAAAAATTCTAAAATTTGAACAAAAAGCATAGGTTTGTATCGATTACTACCCGTGTAGTAATGTGAAATCTGTCTATGCAAAGTGACATTCTCCTGTCAACTAATTAGTATGATAATGCACCTACACGTATTATAATGATATGAAATGTATACTCTACACATATTACACAAGCAATTGTACTTATATAGAAAGAAAGCAACGTGATTTCTCAATTACCGTAGACATTGTCTACACATTATTTAAGACTAGTTCATATTTGTGTTTGATAGCGAATTTAGCTAATAGTAGAATTTGACAATCCGTGGCAACTCCATCCGCTAATTAAACTATCGGTTTCAAAAAACCCATCACCTCCAAAGCCAACTCTAATATGTTTCTTTACAGCTTGGTCGTCATCATGTAATACATGACACAAGGCTTTTATATAATCAAAAGGCAACTTGTCTGTTCTTCTCAAAACCAATCCAACATACCGGTTAAAATCATGACATGTAATGTATTGCCCTTGCTCAGTCAACGGATCTGCTGGTGCTGAATTAAGTATTCTTCTGATATAACGCTCCGCCTCATCCTCTTTTAAAGCCACAGACATCATGAATGCGGAGAGAATCAAGAAAATATTTATTAAAATAGAAGAAGCCATTGTTATATAGTAATTTTTTTGTGTATTGGAAACTAGTTGAACCAACTCATTGTATTCTATTTGATATTGATACAAGGAGAGTATATTTATATATGTAATCTATTGTAACATAATCTAGCAGTGTCACATTTCATTGGGGTTTTTAAGTAGTATAAAAATATTCCAAACGTTTCTATTATATTTTATATAAACTGTATATCACGTTAATATGCTTTATGTTTTACAAGAAAATGATATGTTTAGTTTTGAATAACTTTGAAATGACATTGTGTCTATTTATGAAGTTACATTTATTTTTTAATTATGAATCTCATAACTTAACTTGCATTTACTTTGCTTTTAAAACAATTTATTTCACTGTTGCAATTGTGGATTTCTTTTAAATTTTTTTTATGTTAGAGCTGTTCTACACTCTCTAACTGATTAATGACAAATCTACCCCATCCCCTTTTTCAACCTCTTTGTCAACCTCTCATTTTCAATTGCATGTTAATAAAAATTTATAATATTGAAGCCCATAACAAAGGTAAGAAAGTTGACAATTTGACTCAAATATTTTGCTCTAATATAAACAAAACGATAGTGAGAAACTTAATTCATCGTTCTTTTGTGGGTAAATTTTACATGACTCTCCTTAATTATACGCGTGTCTCACATGCCCTCTTTAATTACAAAATCAATATGTGAGGTGCCTTAACTATCCAAAAATCCCACTTTATCATTTTCGGTTGACTTTTTTCAAAATTCTGTTAAGTTTTTTTTGAAATGACGAAAATACCCTTGTATCTGAAAAATTAAAATAAAGAAATAAAAATAATTTTGAATTTTTTTTTTCTATTTTCTCGTTGTACAAAATAACGACTAAAAAATATTTTAGTTTTAATTTTTTATTTATAAAAATTAATAAATATAAAAAACGATGTTTAAAAATAAATTTTTATTTAAAAATTCTTTTATAAAAAAAACTTTTTAAAAATTATTTTTACGATCAACAAAATTTTATTCTTTATTTTGTACAACGAGAAAGTTAGAAAAAAATTTCAAAATCATATTTATTTATTTATTTTAATTTTCGGATACAAGGGTATATTCGTCATTTCACAAAATACTTAACGGAATTTTGAAAAAAGTCAACAGAAAAAGGTAAAGTGGGATTTTTGGATAGTTAAGGCACATCACAAATTGATTTTGTAGTTAAGGGAGGGCATGTGAGACACGCGTATAGCTAGGGGGGTCATGTGCAATTTACCCTTGTTTTGTTCAACAATTTGATCTTCATCTACTTTATAATTGTTAAAAATTGTTATTTTCAGATCTTCATGGATCGGAACTTTCAGGTCATTGTTGGAAAAATTAAGGATTTGGAGTTTGTCTGCTTCCAAACCCGGTCCTTGACCAGCCATCTCGACCTCTCCGTCGAGCTCTTCAGCAGCGTCGGACGCCGCTTGTAGTTGAATCCTCGACCGAAAACGCATAATTTCAAAACATATTTTCAATTTTTATTTTATTTTCTTTGATAGGAAAGATTAGTATACCCTTCAACTTTAAGAAAAAGTTTGTTCAATGGAGGGGCTAACCTGTCATTTCACATAAATTGGTGATAAAGTGTAGACAGATAATAAAATATTTTATTTAAGTAACCTACGACATTAATAAAAACTTTAAATGTACTTAGGTGAGAAATAGGGTTAGGCTGGTATAACTATGAACAATCATCCCAAGTTTATTTAAACATAGATATAAAGAACAGAAAGTTAATTACAATCATATTAAAAAATATATTTTTATGGTCCGACAAAGAAGATGTCACTTGAGACAAATCATGAGTAACAATATTTGTAGACCTAATAACGAAGCTAAATTGGACTTGAAAATAGTGTTTTGATAATTCTACACAATCAGAAAACCATCAAAAACTACTAGAGGATTGTTGGAAGGAGTAATTACCTATCAGTACCTAATCGAAATCTCATTTTAGGATCAATTCTTCAAGTTTGAAAGTTTTTTTCTCGGTTTTCAAAGTTTAAAACGTTAAAACTGTAATCCAAATTCAGTTAAATCTAAAAGCTCTATTTTTTGTAATGACCAAAATGCCCTCGAAGTATAATTTCAAATCTTTTAAATAATTATTAGTATAATTGTAAAATTACTATTTTACCCTTAATTGAATACCCAATTAAACTAATGAATTGAGGGCAAATTTGTATTTTCAATTTAACAAATAAAATAATTAAAAAATTAAAAAAAAATCTTATGAAATGACCAGTTTACCCTAATCTAAACCTATCATCTTCTTCCTCTAATCCTCTCAACCTCTAGTTCTCTTCTCTCAACATGGCTGCCGAGCTCCATTGATGTCGATCCCTCCTCTTTTCAGCGTCGAGGTCTCCTCCAGCCAATTCACCTCAAAATCGGCATCTCCCAGATGCCATCGTCGATTTCTAGAACACCGTTCGCTCCACTACTCCATGTACTACCTCTCTTCATCTCCTTCCCCCCGCCTTCTCAATTATGCCCTTGTGGTGGCGCGCAGCGGATATGCTTTAACCCGATCAACCAGATCTTGCTCAACCACGTCCACGTTGTCTTTAGAATTGACAGCTCATCCCATCTACGGAGCCGCCGCAAGGAGTTCCTCAGGCTGTGGTGGCGCGTGGCAGAGATGCGCGACAACGTCTAGCTCGACGAGCTCGTCCTTGAGCTCGATTTACCAGATCTCGACGAGCACGAGGCAAATTTGGGTTTCTCGATTTACCAGATTTGGGTTCGTGGCTGGGTCGGTCACGGTCAGATGGGGTTCCGATGCAGCGGAGAAGTCTCTGGCGAGGCTTCCTCGCCTCCGGCCGGCTGCTAGGGTTCTTGTCCCGGAGCTGCTGTGCGAAGACGCCCTCCTCGTCCCGTCCATTAACGGCTTCACCTTCAAATCCCAAATACACGTGTCTTAATTTTTTGTTGTTTCTGAAAATTGTTCAGATTGGATAAGTTCTGTATTTTATTATGGAGGTGAGATTTTTGTATTGTATAGAGCTTGACAGAGGTGAGAGGGAGAAGATTGAAACATGTGAGAGTGGGAGAAGAGAGAATTGGTTGGCATTTTTTGAAAATTAGATTGATACATGAGGGCAATTTTGTCTTTTTATGTTTTAATGATTATTTAATACACTAAATGAATCATTTTTTATTTTTTATTTTATTTGTTTATATAAAAAGACAAATATGTCCTTAATCCATTAGTTAAAATTGTTCTTTTTTATTTAAGGGTAAAATGGTCATTCATATCTATAAAATAATTACACTCTTCAACAGTTAAATACCGAGGGCATTTTAGAATTTTATAAACACTTCAGTTAGATTTAACAGAATTTAGACTTAAGTGTTAACTTTTTAAACTTTGGGGGTCGAGAAAAAAAAAATCAAATTTGGGGTACCAATCTTGAAATGAGGTTTCGGCGGGGATATTGATCTGTAATTACCCCTTGTTGGAATTATACTCTAGATCCAATTATTGTGCATAATGGCTTTGGGTAATGACTAATTGTGGATTGACGGCACTCTCGGGAACTATAATTGGTCATCGACATCAATAAGGGAAACAATTTTCAAACCGAGACATCGACTCTCGGAGACCGACCCCTCGACCCTACTTAGATCTGTCCTCAATCACACATCTCAGAGCTGATTTCAAACTCAAGCTATAAACATTAAATGACCAATTCAACATGCATGTAATAAGCATAAAACATGATCAATGTAATAATGCATCAATTAACTGAAAGTCTAAACTTTTCAAAACATTAAATCGTCAAAATGTCTAACACCCATGGTTAAGGGTTTTTAGCCCATAAACATGGTACTTAAAAAATAATTCATCAGTTACGAATCAGTTCAAGAAGAGAGGAAAACAATGAAACCATAAACTCCAGATGAAGTTGGAGACTTATGCGATACTCAACTGGTTTGCATGTGATGCTTCCTTATCTTTTCGTTGAAATCGATGGGGGATGGAATAATGGTGATTGGAGCTCCCCAAATTCATCCTGAGTAGAGTTGGGTTAGTTATGGGTGATAGGTATCGAGAGATATTCAAAAAGTGAGAGAGAAATCAAAATTATGTTTGAACTTCGGTTTATCAGCGATTTTTGGGCATGCGACATTCGTCATATGTGTGTGACGTTCTGTCACATGGACGTCACGTACATGTCATGTAAACGTCACAATTTTTCTGATTTTTTTGGACATGTAATGTTTTGAGTGATGATCATCATATTTGTTGTGAATTTCTTCATATGAATTGTCATATGTGCTGCTGCCATGTTTCCACCCTTTTCTAGAGCTCTAATGCAAAAACTTCCTTCTTGAGAATTGTAGCTCTTTTGTCCTCTTAAATTTAGACATAACATTTTCTTGAATTAGACTTCGGATGTGTAAGTTATAGAGTTTGAAAGTCTGCTATTCTGCAATCCCGATACTATGCATATTTTTTGTTTCGGTAAATCCTTTGACTGCATTTATTTTATCAATTTCCCATTCGAATTTGATGCGGTCGCATCATTTTTACGTTTCGGCTTATATTTCTAGCATTAGTGAGTCGTTTCACCATCAGGGTTGTATGATTTTTTATCCTCATTACACTTATATGCCTTCACGGGTTTTGTATCTAACACATGCAGGAAACGGGAAAAAGGACTAATAGGAGCACTCTGGGCTAAGCAACGTGCATTCTAATGTCCCGTTTCCCTAGCCGTTGTTTGAAGACTTGGAGAAAGCTCGAAGAGCTGGTTAGTGCCATCTTTGACGGGCTTGTCAACGACCCTTTAAGCATCCCGTTAGCCCTGGAGACAGTCGAACAAGCGAGGATTGGCTACAGGTTGGTGTAACGTCCACCTCAACGGCCCGTTACCCAGCCTGTGAACGATGTTGCGAAAGCAAAATATAAAAGGGTTTTTTCGTCAATTGAAAATCCAATAAGTTGTAAGAGATAAATAGAGAACGACTCCCCCTGAACCAGAAGCTTTGTTGGATAGTTTGAGAGGAACTTCATCACTGTAGAAGGATAAGTAAGTGCAACAATTAATCAAGACATCAAACATCTATCACCGAAGCAACTAGTGCGATGTCATGATCTTCGACCTGGAGGGGTTTGGGGTTTAGGTTTTCTAGTTCTTCTTGTATTTCTCTTTACTTTGGGTTTAATAATTAATGAAATTAATTAAAACTAAAAGGGCCTAAAGCCCAATACATTAAGCCCATTTAATTAAATATCTAAAGTCCACTAAGACTTGAATTATAATTAAATGTCTAAATTAAATTAGCCCAAAATTCACTTATATCAATTCCCTTGACCTTCCGGTTTACAAACTAGAGCGGAAATTTTGTAATCCATTCCGATTAAGCTCAGACCGTTCAGGTCTAACTAAACAGGAAAGTGAATTTTCCTATTCTCATATTTCTCTTATTCGGACTTTCGAAGTCCGTTTTGGTTTATGCATCAATTTTAGTGTGTGACCCTTTAGGCTCACGACACGTTGGCAGATTGGCGCCAAATTACCATTTTTCCCTTTCCATCATAAGTGGCCTCTAGTAAGATATTATGATTTCCCAACGTTCGTGATTATCGATGATTCGATTTAACCTCATATTGTCCATTTCACTATCCCTTTATCACACGATATCCAGATTGATCATAAGGCACAGAGCCGTCTTATTTAATCAATCACCGTTTCTTGATCCGTGAGATGTCTGAAACCCTGATACCGCGTATTCTCAGCATGGCTATGCATTGCTTTTCAATCATTCTCATCAAGTAGCCCAAATAGATATCATTCCCATACCGGAGTATAAGGGATAAATCCTTTAGCTGTCTCTCGCGTCCACTCATGTAATCCATAACTGAGCCACTCAGAGCCCTTGTGATTACCCTTTTACAGATAACGTTAGGCAACGTCTAACTCGGGTACTGATTACATAGTAATTGCAAAGAATCCTTGGTCTAAGGATAATTTGACAAACTACGATATATGAGTATGCTCTTGACAATATCTATGCTACTTACTCACCATCAGGTCGTCCAATATCATTTAACAAATGATATCTATGATCTAACTCCAGCACTCGTCTCGCCATGATCAGTAGAGCGTGATCATATAGAGTTATCCTTATACTGGTCGCTTCTGATGAAGCATATATGAACATGGACTCATTAAATGTGATTCTTTCCGATCTACAGTTCTACTATTATTGATGACACACATAATGACATAAATCGAATCACATTTAATATATTACTACAACACACTAGTAATATAATGCCGTTTTATTATCCTTAGATAACTTATTACTAGTAACACACTAGTAATATAATGTAGATAACTTATTACATTGGGCTAGGGCACAACTCTAACAATCTCCCACTTGTCCCTAAGTCCAATCTACTCCCATAAACCTCACATGTCCTTCATGCTTAGGCTGTGGCAGAGCCTTCATCAAGGGATCAGCCATATTCTCATCGGTCAGAATGTATCTAATATTCACATCACCATTATCAGTGAACTCTTTGATAAGGTGATATTTTCTGCGTATATGTTGGGATTTGTTGTGGAATCTCGGCTCTATAACAAGTGCTATGGCCCTAGTGTTGTCACACAACAAGCTTATCGGATCAAACATTCGTGGTGTTACATCTAATTCGATTAGAAAGCTTCTAATCCATACGTCCTCCTTAGTTGCTTCCCCTGCAGCCATATACTCAACCTCTTTTGTAGAGTCAGCAATCTTGGCTTGCTTGAAGCTTTTCCAGCTGAATACACCACCGTTTAACACAAAGACATATCCTGATTAAGATTTGAAGTCATCAGAATCGTCTGAAAACTAGCATCAACATATCCTTTGACTTCTAGCTCTCCATCTACACCCCTATAGACTAGGAACGTGTCCCCGCTCCTCCTCAAGTATTTGAGGATGGTCTTGACAGCAATCTAGTGTTCTTGTCCTAGGTTAGACTGAAATCTGCTGGTACGACTGAGTGCGAATGAGACATCCGGTCTCGTGCATATCATGGCATACATGATAGATCCTATAGTTGAAGCATATGGGATATGCTTCATTTTGCTCAGCTCATCAAGTGTACTAGGACACTATTTCTTGCTGAGCTTAATGCCATGACGCATGGATATGTATCCTTTCTTAGAATTAAGCACTGAGAATCTCCTCAATACTTTATTTATGTAAGTGCTTTGACTTAGGCCCAAATTTCTTTTAGAACGATCCCTATAGATCTTGATGCCCAAAATGAATGCGACATCGCCTAAGTCTTTCATCGAGAAGCACTACCCTAACCAAACTTCGACTTCAAGCAAGATCGGGATGTCAGTCCTGATGAGTAGTATGTCATCGACATAAAGCACTAAGAATACTATATTACTCCTACTCACTTTCTCATAAACGCAATGTTTATCTTCAATCTTGATGAAGCCGAATTCTTTCACAGCTTCATCAAAACGAAGGTTCCAACTCCGAGAATCTTGCTTCAATACATAAATGGATCTCTGCAGCTTACAGATCTTTTCGGGATTCTTTGGATTGACAAAACCCTCGGGTTGTGTCATATACACATCCTCTTGTAAGTTCCCATTAAGGAAGGCGGTTTTGACATCCATATGCCATATCTCATAGTCGTGATATGCGGCTATGACAAGAAGAATCCAGATCGATTTGACCATTGCTACTGGTGAAAAGGTTTCATCATAATCCATACCATGAATCGGATGATAACCTTTTGCAACAAGTCGAGCCTTATAGGTGTGAGGCTTGCCATCCATGTCGGTCTTGAGCTTATAGACCCACTTGCAACCAATGGGTTTTATCCCAGGGGTTTGATCAACCAAGTTCCAGGCTTGGTTATCATACATAGATTTCATCTCCTCTTTATGGCTTCTAGCCGTTTACCTAAGTCGGTACTGTCCAAGGCTTGCTAAAAGGTTGTTGGATCCTCGTGATCCACAACTATCAAGTCATTCCCTTCAGTGGCGAGGAAGCCATATCTAACAGGTTCATGGCGAGATCTTTCAGACCTCCTTGGATCATCTGGAATTACTGGAGGGATTGGTTCCTCATCTACGACCATCTCAGGCTCTTGTACTTCTACATCTTGCGTAGTAGGTTCTTGAATTGATTTAGGCTGTTCAGTACCCTCTCAAATTTCTTCGGGATGCACGGGACTCCCACTAGCTGTTTTGGAATTAAATTCCATTTCCAAAAACACCCCACCACGAGTAACAAATACTTTGTTCTCATTGGGTTTGTGTAAGTAGTACCCTCTTGTTTCCTTGGGGTACCCCACAAAGACACATTTGTCTGATTTGGGTTCGAACTTATCGCCTTGCAAACGCTTGACATAAGCTTCACATCCCCAAATCTCTAGGAATGACAACATGGGCTTCTTCCCACTCCATACTTCGTATATTTTCCTTTCCACTGCCTTTGTCGGAGCCCGATTCAAAATGAATGCGGCCGTTTTCAGGGCATAACCTTAAAAGGAAATTGGAAGATCAGCCTGACTCATCATGGACCGAACCATATCTAGTAAAGTTTTGTTCCTTCGCTCAGACACACCATTTAATTGTGGTGTTCCGGGTGGAGTCCATTTAGAGATGATACCACAATCTCCTAGATGATTTACAAAATCTTGGGTCAAGTATTCACCACCTCGATTGGGCCAAATCGGCCACGGCCCCGTGGTGGGTCCGCGGGGATGGTACTGTTCATATTTTCCAATTTCCTAATACGAATTAGACTTGTATTAGGCAATGTGGGGAATTATGAAACACGAATTTTAGGTATTTTCAGAGATTGAAAACTCTGAAATAAAGGGTAGAATTTATTGTAAACAAGATATAACCCTAAGCCTATAAATATTTTGCTACAGTTTAGTCTAAACCAAATGCGGTATTCACATCATTAGCAACCACTTTAAAACTCCAAATCTAGTTAATTGTTAATTAGATCTGATTTGAGAAGACCAATTATAGTAGATTGATCTTTGTCAAAGCTTTGATCAAGACTTGTTCGTGTGGAAACTGGTAGAGAGCGCATTCTGAAGGAGACGCTTTCAAGTGCTTCGCGAAGAACTTGGGCACTATCAAAGGTTTGGTAAAGACGGATCTACAAGAGGTAATTAAAGTTTCTAACCCTTTCATCAATTAAGCTTAAACATGCTGTAGATCCTTACTAGCAAAACGATGTTAATTTTGTTTTTTACTTCTACTATGCATGATTTGAGATCCCTCGTTTCCCTTAAGTGGTATCAAAGGATGGTTGCAATTTAAGTTTAATTGAAGTAGGCATGATGATATTGGATGATTGTATGCATGAGTGCTTGGTTAGAAGTTCATGAGATTGATTGACTAAGGTTTCGATTAATTAATTGTATTTATGATTACAACTTTGGAATTAGATCGTGTAATTGTTGCACAATTTTGGAAAATCTGGAATTTTGGGAAACCTAGATTTTTGAAATCTGGTCGTGATAGTGGTGACTGCCACATAACCACGGCAACAACAAAAGTGGGCCACAGACTAATGGTTGGTCGCGGTCTGTGGTGGACGGCGTGACTCTGTAGAATCACGAATTTTAAAATATGATAATTAATTTTAAATAAAGATCAGATTTTGATTAATATATTAATCGGTGTTTCATAAAAATAATTGTTTGATAACATGATATGTGATGAATATCATTGCATGGTGCAAAACATAACCCATTAAGACCTGTGTGATTGTTTACGGCTGTATTTAATTTGACGGGATGTAATTAATTTGCGACATGCGTGTCGCTATTATAAAGTTTTGGGAATGTAATTTAAATATGGCATGCACGTCGTTTTTTTTTATTGTAATTATTTAATTTATTGCACTACTTGGAGCAACACAAGAGAGAGTCAAAGATGACGGTCTTGATGGAAACTCGATGCTGACAGATGAGAAAGAAAGATTCTTTTAGGCGCCACATGTTCTTCACCCCTAGGGTTGACCTTTGATCCTTATGGACCGGCCCTATAAAGATCAACTTAGTTATGGGCTATGCTATGCACGTGTACTTTATGCTTAATTAGATATGCATGAGAATGAATGTTTAAGTTTATATGGATGGAATGTATGATGAACTGAAAAGGATATGCATGAATAATAACTCGGTTAAATTATATGCATGATAATAGGAATCAAAACACATCGTCGTATTAGATGAAATTGATTGTTTTTAAGCGAGATTGTATTATATACAATGCCAAAAACAAACACGACCAATCACCTAATACTAAGTCATGTGAGATACCTTCTATCGTATTCGACACTCATACTAGTCTCTCATGAAACCATGGATGTGTGCGCCTCCACGTAGTATTCATAGACATGCAAGCTAGCAGAGGTGGTCAGTTTGATTTGAATGCGTGCGTTTCTACGTAGTAGCCAAGTTAGAATGGGGCCAAAGTTGGATTTGGTTGACTTAACTACGTTTGTTAGACAATTTTGACCTGTCGTATCAGATTGAATATGTCGTCTAAATTTAATATACATACTCTAGGAAAGAATTACATTAGATGTAATTGGATAGGTATCCTATCTACGTAGGTTGATTGGAGTAGTGAGCCTCCGTTCACTTTAATTGAGTGAATCGTGGATCTTGCTTCAGATTCTATGATTAGAATCTAATGGTCATATGTTAGTTTAGATCTTCAACCTAAATTTACATCAAACTATTGTTAAATTTATTTGTCCATGTATATTAAATGTCAACAAACCAAACACATATTCTGTTATTGAGAACCATCTTGGAGAAGGAAAAGCTCAATGGCGTCAACTTTCTAGACTAGCATAGAAATCTAAGAATAGTTATCAAGCAAGAAAGAAATGAATATAACCCTGAACAACCTATTCATGTCATTGAGATCCATCTTGGAGAAGGAAAAGTTCAATGGCATCAACTTTTTGATTTGGCATAGAAATTTGAGAATAGTTCTCAAGCACGAAAGAAAGGAATATAACCCTGAACAACCTATTCATGTCATTGAGATCCATCTTGGAGAAGGAAAAGTTCAATGGCATCAACTTTTTGATTTGGCATAGAAATTTGAGAATAGTTCTCAAGCACGAAAGAAAGGAATATAACCCTGAACAACCTATTCATGTCATTGAGATCCATCTTGGAGAAGGAAAAGTTCAATGGCATCAACTTTTTGATTTGGCATAGAAATTTGAGAATAGTTCTCAAGCACGAAAGAAAGGAATATAACCCTGAACAACCTATTCCTGAGGAACCAGCAGTCAATGCCACAAGAGTCGCTAGAGATGCATTCCAAAAGCACTCTAGTGACTCTATATACGTTACTTGTATTATGCTGGGTTGCATGGAGGCGGACCTCAAAAAGCAACTAATGGACTTACCATTGGATGCATATGCTATGATTGGCCATCTCAAGAAGATGTTCCAAGAGAAGGTAAGAATCGAAAATTCAATACAATCAGAGATTTGCATTCTTGTAAAATGTCCGCATGAACTGTTGTAGGTCCTCATGTTCTGAAGATGAAGGGTTAACTTGAGCTCTTGGCAAGACTGGGTCTTGACATGCCACAAGTGCTGTCTTAAGACATTGATCTCCAATCCCATCCATATGCGTATGATGGGTTCATTGTGAACTAAAATATGCACAACATGGAACAGACCGTCTCAGAGTTGCATGGAATGCTTCTAACTGCTAACAAGAACATTAGAAGCAAGGCTAAGATGTTCTAATGGTCCATAATGGCATAAGCTTCAAGAAAGCTGATGCTAAGAAGAAAACCGCTCCCAAGCATGGTAAAGGAAAAGGGAAGGCACCCATGTTTCAAAAGACCAAGGCTAAATCCGAGCAGAAGGATGCCACTTGTTTTTCCTTCCATGAGGCTGATCACTGGAAAATGGACTGTAAGAAATACCTAGATGAGCAATTAACGTCTTCAGGTATTTACTTTAAAGAAATTAATTTTTCTACTTCTGATATTTGGGTATTGGATACCGGACCTAAATCTCACATTGGATGTGGAGGGCATAAAAAATAGAAAGAAGAATTGAATAAGGATTAGGTGGATCTACGAGAAGGCAATATGATGATGGATGTCGCTGGTGTTGTAGGAACCATCAAACTTAATTTTCCCTCGGGCTTATTTTGGCATTTAATATTTTTCTATATGTACCTACTTTAGTAGGAAGATAATTTCGGGTTCCTGTTTCGACAAGGAAAAGTAAAATAGGATTTTTGATATATCCACCTAAATGAAATTTATTATGCAAATGCTCCTAGAACTAGTGGATTATATGTTCTTTAAATTAATGAAACTAATGAAAAGTCAATGTGTAATGTAAACACCAAACGGTTTAAATCCGATGATTTGAACCAAACTCAATTCTGGCATTGTCGTTTAGGTCACATCAACGAGAAGTGCATATCAACACTTCAAAAGTGTGCACTCCAAAGTCCTTTTTTGAATTCAATTCAATTGATAAATGCGAATCTTGTTTAATGGGAAAAATGACGAAGGCACCTTTGAAAGGTGGAGGTAAAAGGGCCAAGTGACTTATTGGGGCTAATACATTCCGATGTATGTGGACCCTTGAGTACACTAGCCAGAAGAGGAGTCCACTACTTCATCACATTTACTGATGATTTCAGTAGATATGGTTATGTCTATTTGATGTAGAACAATCTCAATTAGAATTCTTAATTATTTTAGATTTTGGATATCTATAGGTTTTCCTAGTAAGTTAGGTTTCCTAACTCTAATTAGTTTGGATTGATTAGTTCTATTGGTGTAGGTTTACCAGTTTGAGTTAGTTTTGGAGAATTAGTCCTATATAAGTTTTAGCTTGTGTAGAGATTATTATCATCATTATCATTATTATCATATTGAGTTACTTGGATTTATTCCGTTTTCTCCCTAAAGTTAGGGTTTTATCCTTCCTTCGTTTTCGAAGCACCCTTCTGCTGCACCAAAATGGTATCATAGCCCGTATTTGGCCGGGCATGATGGCCAACTATGGGACTAGTAAAACGACATTATATTACAACAACACACTAGTAATATAATGTTGTTTTATTTATTCTGAAAGATGATAAAACAATACATTGTAAATGACTTATTCCATTGGGCTAGGGCACAACTCCAACACTCCCCACCAGGGTAATCCCGGGTCTGCTGCCAACTCTTATCATGAGTCGATCCACTGATGCCTTCTTGTGGCACCCCCGCAAGATCTCGGCCCGTCAAGATGGCAACGACTTGACGAACTGGAAGTATTTGATCGGGAGCGTTACTTTGAAGTAAACACACAAGCGTTGGCTGGCGTGAACGGGTGGACACTTCAGAAGAAAAGGAGGGGCGATGTTTCTACTGACTGGTAACGGGAAGCAGCCGATACTATGGGCCGAAAGAATTTAAAACTTCGATGGTCGAACAAACTTTTAATTTTTGTTGTGAAGGACTGGAAATCACAAAAGAATACTTATGAGCGAGTTGTGAATGTCACGGGGTCATTTCTTCGCTCTGTTGTCCCGATTGGATATCGACAGTGGTGTGATGTGCCACAAGAGTTGATGATGGAGTACACAGACAAATTACGGGTTATTTTTTTAAAATGTTTTTTTTCCATATTTTTTCATTCAAGAAAATATATTAATCTTTTGTATTTCATTTCATGTAGGCCATATATGATGTAGACTTTCGCTCCCCGGAACTGCTGGAATGGATAGATGATTGAGCTTGGGCCGTGAACAAGCAGTAGAAAAATGATTACAAGAGGTTGTACAATGTCTACTGTGACGTTCTTCCGCGTAATGGTATCCCATACAAGCTGGTTGGGAAGAATGACCAGTGGGGGTGGCTCGTGAAGCATTATGACTCAAAATTGATGCGGGTATTTCTCTCGAACTCGTACAAATTTATTTAAATATTTTAGCTATTATTCTTTAACTAAGTATAATTTATGTAATTGGATATGACACGGGGAAGAAATGTTAGAGCAGCGCAAAAAATGCCAGACCGCAACTCTGGTTCAATATCATTTAGAAGCTCGTCTGCACAGTTGTTGAGGGACAGGGAGGAACAAGGTCTAGTACCTGTTTTGGCAAACATAGAGAACCACCTTGCACATTATGCAGACGTGACAGACCAATAATTGAAGAAGCACAGAGTAATTTTAAGAAAAAAATTCTTATTTTACATTGTCTAGCCTTAAATTCATATTAATGTGAATTTTATTATTTTCAGGACTGCGTCTAGAAATTGTTCGATGAAGACCAACCCACAACGACCCGATGACACTAGAAGAGGAAGAAGACTTGATGAACCAAGCCCATATAATGACATACGATCATCCACTGAGGGGTAGATATATCAGAGGGTTCAGTAGAGCTGCTATGAGGCCACCTAAGGCTAGACAACCAAGCGAGGGGAATTTGAAGACTGCAACATTTGTACAAAGGACAGATGAGGAAATCCAAGGCCTCAAAGAACAAAATGAAACAATAGCTACTTAACTCACCCGAACCCGAGAGCAAATGGCCCAACAAGTTGCCGAACAAGTGGCCCAATAGCTTGCAACGGCAAAGGAGAAGGAGAAGAAGCGTAAAGCATTTGACAAAAAACTGCGTCAACACTTATGTGATCCGAACAGTGTGCTAATACCCGAGATACCGACCGACTCTAGGGATGAGGATGAGGATGATTAGGTTGTTTCTACTTTCTCTCGTATTCAAACTTTTTTTAGAATTCAATTACAAATTTTATAACGTTTAATTTTGAGAACTTATGGAAGTTGAATGCTATTTGTTGTTGTGGTTTTGGCAACGTTATCGCTATTCACCAATGATATGGTGATTGATGTTATAGATATATTTGTTGTTGAGGTTTTAAAAAAATTATTCTAGGGAATTGTTGGGGTTCCTGGGATCTCAAGCACAGCGAAAACGACGATAATTAACCGAGAACCCGCCATAGAAACGTTTGCAATCGATAGATGAATCATATTAACGAGGAAATATCCGATCTTTTACCTCTCGTAGCGTGAAATCTCCCGATCAAAGACGTGCCCTGGAGCTCGTCCTCTACCTCTCGTACACACCGGAGCTCGACAAACACGAAGTTATAATTCAACTAGTAGCTACTAGACCACCAAAGAACCCACACACTCTTTCTCTAGCTCCCAAATGTAGCAACTAGAGACTTTTAGGAGAAATAGCTTATATTTCAAGAATGCATTGTGGAAGCACTCACCCTTGGCCTCTATATATAGGCTTGGGTGAGTGCCTTAGGGCTTTTCCCGTCAGGCCGATGTGGCGATTGCCACCCTCCACATCTATAGGTGGCGATCGGCACCACACTTCGTGGCGAATATTCCCATTCTCTCCATTTGGACCTCTTGAGTCCCAAAGAGTAGGTTTCGATTCTCGCTCATGGTGTGCGACCCTGTAGGCCCGTGACCCATTGGCAAATCGGCGTGAGATCCCATCTCACCCGATCCTTCACTAGTGGTCTCTAATAAGACGTAGTGATTACCCAATGTCTACGAGTGTATCGATCAGTTCGATATCTCCTTTTTTGTCATCTGTGTCACTAACCCTTTGTTTGCTTTAAGGCGTATGAGATCGTATGAGGCATAGAATCGTCATCCTCATGTATTTGATCTAGTTCCTTGAATTTCGAGTTGACTGATACGTAATTGGTGTGGCCGCACACTTTCTCAGTCATGCTCATCAAGGGGCCCAGATCCATACCCACTCGCTCCATGGTATAAGGTAGTGATCACACGATGACAGAGTATGCGTTGGTGACTAAATCTATGCGTCATACTCCACTGCGGGTCATCCGATATTGTCTCCCAGACGATATACGTGATATTACTCGATATCTCGATCAGCAGAACATGATCGTAAGTCATCCTCAGGCTAGTCATTTATGTATAAGTATTCGACCAGAGATCAATCAAGCACAACTTCATGATATCTAAAGGTTTTGTTTTCCTTGTGTAAACACTAACGACTTTAAATGAAGTTATCGCTTGATACATTATTACAACACAATCGTAATGTAAATGCCTCTTTTACTGCTTAACAGAAGATAAACGATTACATGGTAATGACTTGGACTAGGGCACTGGATCCTACACGAATTTGATTTTGGGATTCCAATCTCCTACAATAATTTTTTCAAAACTCACTGCATAAAGACTGCAAACTTATGCACGAGCGCAGTTCTTAAACAACAACTTGTTAAACATTGCAGTACACATATGAGCGCATGCCTTATCCAAGAATTGTGTACTCAAGTGTGTACACAAGTGCTAAAAGGTAATTGTGCGTCACCTGCGTACGCAATTTATATGTTCTGACTACGCTTACCATTATGTACGCAGGTCTTGTTTTATGTCTGCGCACTCTATTATGTACAAATGCCTTGTTTAATGACTGCGCATTTTATTATGTACGCATGTCTGTCTTTATGACTGTGTTTTCTTGAAAGTGCAATGTTCTAAACACCTAACTGCGTATTAATTTGAATGTTTTCACAGTTTTTATCTCATACCTGCCATATATCAACAGCGACATAACGCTTGTGTACCGTGTGCTGTCCTTATCTCCCACCAATGATTTTTTTCTTCTCGCATGCACCTCGCGTGTGCTGTTATCGTGACAAAAATCTTGTTGTGAAAGAGATTTGAAAGTATTATGCCAAAATTTAATGTCTCGATGTAGAGATTGGTGGCCAGCCTACCAACACCAACCTTTCGTTTGATTAATAAACTACAAAACGTGTTTATAAGCTATATTTCATGATGTTAGAGTATAAAATTATAATTGGTTCAACTATCACATTAAACTTTTAGTTGACCAATTATAGTTTTATACTCTAACACGTGTCCTCACGGACAAGCCCATTTTGAGGTTTGGACGTGCATTCTTTTTAGAAGAGGAGATTGAGGAAGAGATTTATGGATGCCCATTTAGAATAAGAGTAGAGCCTCTTCAATTTCCTCCTGTAACAAGTGCACGTCCAAACTTAAAACGGGTTTGTTTGGTGGCGCGTGTTAGAGTATAAAATGAAAGAGATCACCACGGGTTCCAAAGATTGAAAATCATGCAGCGAACAATATGTAACCGTGGTGATCGATAAAAATCTGAATCTTAATGCTATTTGCACATGTTATAAACATAATTAAAACTGATATTTACCTCTTGAAATCGACAAGAACACAAGTGTAGTGTCCTCTCTATCAAGTCCACACAAGCACACAACCGAAATGGTTTTTCTCTCTAATTTTTTTTTAGAAAATCAAAAGGAAAACTTGAGCAATAATGGAGGTTGAGAGGAGAGAGTTTTCGGCAAGGTGAGGGAGAGAGAGTGGGAGTTGGTTGCTGAAATTTTCAAAGGATAAGATAAATAATGATTATGTGATTTTTAATTTGAAATTAAAATTGAATTTCAAAATAAAAATTACATTATTCATCCTTTTAATCCTTCTTATTTGCATTTAGCCCCTCTCTTATCTTGAACCATAAATGGGCTTTAAGTCCATTTAACTAAAACCCAAATTAAACCCATTAACTTGAGTTCTAATTTCGGTTTAGTCAAAATGGCTCAATTTCCTCGAATTGATTTCTTCAGCCGTCTGGTTAAAACCTTAGGCCAGAAAACTACCGAATCGTTCTCAAATCTCATCTATAATTATTGTCATGTATTGTGCTTAATGCGTGTGACCCTCTAGGCTCACGAATAATTGGCAGACTGGTAAAATTACCATTTTACCCTTTCCATCATAAGTGGCCTCTAGCAAGACATTATGATTATCCAATATTCGTGATTATCGATTATTCGACTTAACCTGTTATCGTACATGTCACTGTCCTTTTATCAAACCGATATCCAGATTGATCAATAGGCATAGAACGGTCATCCTAATTTATCAATCACTGTTTCTTGATATCTGAGATGACTGAAAACTGATACTAAGGTATCACCTGCATGGCCATGCTATTTCTTCAGTCATACTCATCAAGTGGCCTAAACGGATATCTTTCTCATACCGAAGTATGAGTGATAAATCCCTCAGACGCCTTTCGAGTTCACTAGTGCAATAAATGCCAAAGCCAATCGAAGCCGTTATAGCTACCCTTTTACAGATAATGTTAGACTAGGTCAAACTTAGGTATTTGTTACATAGTGTACACAAAGACTCCTTGGTCTTAGGATATAATGACAAGTTACGATATGTGAGTATCTCATGACTGGATCTATGCAGCATACTCACAATCGGGTTGTCCGATATCATCGACCTGATGATATCTATGATATGACTCCGACACATCTTTGCCATGATCAGTAGAGCGTGATCACAAGGAGTTAGTCTCATACTGATCGCTTCAGAAGAAGCTTAGCTGATGGACTCTATCGAATGCAACTCTTTCTGATCTATAGTTCTACTATAAGTGATTACACACATTATGACATAGATCAAATCACATTAGATATATTACTACAACACGTTAGTAATATTATGCCTTTTATTTAGGTAGAATAATGATGTCCGTTACAATATAGATTGAGGAATTATTTTGGACTGGGGCACAAACCTAACATAAAACTATAATTGGTCCTTTAACTATCAGCTTAAACTTTTAGTTGAGTTGATCCTTTAATATGGTATCAGAGGTAACTTTACCTCGTGGACACGAGTTCGAATCTCAGAAAGTGAAAATTATATTTCTTCTCATTCTCTTATTTCTTATTCTCATAAAAAGTCTCTACTCTCTTTATTGGGCTTCTCTCAAAATTCTCTCTTCTATATTTGTCAAAAAATAAGGCTCTACTGTTATTCTAAATGGGCCTCCGTAAATCTCTTCTTCTCAAAAAGGCCCCCAACTTCTTGTGGGCTACTCAATCTCCTCTTCTAAAAAAAGTGCAGGTCGAAACCTCAAAACGGGCTTGTCCATGAGGGCGCGTGTTAGAGTATAAAACTACAATCAGTCCTTCAACTATCAGCTTAAGCTTTTAGTTGAGTTGATCTTCTAATACAGTATAATTCTAGGACATGCAAAAATTTATTTTTATTAAACTATCTCTTCTATATTTGTCAAAAGGCTCTACTCTACTCTTATTTTCTGCATTAAAATATAATTGTTGTGCAAAGGAGAACAAAAGTTGGAGAGAAATTGTGATAAAAGATAATTTGTATTATGCCTTAGCCTTCTGAACACTTTGTAGAAACAGCGTTGGCTACAAGGGACCCTTTATGGGCTTTTTTTCATCAAGGCTAAAACCCATGCAACTACCCGATTAACAAGTACTAATAATAATTAAGAATATTCAAAGTTCCTATTATAACATTCAAAGTCACCATGCATCAGCAGAACAGTCTTCATCACCAAACGAAAGGGCACCCACGGAGACGTCGTACACCAACCTCTTGTTTTGTTGGTGCCACGCGCCCAACACGCTCATTTCCTTGTACGGCTGCACCACCACGCAGAAATAGAGACCTTTCACGTCCACTCGACTCGTATACTCGGCCTTGACCAGGTAGTCAGCTCCTTGGAGATGGTAGGTCATCGTTATGTAATCACTAAACCCAGCCGGTTTGCGGTAGCAGAGCTCAAGTTCCGTCTTCGTTGGGCTCTTGATCCTCTGCAGGCCCAACGCTCCATACTGCTTTTCAAACTCTCCAATCACCGCCGGGTACGCCTTCTCCTGGATCTGCGGGTACACTGCCCCCGAGTCTATAATGAAGCCCCCGCGCCCGGGCCCGCTCGGGGCGAAAGTTCCCGACGGGAACCCCAGCCGACACTTCCCCACGCTGAGGAGGACGTAATTGTAATAATTAATTAACAAGTGAAATATATATATATATATATATATATATATATATATATAATAAAAATGACTCGATCGAAATTCAGATCACCTGATGTCCAGCAACTGGAGGTCGTAATGAATACCAACCCCGTTGTTGACAAACGGAGTTCGAAGATTCGGTGTTCGGGCGGGACCCACGTCATCACCGAACCTCATGAGGGTTTTGGCGCCCATTGTCCTGTCGCCGAAAGGAGAGAAGCAATAAGAGAATCTTCGTTTCTCCGGCGGGAAAAGTTGAGTGAGAATGGAGTCGGGCGATCCGCTGAGGCCGAAGATGCCGGAGACGAGACCGTACTCGGCGACCAGATCCGCCGCCTTGGAGCACCCAAACATGACATCGGAGGCAGAGGAGCCGTCGGGGAAGGAGAACGCCTCGGTGGAGGCAATCCCTACTGTGGTGGTGTCGTCGCCGTACCGAACGCCGTAGACGCAGTGGTTGTCGGTGCACTGGAAAGAGTGGGGGTCGGCGCAAATTGGATCGGCGCAGGGGAGTTCCCGGTAAGTTGTGGAAACCCTGGAGTCGTAGAACTGTGATCGTTGTTTGAAGCAGCCGTCGCAAGGCTGGCACTGGGTCCACATAAGTGGTGACCCCGTGTCCATCAACAACAACACCTCGACGGGAGGTGATGAGGACATCACTAGCATTGGACCACCGACGGGACTAGAAGATCAAGAACGGAACTCTATTGGACTACCAACACGTGGACAAACCAAGTACCAACTTAGAGACATAGTTCCGAGATACTTCGTCAAAGATTTGGCCTTATTACTTCACAAAATTTACGACGTCAACGGTTCCATGGCGGGCACAAGACTTTGCATCATATATGCCAAAACCGAACCGGACGTTCAACCGGCCAAAACCGAACCAGACATTCAACCGGCCACAAGGAATATTTTATTTTAATCAAATAATTATATATTTTTCTTTTTTTTTTCTCTTTTGGTGTAATTAAATGTGCACCATTAGTTCTCATTTACTTGGGGGGTTTATTTTCCATTACTTATGTTTTTGGGGTTATGCTTTCTTTTTTCATTCAATTGGTTTTATGACCATTGAATTAGAAGACCTTTGGGTAGTCTTTTCTTTCACTATAAATAAGTGTGTAATCTCTAGTTTGAGATAGGCTTGAATTATATAAAACATTGTGTGATTGTGTGTTTAGAGAGGATTCTCTTAGCTCTAGAACTTATCAAGAATTTGTGCTCAAAATTCTTGTGGCGTTCGTCCGAATTATCGACGGCATTTCCGCAACCCATCGTGGCTTCATTCGATCCATCCTACACTCGAAGGTTTCCAACACGAAAACTTCGTATCTATCCTAATCTTTCCGATAGACGGTCCGCATAAGATTTTGAACTCCAACGAGTTCATATCAAATTGGTATCAGAGCTTTGGCTCTATCGAGGTTCATTTCATTATTGCTATTTTTTTTTATTTCTCAATTTGACTTTATTTCTTCCATTCTACATTTGTAATCTCAGTTTGCGACTCAAAAAAAAGAAGAAAAAAAAAGAAGAAAAAAAAAAGAAGAAAAAAAAAAAGAAGAAGAAAAAAATATATCTCTAGTACTATTTTATTTTATTTTTTTGTGTTCCCACTTTCCACAATTCCATCATCTAAAAAAAAAATCTCGTCTCCAATATATTTTCCTTACCTCTTAAAAAAGTGTTGTTGTTGAAGGATTGTTCTCTACATGTTGATCTTTCGCTCGAACGTTGGAAGATTTTTATGAAGCAAATTTTCTTGCATTAGTTCTAGATATATCAAGACTAAGAGAATGAGAGGAAAAAGGCAAGAGTGAAAACACGAGAAAAAAAAAAGCCGATACGAGTGACAAACACGAGTGACATATTCTTGTGAGGATTTTACATCTAATATTGTTTTTTTTGTAGAAAAAAAATGTCTCTACAAGGAGAAAGAAATGAGGAACTCGGAACTCTTGAATTGCTCCGAGGCATGATCCAAGATATGAATAGAAGATTCACCATCCTTGAGGAAGCAGTCTTACGACCCCAGGCACCCCAACAAATTCCACCACCGCAAGATCTACCACAAAATGGAGGCCGCCAAAATCGCGAAGAGTACGAGACCGATGATCAGGGCGAATACCGACTCCGTCGGCATGACTATCAACGTCGAGCGAATCATCGTAGGCAATCTCCATACAGAAACAATGAGCTAGATGATGATCGAAGGTCCGATCGAAGCTTCAGTCGGTATCGGAATCCAAACCAAGAAGAACCATCCCACGCCCGAGTAAAGATCCCTCCCTTTCATGGAAAGAATGATCCTGAAGCCTATCTCGATTGGGAGCGAAAAGTCGATATGATTTTTGATGGCCGGCGTTGTTCAGAGGTAAGCAAAGTTAAACTCGCGTCCCTTGAGTTTTATGATTATGCATTAGTTTGGTGGGATCAAATGGTCTTAAACAGAAGAAAGCATCGCGAACCCGCCATCGACACATGGGAGCTTATGAAGTCCATCATGAGAAGAAGGTTTGTGCCGAACCACTACCATCGAGGTATTTATACCAAACTTCAACGACTCAACCAAGGTAATCGAAGTGTGGAAGAATACTACCAAGAGATGGAAATGTTAATGAGTCGTGCCGACGTGGAAGAAGATCGAGAGCAAACAATGGCTCGATTCCTTGCCGGGCTCAATGTCGACATCGCCAACGAAGTAGAACTTCACCACTACGTAGAGCTTGAAGAGATGGTACATATGGCCAACACAATTGAGAAGCAATTAAAAAGAGGAAGTAGTCGTTCATCCAAGACAGCCGAAAAAACGTATTGGAAGACTCAAGAAAAGACTTCTTGGAAGACACCCTACACACGACGAGAAGAAAAGGTGACGGAAAACTCCAAACTAACGGCTCCACCAATGACCACTATACCAGTTGCCCGTGCTTCTCATGACAAAACTGGTGCTAGCACTTCAAGAAATAGCGACGTAAGGTGCTTCAAGTGCCAAGGCCGAGGACACATTGCTAGCCAATGTCCAAATAAGCGCACCATGATATTAACGGAAAATGGAGATTATGTCACCGACGAAGAATTGGAGGAGGAGGAAGAAGACGATGAAGAAGACCCGGATTACACTCCTGATGGTCTTACACTTGTTACTCGGCGATCCTTAAGCGTGCTCGCCAAGGAGGACGAAAAGGCTCAACGGGAAACCATATTCCAAACACGGTGCTACATAAAAGATAAGGTTTGTAGTTTAATTATTGACGGTGGTAGTTGTACCAATGTAGCAAGTACTACCTTGGTCGATAAGCTTGCTCTATTATTGATCAACCACCCACGACCCTACAAGCTTCAATGGCTCAACGATAGTGGAGGTATAAAGGTCGCTTATCAAGTTGTCGTTCCATTTAAAATTGGAAGGTACGAAGACGAGGTGCTTTGCGACGTAGTTCCGATGGAGGCCGGACATATTCTACTTGGTCGGCCCTGGCAATTCGATCGAAAGGTATCCCACAACGGCTTCACTAACAAGTACACTTTTCGCCATAACCACCGCGACATCACCTTATCACCACTATCTCCAAAACAAGTTCTCCAAGATCAAGCACAAATGTACCAACAAAAAATAAAATGTGAGGGAGAGAGAGTGCAAACACTTGAGTGCCAAACACATGAGAGTCAAACACATGAGAGTCAAATACGTGAGAAAAAAATAAGAGAGAAAAATAAAAATGAGAGTATACTACGAGAGAGAAAAAGAGAGAAGGCACAAAGAAACTTCTTTGCCAAAAAAAGTGAGGTGATAAAAGCGCATCAATCCGGACAGCCGATATTACTTATTGTCCTCAAGGAGAAGGTATTGTTGGCTTCTAACTCTTTATTAGATTTACCATCTTGTGTTATACCACTTTTGCAGGAGTTTGAGGACGTGATTCCGGAGGACATTCCACCTGGATTGCCGCCAATCCGCGGGATCGAACACCAAATTGATTTTATCGCCGGAGCCTCAATTCCTAACCGTCCAGCCTATCGTACCAATCCCGACGAGACCAAGGAACTCCAACGACAAGTTGATGAACTCTTATCTAGAGGGTACATCCGAGAAAGCATGAGTCCTTGCGCCGTACCGGTCTTACTTGTTCCTAAGAAAGATGGGACGTGGAGAATGTGTGTTGATTGTCGAGCCATCAACCAAATTACGGTAAAATATCGTTTTCCAATTCCTCGCTTAGATGATATGTTAGATGAATTGCATGGTTCTTGCATTTTTTCTAAGATTGATTTAAGGAGCGGATATCACCAAATTCGCATGAAAGAAGGAGATGAATGGAAAACGGCATTTAAAACTAAACATGGCTTATATGAATGGTTAGTTATGCCTTTTGGATTGTCGAATGCACCTAGTACGTTTATGAGGCTAATGAATCATATCTTACAATCATTCATAGGAAAGTTTGTTGTTGTTTACTTTGATGATATCCTCATTTATAGTAAAAACATGAATGATCACTTGTTACATTTAAGGACTATTTTTGAGACTCTACGTTCAAAAAAATTATATGCTAATCTCAACAAGTGCACTTTTTGCACCGACGAGCTTGTCTTTCTTGGTTATGTTGTTAGTAACAAAGGAATTACCGTTGACCAAGCGAAGGTGAAAGCAATACAAGAATGGCCAACCCCAACCAACGCAGGCCATGTGCGAAGTTTTCACGGGCTCGCTAGTTTCTACCGGCGATTCGTTAAAGACTTTAGCACCATCGCTGCCCCTCTCACCGAGGTAATCAAGAAGAATGTTGGTTTCAAATGGAACGAAGCTCAGGAAAAGGCATTTCAACTACTCAAAGATCGTCTCACAAAAGCACCCCTTTTAGCCTTGCCTGATTTTACAAAAACTTTTGAAGTTGAGTGTGACGCCTCCGGAGTAGGCATTGGAGCTGTTCTCATGCAAGAAGGTCGTCCATTAGCATACTTTAGCGAGAAGCTAAGTGGAGCCTCATTAAATTATCCAACATATGACAAGGAGATGTACGCTTTGATTCGCGCACTTGAGACGTGGCAACATTATCTTATCTCACGAGAATTTGTCATTCACACCGACCATGAGACATTGAAGTACATTAAGGGACAACACAAACTCAACCGAAGACACGCACAATGGATCGAGTTCCTTGAGGCATTTCCCTATGTCATCAAATATAAGAAAGGTAAGGAGAATTTGGTAGCTGATGCCCTTTCTCGAAGGTATGTACTTCTTTCTTCATTGGATGCAAGATTATTGGGATTTGAGGGTATAAAAGAGTTGTACAAAAATGATCTCGATTTTGGTATAATCTTTGAAAATTGTGAAAATGTGGCATTTGGTGATTATTATAGACATGAAGGTTTTTTATTCAAAAGAACTAAGTTGTGTATACCACATAGTTCACTTCGGGAATTACTTGTGAGAGAAGCTCATGGAGGTGGGTTGATGGGACATTTTGGAGAGGCAAAAACATTAGGGACACTTCAAGAACATTTTTTTTGGCCAAAACTTATTAAAGATGTGAAGAGAATTTGTGAACGATGTGTGATTTGTAAGCAAGCTAAATCAAAAGTCCAGCCGCACGGTCTTTACACACCGTTACCCATTCCATACGCACCATGGATAGATGTTTCAATGGATTTTGTCTTAGGACTTCCTCGCACCAAACATGGTCATGACTCGATATTTGTTGTTGTTGACAGGTTCTCTAAAATGGCACATTTTATACCTTGTCACAAAACTGATGATGCTTCCAATATTGCTAATGTGTTTTTCAAAGAAATTGTTAGATTGCATGGAATGCCCAAGACCATCGTTTCCGACCGCGACACCAAGTTCCTTAGCTACTTTTGGAAAACTTTATGGGGTAAGCTAGGCACGAAACTCCTTTTCTCTACAACCTGTCATCCTCAAACCGAAGGTCAAACGGAAGTAGTCAATAGAACACTTTCCACTCTTTTGCGAGCACTCATCAAGAAACACATCAAAGAATGGGAAGATTGTCTACCTCACGTTGAGTTTGCATATAATCGTGCTATTCATTCTTCTACAAAATTTTCACCATTTGAAGTTGCTTATGGATTTAATCCCTTAACTCCTTTGGATTTAATTTCATTACCAACTTCAGAGCATTTGAATCTAGATGGAGAAAAACGCGCAAAATATGTTCGTGACTTACATGCTGAAGTTCGGGTGAATATTGAGAAGAGGACGCAAGCTTACATGAAGCATGCAAACAAAGGACGACGAAAAATCACATTTGAGCCAGGAGATTTGGTGTGGGTTCATATGCGCAAAGAAAGATTTCCAGAAGAACGACGATCCAAGTTACTCCCTCGCGGGAACGGTCCCTTTCAAGTTCTCTCCAAAATAGGAGACAATGCCTACAAATTAGATCTTCCTGGTGAGTACCGTATAAGTCCTACTTTTAATGTATCTGACTTAACCCCTTTTTATGCAGATTTGGATTTGAAGGCAAATCCTTCTCAACCGGGAGGGAATGATGAGGACATCACTAGCATTGGACCACCGACGGGACTAGAAGATCAAGAACGGAACTCTATTGGACTACCAACACGTGGACAAACCAAGTACCAACTTAGAGACATAGTTCCGAGATACTTCGTCAAAGATTTGGCCTTATTACTTCACAAAATTTACGACGTCAACGGTTCCATGGCGGGCACAAGACTTTGCATCATATATGCCAAAACCGAACCGGACGTTCAACCGGCCAAAACCGAACCAGACATTCAACCGGCCACAAGGAATATTTTATTTTAATCAAATAATTATATATATATATATATTTTTTTTTTCTCTTTTGGTGTAATTAAATGTGCACCATTAGTTCTCATTTACTTGGGGGTTTATTTTCCATTACTTATGTTTTTGGGGTTATGCTTTCTTTTTTCATTCAATTGGTTTTATGACCATTGAATTAGAAGACCTTTGGGTAGTCTTTTCTTTCACTATAAATAAGTGTGTAATCTCTAGTTTGAGATAGGCTTGAATTATATAAAACATTGTGTGATTGTGTGTTTAGAGAGGATTCTCTTAGCTCTAGAACTTATCAAGAATTTGTGCTCAAAATTCTTGTGGCGTTCGTCCGAATTATCGACGGGATTTCCGCAACCCATCGTGGCTTCCTTCGATCCATCCTACACTCGAAGGTTTCCAACACGAAAACTTCGTATCTATCCTAATCTTTCCGATAGACGGTCCGCATAAGATTTTGAACTCCAACGAGTTCATATCAGGAGGAGTTCCCACCGAAAGAGTCACGGTGAGCACAAAATCTGACGTTCGCGTTAGATTGAGGCTGAGCCCAAGTAGGGATGATGAGGCATCGGCGTTGAGAACGAGAGTGTAAAGTGTTAGCAGGATCGCTACCCACCAAACCGAGGCTCGCAACATTTCTTGGACTTTCAGCAGTATCTGATTTTGGTGGTCGATCTCTCTGATGACTCACTACTGTCAATGCATGTATTCGGATTTATAGCCTCGACTAAGAATATTATCGGTGGTAGTAATAATGATAATAATTTAAATGATTTCTTACCTATGCTCAGATCATGACGTGTAACACATGTATGATCGCTGCTCTTTTTAATCCAATATTCCCTTTGAGTTATAGCAATTCTGCAAAAGTTAATTGATGATACATTTTAATTAGTAAGACATTGTTCGTTAATGTACTATTATGATATCGAGTGAACTTAAATCACAATCCCCATGGCACAAATTAAGTGTTTGAACCATATATAATTTGTCCAACAAAATAGATTATATAAAAAAGGGTAAATTCCACATGACCCCCTTTAACTATACGCGTGTCTCACATGCCCCCCTTAACTACAAAATCAATTTGTGAGGTGCCTTAACTATCCAAAAATCCCACTTTACATTTTTTTGTTGACTTTTTTCAAAATTCTGTTAAATTTTGTGAAATGACGAAAATACCCTTCTATCTGAAAAATTAAAATAAATAAATAAAATGATTTTGAACTTTTTTTTCTAATTTTCTCGTTGTAAAAAATTAAGAATAAAATTTTGTTAATAGTAAAAATAATTTTTTAAAAGTTTTTTTTACAAAAAAAATTTAAAAATAAAAAATTACTTTTAAACATTATTTTTTATTTTTATTAATTTTTATAAATAATTTTTTTTAAATAAAAAATTAATACTAAAATATTATTTTTATTCTTTATTGTAAGGACCTCTCCCGGTCGGTTAGTCGAAAAAAAAAAAAAAAAAAAAAAATCGGAAAAATTTAAAATTTTCGACATGGACCTAAATGAACCTTAATTTGACTCTGAGGGTCAACTCGGACTTAAGTTGACCCCAAAATCGACCAAACTGAGTCCCAGACGACTCAGGGCAACTTCTGGACCATTTCGGGAAAAGTTGACTTTTTGCCGAAAAAGTCAACCGAGAGCCGTTTTGAGCCGTTCGAGGCTCGTTTCGAACTCAAAAAGCTTAACGGTCGTCGCAGCGATCTTAGTTGGGTCATTTTAAGTCAGACAGGACGTTTTGCTGAAATCTCGAAAAACGTGCCCGAACGGGGCCCGAAACGTCCGATTTTGGAAAATCCGACCGGAAAATATTTTCTAGGATATATTATGAGTTAGTGGTTGGTGGGACCAACCACTTTGGACACTTGTCACAAAATGGGTGGTGGAACAAATATATGTGGATGAAATTGGTTTAAGTGAATTATATTAGTTTTTAGTTAGTTTTTAATTAGTTTTTTTGTGTGGGCTTTAAGAGAGAGGGGAGTAGTCTCGGCTGAACCAAAAAGGAGAGAGAAAGAGAGGGTGTTGGCCAAGAAAAGAGGGGAGGAAGAAAGAAGAAGAAAAGAGAAAAGATTGTGGCGATTTCCCGACGTTCCGACCGTCCAAACGTCTTGATTTTTGCGTATTCGGGTTCTCCTCGTCGTGGGCTACAAGAGGTATGTTTTGGATTCTCATTTCCTTGAGTTTGGATTTATGGAGTTGTGGAATATGGATTGATTGAGGTTGGATTAGTGTTAAGGGGGTAATTTGGAGCGTTTTGAGACAAACGGGAGGTTTGTCCGGTGACCGGGAGCTCGCCGGAGCTCCGGCCGGTCACCGGAGGTGGGGCCCGCGTGCCCGGAGTTCGGGTTTTTACGTGTTATGCAATCCCGGAAAATCCCTAGAACACTAATTCGTGACTTTGGAAGAAATTGGAATTAATTTGGCTAAAATGTGTTTGTTTCGCTAAACTTTAAAGTCGAGATTAAATCCCCCGGAAGTCGGAACGTAATTCCGTCAATTTTATTGGTGATCTCGAATTTAATTATGCGCGTAGAATAAATTTGAGAATTGTTGGAATTGAATTGTGGGAAAAGATTATTTATTATTTGAGGAACCTTAATGACGGGATTGAGTCGCTCGGGCGTCGGAATTTGGTTCCGTCGATTGCGTTGGACCCCTTGAATATAATTATGATTTGTTGATGCGAAAATGGAATTTTTCGGGGTCCCGAGGTCATTTTAGCGTTTCCGGGCAGATTCGGGAAAGTGTGCGAATTGGGTCGTTCCGGGTCCTTTTTGGCAACTCGGTGTAATTAGGAAGTATTGGAGTGATCGGGACTCATTGGGGTGTACTTGGGCGTTAGTTTCGTTAGAATCGGACTTCGATCAATTGCTAAAATTTGTGCGTTTGTCGTTATTAGATTCTTCCATCGCTCGTGGAAAGGGAAGGATTTAGACGTGGTGTCGCGAGAGACTTGGAGCTAACGTTGGATAATTATCGAGGTAGGGAAAAGTAGCCGTATATCCGTACATGACTTGGGAAAGTTACTAGTAATTGCATGTGGGCACCTTTTGTGTTCTTAGTATATGTATGTGTAGAATTGCATGTGGGCACCTGGTTGTGTCTATAGGTTGATTATACTACAGCGACGTGCCATTCCGCTGTATGCTTTATTGGGGGTGTTACCGCTTTACTCATTGCGTTTGGTTTGAATGTGTTATGCTTGTTCAATTGTGAGTAATGGTAAATTGTGATTTGACGTGTTTGAAGATGTCGTGCCTTAACATGTAAATTGAAATGATTTGAGTTGAGTATATTCTTCACTATGGTTGAACTGTATTGTGAGTAAATGGTGAATGTGATTTGATGTGTTTGAAGATGTTGTGCCTTAACATGTAAATCGAAATGACTTGAGTTGATTATTTCTCTCCTGTGGTTGAAATGTTTTGTGGATGATGGTTACGGGCGGGAGCCCAGTGTGTGTGGATGTTGGTTACGGGCGGGAGCCCAGTGTGCGTGGTGGTTTGTGTTTGTTGCTGGTTGACGCCCAGGTGGGAAAGATACGTCCGTGATCTCCGTTCGGGTGGGGTAGATTTGCGCTCTTACCGCGCTTCTCCATCCATGCCGCGAAGAGGCGTCCACGCCTTTCGATTAGCAATCGAAGAAGTGGGGGGCAGACCAGGCCCAGACAGCTAGCCACTGTAAACTGGCGGCCGCGAAGAGGTTTCACGCCTACGACTAGCTATCGAAAAGTGGGAGGCAGACCAGGCCCAGACAGCTTGCGACTGTAAACTGGCGTGTTATAGGTTGCATCACCTGGTCGTGTAGACCTTGTCCAACACCGTGCGTGTTTGGCAAGATGGACTCGACGAAGTACCCGGATTGTTGCCTTTCCTTGAGTGAAAGGTTTGTTTGATTGATGTTGCTTGGTTGATTGTGTGATGATTTGAGTATTGAGAATGAGACGAAATGTTTGGATAATGGTTGAGTTTTACTAATGATCTTTTTCGAACTGTGCTTATGTATCACCCTGTCAATTACTTGTATGCCGTTGTCAGTCGGGTATCCGTTGCGGTGAGCGTAAATGCTCACCCCCTGCTACTCTTCCTGCAGACAGGTGAGGATCGTGATTGTGGATAGGAGGACATCTCGAAGCTGGAGGAGCTGGAGAGTCCGGGTTGTTTTGGGCGTGTTAGTTGACGTACAATTTAGTGTCGACGTTTTGTTGTTTCTTGATCATACTCAGAGTCTCTGACTCGTGTTGTATATTCTTTTGAGCAGTTATAAAATTCGCGGTTCATTGTATTTGTGTTCTTTTTATTTGGTTACTATTACTGTTTCAGTTGTTTCGGACACTGATTCCTCGTTCGCGTTCCGGGCTCGGTCTCTACCGAATTTGGGGCGTGACATTTATTTTGCACAACGAGAAAATAGAAAAAAAAAGTTCAAAATTATTTTTATTTATTTATTTTCATTTTTCAGATATAAGGGTATTTTCGTCATTTCACAAAAAACTTAACAGAATTTTGAAAAAAGTCAACAAAAAAAGGTAAAATGGGATTTTTGGATAGTTAAGGCACCTCACAGATTGATTTTGTAGTTAAGGAGGGTCATGTGAGACACGCGTATAGTTAAGGGGGGTCATGTGGAATTTACCCTATAAAAAATGGTTAATTATAAGTTTACAACTATACGATCGTTGCACAGTTTCATCAAATTTACAGTGGCCGGTGACGACAAGGTGATCGTCACATCAATATTATGCAATTGAGAAAAGACTAGAACAAGTTACGATTGTCACATGGATCGTCACATGCCCAATTTCAGCAAATATAAAGCTGAATTCAACCGAAATTGCATAGGGACTATTTTCGCACACAACTACCGTTTCCAAAGCAGTTCGAGACGAAAATAGAAGCTCAAATCTCCATCTCCCATCATCAAAATTGCAAGATAGCAAGGAATTAAGGTTGGAATTGAAGTTGAAGATTGCATGAGCGTCTATCACAAGGATTCAGAGTGTGCTCATAATTTCTTCATCTCTTGAGCTTTTAATTCCATCATGTTTTTGTATTTTGCACCGTGAGTATAGGCTAAAAACCCTAATCATAAGGTCTAGACATATGAAGATCGATGTTCGATTTATGTTTGTAAGATAGTTAAAGTTATGCATCTAGTATTATTGGATCTTGCTTGATTTATGTACTGGAGTCGATGCCTTGGTATCAAAATCACTGACAGAATGATGTGGAGGAGTGGTCATAATTCTCGAGAGGGTTGTCAATCCGAAATTAGGCATTACCGAAAGTTGAGAGGCATCTAATGTATTTATAGCATAGATCCAATAACACTGCATGATTAAATTATTGAGCCGTCGGTTTAGCACATGTTGTTGCTAGTTTACTATTTCACAACCAACTCTTTGTCGTTACTTGTTACTTAGTATTTTTTCCTGAATTGTCACCATCACACACTCATACAACTTCTTGGCATTAAAATTACAGTTATACTATTCGAATATAAATTGTTTGAGTATGAACCCTATTTTGATTCTTGTGGAAATTGCCCAGATTCAAGCAAGAATTATAAATATATTTGATTGATTCAAAGGCGCCTCACATCGCCTATAAAGTTTACGCTGTTGACCGGGATCAAACGGTTTTTATTCAAATAAAGTGTATTTCAGCAGTTTTATATTTATTTTTAAGAACGATCAAAACTTAAAATCTCGTTGACTTTTGTGCAAGAACTTCTTGTAGGATTTGTGTCATAGTACAATACAAAGTTATATCTGTAATTTATGTATCATCGTTTGCAATGAAATAAAATCAGCATTTTATTACTAATGTGTTGTAGTAATATGTTAAGTATAATTTGATATGAATAATTGAGCGTGTCATCACTAATAGTAGAACTATAGATTTGTATGAATTACACTTAAAGGGTCCCTAGTCAGTTAAGTTTCATCATAAGCGACTAGTTTGATGATGACTCTTTATGATCACGCCCTATTGATCATTGGCAATGAGATTGCCGGAGTAAGTTCATAGATACAGAAGCGACGAGAATCGAGGGAGGAAGACAGAGTCGAGGCGAGGCGGGACGTAAGGTTTCAGGCGACAAAGAGAATGAGAGGCGGAGAAGAAGAGGGTTGTTGAATCGTCTGAGAGAATTAACTGTGAGATGAGAGAGGTGTGAGGTGTGAGAGTCAGTCTGTGATGTGTGAGTGAATTAGGGTTGAGGAGTGAGGACGTGTGTAGAGGAGGATGTTCCACGTTAACGCGTATCGACGGCTGAGATGGATTCATCGAAGATGATCAACGGTATAGATTCAGCCACGTCTCCAACTCGTGACACTGAAGGAGAAGAGAGTTTATAAACTCTTATTGAGTCCCACATCGGAAGCGTATGGGACTCAATGAGTGTTTATAAACTCATATGTCTCTGATTTTGGCATCTAATGGTGATTGGGTTGGGCTTGTAACTAGCATCAGGTATGGTTGTGGGCTGGGCTGTGGCTTTGGTAATTTGGTGGTGGGTTGGATTGTGAATTATGTTGGGCTGGGGGGATTAAAATAAATAGTTTTTTGATAAATACTTATACTGTTGGGTACCCGCCGAGTTCCACATTTGTACCCAATACTCGACTCGGTTGACATTTCGGGTTGTCGGGTTCAGGTCAGTCGGGTATTGGGTCAGTCGGGTTTCGGGTATTTCGAGTCGCGTGTCGAATCGGGTCGCCGGGTGAGTCGGGTTACCGGGTAAAATGGACAGCCCTACTCCTACTCTTTATTATGTTTTACCTCTTCAGCTCGTGTTGCCTTCCTGGTTACTTCACCATTTCCCACTTCAATACTTTGAAAAGAGACTTCATCAAATAGGCATCGAACCTTAAATATTTCATCCACAACCACTTGTATCATGAAACTTTCCAGCCCAACCAGTACTTTATGGGGGACACCTGGGGACACATAAATATCATTATTAGTGCAAATATCACCTAGAAGGTGAGTTTTCTAATGCTCCATTACCTCATATGTGGGATCATGAAGTGGAAAATCCAAACCCTTATCAAAAGTGGATTCTAAGGAATCAATGTCAAAGCAAAATATATCATAAATAAGAGATGAAGGTGGAGCCCACATTTTTGTGTCAACCATGGGCTCCCTTACCAATCGAGCCTCTTCTTCCTCATAGCTGAATTCTTTTCAATATCATGGATTTGCTCCACCATTAGCTCCTCTTCTTCTAGTTGATCGATCTCTTGAGGAGAATTGATTCCCATGCTCTCTTGAGATGCCTCAGTCTCTCTCTTGACCTCTTGAATCACTCCTTGCTCCTCTTGAGTGATCTCATCCTCAATTAAACAACACAGCTCATAAACTTCACCTTGCTCCCCTCGCAGCTTTCTTGGACAAAATCTTGGCACCACAATGGAAGCAATGACATCGAAACCATTTGCCCACCCCAGGGGGCGTTTGGATTCTTCAACCTTCTTCCTCTCTTCCACTTTCATTTGGTGAATCCATGACATTTTACGAGCCTCTTCTTGTGCACACCATTCATTTTTCAAGACTGTTCGACCATTTACCCGTTATGCCTCCCCAACTCTCGCCGCAAAGGCTTCTTCATCACTAATCACTAGTTGAGGTGCACGGGGAATTTCAGACTCTATGGCAAGTGTTGGCTCAACTCATCTTAAAGTGGACATTGATGTGCCACGAATCCCTTGTAACTCTTCTTCTGATAGAGCTCCGAAGTCAATGATTCCACTGATCTTCTTTACCTCCTTAACCATATTTGTAGCCTCTTTGCTCCCATGTTTCTCCTTGCCCGATGTTGCCTCTTCAAATATATCTCCAACATCAAAGGAGATTGTCTCTTCATGACGCGATGCCAATTCACTTATTATGCGTTCCGTGTTCTCCCAATCCGCATCCAGCTTGTACTTTTCCCTTTGAGACTCGAGCTCCCTTCTTTTTCTCTCCTATCCTCGCCTTCAATTTTCCTCTTTGTATTCTTGCAAGAGGTCTATGATCTGCTCCTCTACTGATGGTTTCATTTTTCGAGGCAGAGGGTTGTAGGATGGCGATGGATTATAGGGGTGCTGGTAGTCTTGCGGTGGCCCTCGGTTGTAGCCATATCGATGCTCCTCATAGTGAGAGTAATGGGCACCGCCCTAACCATGATTAGCTCATCTCGAAGAATCGTCCCAGTCCTACCCATATCCATTATAGGCCCCATACGACGTAGATTGGTCAAGAGGAGTCCACTCGGACTCTGGCATGTACGACCTCTCATAACAAGGGTCATACTTCCTCCAATCTTGTTTTATCATATTTTCCTTCTCTCCGAACATTTCTCAAACTCTAAAATACAAGAAAACTAACTGGAAAAAGGTGAGAGCACAAGTGCGAAGCCGCACGCAAGCAAGATAGCAGGCAATAATATACACAAAAATATTAAAAATAAAAAATAATAATAATAAAAAGGGAAATTTTTTTTTTTAAAAATATATAAAATTCTTATCATGACATAAACACGTTCCTCACATGCCAACAGATACCTAACAGTCCCCGGCAACGGCCCTTAAAACTTGACGGGAGGAAATCTCGGCAAGCCGAAATCTACACGCTCCCGAGTACACGGCAAGCACACTGGTCGTCAAGTAATATAAGGCGTTTTAAAGCCCCGAGTTATCGATCCCATGAGGACCGTTAGCTGTTGAAGATTGGAGTACAAGTGTCTAATGTGTCGAGTCTAAGCGATCAAAAACTGGTTTTGGTTTTTGTAAAAATATAAAGTAAAAATATCAACATAAAAATGAACACAGAAATCACTAAATGAATAAGTCAGGGTCAAATATGTTTATGGGGAAATGACATGAAATAAACTTGAATACATGAATATAACTTGAGAAAATTAAACGGGTCACCGGGGTATGTCAATTATGGTCTTACCCAAAATGATCAGTACTTCGGTCATCAAGGGTTCAATTACCTATTCGAGTTTAAGGTGATCATGCTCAGGTCGAAAGTCTAGGTAGTTGATCTTAGAATCCTATAATTCACATGCTTTTGGCGTTTGCGCCATATACGCATTTACTCTCGTACCCATTATTCCTATCAGCAAAAATGTAGATCCGAGTCCCAACTACTCTAATCCACCTTGGTCTATTGCTATCGCTTTTATTCCTAGATTCTTTCAATCACCAGGCCTACCTGGGAGGTGAAGCAATAAGTTATGTAGTTAGGATCCCGATTCCCGTACTCCCAAATTAAATCATGCATCCCAATTCAATTCAATTCATTTCCCGTTCCATATATAAACCCCAACAAATAATTTAGCTACTCACGTGATCAAAAACACGAATCATCTAAATCATAGCCCTCATCATCATTTCCCTCATGAAATTAAGTAAAAATAGCAATCTCATAAAAAAATAACTCAATTGTATTTCTCCAAACTTAATCCCAGCACAATCATAAAAACCCAATTACAATATGAATATAAACCCTAAAATAACCTACTATCAACCTCGCAATTCTGCCTCGAATCTTCCTCGAAATCGACTCCAAGCTGTCTTCTAATCGCCTCAACGTGATCACCCACAACTCTCCTCTTCCTCTACCTCTAACCTACTCTACAAATCTGACTTTTCTCTTCAATGGGTGATAATTTCGTTGGTAGAGTGATTAAGTATTTATAGGACGTGAGGAAATCATTTCAAAATTCGAAAATTTTAGGAGATGATTTGACTAGCCTGCCGGGTGAGCCTGCTGGGTGGGACCCGGCAGGTTCTTTTTTTTTTCACGAGCGTCGTCGAATAGGCCATGGCCTGTCGGGTTAAGCCGAACCTGCCTGGTTGCATCCGGCAGGTCAACTTGGATGGCCTCGTGTCTCTTCCTCCTCATGCCTTCTGGTTGCCAGGTTAAGGGAAACCTGTCGGGTGACACCCTACATGTCAACCCGGCAGGCTTCTCCATGGTGACCGGGTGAGCTTCACGCCCTCTTCTTCCAACATGCACTCGGGTTGCCGGGTTAAGCCCAACCTGCCGGGTGGGATCTGACAGGTTGACCCGTCCATTTTCCTGACTTTGCATTTTTAGCTCCTTTTCGCTTCTATTTCGACCTTTTTTCATCAAAAACATTCCTCAGACCATTTTCGAGATAAAGTCGTATTTTATTCGCCTAGACTAATAATTCTGAACAAAATAAGGGTAGGAATGAGAAGATTTGACTAGGTTGGATACGTAATATCCGACCTCATCAGATGAGACCATGATCTTTATGGACAGACCTCTTAAAGATCAAACCTATATATAGGCTTAGGCTATACATGTTTAAATATGCCATTTTAAAATTGCATGATTAAGAAATGTATGTTTATTTTATATGCATGTATGCATGATAAGTTTAAACGTACATACATATTTTGCAAGTCTGAATATGGTTAATCACGTAAACTTGGACATACAAAATAACGTGAAGTATGAAACATATCATCGTATCCCTTACGGGTGAAGAGTTTTCATGTAGAGAATGCATCAGGTGCATGTCTCGCAAAACAAGACCATATTGCAATGAAAATTGAGTCATGCAATGATGCTTTCCAATTTTGACACTAAATGAAATCGCGTGCATTAGCAAAGCGTTCGTGGAAATAAAGCTAGGAGAGGTGGACAGTTTTGTATGGGGCGTAGATGCATTAGCTCTCTCCAATCAAGTTCTGGTTCACATGTCAAGAATTGGTTGACTCAACCACGATTGTCAACGAAGTCGACCTAGAGTATCAGAAAAAACAATGCAAATGTACCTTGTACACATGTTCTAGCCAAGAGTCACATTATATGTGATTGGAAAGTACTCCTACCTACATAGCCTAATTGAAGCATTGATGCATTAGCTCACTTGAAGAGGGCGAATCAAGGGTCTTAGTTTTTGACTCTTGCGAAGAATCAAAATGGTCATAACGTTTTGCAACAAATCTTTAGAGATAAATTTAGAATCTAACTCGAATTTATTTATCTGTGTAAAAAATGGCAGCGAGTCGTGTCGATCCTGGAAAAGGAGAAACTTAGTGGCGCAAACTTCCTCGACTGAGAGCGTAATTTGAGGATTGTACTTAAACACGAGAGGAAGGAATATGTGCTTGACCAGACCACTCCCCCTAATTAGATGTTGGTTCCACGATGAGTATTGTGAATGCTTACCAAAAGAACCTTAATGACTCGCTCGACGTGGGATGCATCATGCTGAGCACGATGGAGGCTGACATCCAAAAACAATTTATGGAGATTAGTGGAGACTCATTCGCCATCATGGAACAACTCAGGTACTGGCGCTTCAGGTATTTACTATATTGAAGTAAATCTGTCTACTAGTTCTGGCTGGGTGCTAGATTCCCGATCGCAATCTCACATTTTTGTTGATGTGCAGGTGCAGGAAAGTAGGGGAGATTTGGTTGGGGATGAAGCGGACATACGGGTTGCATATGGCAAGAGTATCGTGGCAACAGCCTAGGGGTCGTTCGTGTCAGTCTCTCGTTGGGACTTCTTTTGATATTGAATAATGTTTATTGTGTACCGACTTTCCGTAAAAACATTATTTCTATTTCAGCTTTAGACATTGAAGGTTTAAATTTTACGATTGACAATGGTCTATTTAAACTTGATAGAAAGAATGTTTATTATGGGGAAGCAACACCTGTTAATGGTGTAAATGTTTTAAAAACTAGTAACATCAACGAGCGTAAGGTATACAATGTAAATACCAAAAGGCTCAAGGTTGATGAATAGAGTGAAACTCAGTTATGACACTTCCGTATGGGCCCTATAAGCGAGAGACTACTATCAACACTTCACAAGTGTGGATTGTTAAGTCCGTTTGAATTCGGACAAATTGATAAGTATGAATCTTGCTTGATGGGCAAGATGAAGAAGTCGCCCTTCACCGGTAGGGGTGAGAGGGTGGGTGACTTGTTGGGCCTGATACACACAGACGTATGTTGGCCCATGAGTACACAAGCCAGAAGGGAATTCAGATACTTTATCATATTTACTGATGATCACAATAGATATGGTTATGTCTATCTCATGAGACATAAGTTTGACCCGTTTGACAAGTTCAAAGAGTTTAAGGCTGAAGTTGAGGATCAACTTGGGAAGAAAATGGCGAATACTTGACCCAAGACTTCATCGACCATCTAGGAGAGTGTGGGATATTATCTGAGTGAACTCCGCCTGGAAAACCTCAGCTGAATAGTGTGTTTGAGCGGAGGAACCGAACCTTACTAGACATGGTTTGCTCTATGATGAGTCAGACAGATCTCATCGTATCATTTTGGGGATACACTATTTAGACAACGACGTTCATTTTGAGTCAGGCACCTCAGAAGGCGGTGGAGACAACACCATACGAAGTATAGAGTGGGAAACGTCCCAAGTTGTCGTTCATCGAGATATGGGGTTGTGAGGCTTATGTCAAGCGCCTTATGGCGGACAAGCTCGAACCACGATCTGACAAGTGTGTCTTCGTATGATATCCGAAAGAAACTCATGGATACTAGTTCTACAAACCCGACGAGAACAAAGTATTTGTTGCCCGGAAATGTGTCTTTTTGGAGACGAAATTCCTCTCCAAAACATAAAATGGGAGAGCTGTGCATCTAGAAGAAATTCGAGATGGCACGAGTACTGAAAATCCAGAAGAAATTCGGGATTCCCACTTAGACAATGTAGAGGTGGAGCTTGAGCTGGACCAAGAGGAACATGCGGTGCCCAACATAGTTCCTGAAGCCCCACGACATTCTGAAACGCCACGTCAGGCACCCGTGATATATGGATTCATGGTAACTGAGGGTGGTGACTTGGAGATTTTGGATTGAAGCAGGCTTCTCGGATTTGGAATCGTCGTTTCGATAAAGCCATAAAAGAATTTGGTTTCATGCAAAATAAAGATGAACCTTGCGTGTACAAGATGAAAAATGGGAGTGTAGTCGTATTCTTAGTGCTATATGTCGATGACATACTTCTTATCAGAAACAACATCCCCACAATGCAAGACACACATGCTTGGTTGGGGAAGCGTTTCGAGATAAAGGACTTAGGCGAGGCCGCGTATATCCTAGGGATCAAGATTTACCGAGATCGTCAGAGAAGGATCCTTGGCCTGAGTCAGAGCACTTATATCGACAAGATTTGTAAGAGATTTTCGATGCACGAATCCAAGAAGGGATTCCTCCCCATCAGACATGGAGTAAAGCTCATAAGACTCAGTGTCCCACAACACCTGATGAGCTGAAGCGCATGAGTGGGATCCCCTATTCATCCGCATTAGAATCCATCATGTACGCCATGGTCTGCACGAGACCTTATGTCTCTTATGCCCTATCCTGCGTTAGCAAATTCCAGTTTAACCCCGGTGAGGACCACTAAACAGCAGTGAAGATGATCCTCAAGCAGCCGACCGTTGCAGATTCTACTACAAAGGCCGAGTACATAGCTGCTGGAGAGGCGGCAAAAGAGGCTGTGTGGATCCAGAAGTTCATGGTCGGGTTAGGCGTTATTAAAAACTCATCCGATCCGGTGAAATTTTATAGCAACAACACTAGCGCCATAGCACATGCAAAGGAGCCCAGGGCGCATGCAAGATCCAAACATGTGTGGCGGCGGTTGTACTTGATTCGAGAGTACATCAATCAAGGTGAAGTGAAGATTTGTAAAATTGCAACAGAAGATAATGCAGTCGACCCGTTGACGAAGGCTCTCTTAGAGCCTAAACATGAGGGACATGTAAGGTCAATGGGTTTATGTTGGGATCTAGATTAGAGCTAGGGGAAAGTGGGAGATTGTAAGAGCTTGTGCCCTAGTCCAAGTCTTTTCTATGTAATCTTCTTCTGTTATGCATTAAAAGGTATTTTCATTATTATTGTATTGTAATAATGAGTCAAGCTATAATTTCATCTAAAGCCATTGAGTGTGTCATCACTAATAGTAGAACCTTTGGATACTATGAAATTATGCTTGACGACCCCTAGTCGTAAACTTATCCATAAGCGACTAGCACGAGGATGAATTATGATCAAGTTCTGCTGATCATAAGTAATGAGATTACAAAAGTCATATCACATATATCATATGGAAGATGGTATTGGATGACCCGACTTGGAGTATGACACATAGATTAAGTCACCAACGCATACTCCGTCGTCGTGTGATAGCAGCCTTAAGATGTCCTAACGCTACCTAAACAGGGTAGTCATAACGGACATCGTTGGCTCTTGGAAGAGCTGTAGTGGGAGCGCACGTTGCGTCCGAAGGGATTTGTTTCCCCACGGTGACGTGGTGAAAGGAAGATCAACAAGGTTGCTACAGAAGATAATATAGCCGACCCATTAACTAAGGCTCTAAGGCTCTATCACACCCGAAACATGAGGGTCATAGCGCAAGGATGGGATTAAAATGTAATATAGATTGGAACTAAGGGCAAGTGGGAGACTGGAAGATATATGCCCTAGTCCAATCACATTTTACGTGTAAACGTTATATCTTCTATTAGCAATAAATTCACACTTTTATTATTCATTGTGTTATGGTAATAAGCTAAATATGAACTAGCCTAAGGTCATCATTTGTTAAGCGCTGATAGTAGAACCCTTAGACACAACAATTGATATTGCTACAAGATTGTACTTAGCAGGTCCCTGGTCAATAAGTTACACATATGTTATCATATATAAAGCGACCAGTATAAGGATGGTTGATGATCACGCTCTATTGATCATGTGTAAGGAGTTACTAAGCCAGAATAATAGATATCATTTCGGAGGTGGAATGATATTTGGATGACCCGGCCTGAGGAATGTGTCATAGAATAAGTCACGAGCATTCTCAGTTGTTGTAGTATTATTGAATCCTTACAGACTTTCGAGTCTCTATGGATTCCTATATGGAAACTCTCATAGTTTGACATACTCTTCTACGATATTCGTAAATGGCTATAATAGAGGTATGACTGGTTATGCGACAGGCTATGTGAGGAATGTAGTAGACGGTCAAGGGATTTGTCCCTCACGTACAAGTGGGAACGATATCAGTTTAGGCCTCTTGATGAGAAAGATTGAAAAAGAGTGTGCGACCGCACTAGTGTTAAAGAGTTATCGTACTTAGTCGTCTCGAGATCAAGAGACGGGTTTGAATATATAAGGGTGACTTTTCTATACCTTATGTTCAAACAAGATATTTAGTGAAAAAGAGATTGTCATAGCTGCAACAAATGGTTAAATTGAATCACCGATCATCGTGACCATTGAGTAATCATAATGTCTTACTAGAGACCACTTATGATGAATGGAAAAAATAGAGATTTGGGCCATTTTCCAATGTAATCATGAGCTTACAGGGTCACACACAAAGAGCAAGCCCGAAGCCAAATGGACCAACAAGCCCCAAGGAGAAAGATGGAGAAAGCAACCCATCGCCACCCAGGGGGACTGGAGATCGCCACTACGTATGTGGCGATCGTCACAAGTAGTGTGGCAATCACCACCTATGATGTGGTGATAGCCACATGCCTCTGGGCATATTTCCTATTTCGGTTTGGATTATGAATCTGAAACCTAAAAGGGAAAGAGGCAAATGAGAGCATGAAATTTTGACGAAATTTCAAGATTAAGAATTTTAAATTAAATAGGACATTATTATTAATAAAGATCTCAACCTAAAAGTCCATATATATATTTTTTGCTTCGTTTTTCTAAAACCCTAATGTGATATTCACAACATTAGCAACTCCACCTAAAACTCCAAATCTGATTATTGTCTAATTAGATCTTATTTCAGAAGAATAATTCTAGTAGATTATTCTTTGTCAAGCTTCGATCAAGACTTGTTCGTGTGGATACCGTAGAGAGTGCATCCCGAAGGAGACGCTTTCGATTGATTCATAAAGAACTGTAGGGTTTTGGAGCGTTCTTTAACATCGAGATAGCGGAAGCATTTTAACAAAAGCAACTCCAAACCTTATCTAAGAACATTGAACCATTAAATCCCAAGGCAATATCTATTCCACAAGAAATTTACCTTTGATTCTTGGTTGAATCGATAAAGAAGAACTATGTGATCTTCTTCTCTAGAGCAAGTCCACACCAAAGGGATGATCTTCAAGATCCTACACTTAATGCCTACTAGAACAATTAAGTGAAGAACAAGAGAGCAAGAAGAGAGAGAGTTATGGGGTGGCCGGCCAAGGAGAGAGAGAGAGATGTAAGAGTGTGAATTGTGTAATTAATTCCTTGATATTTCTCTACTTCATCAATCTCATAAGCATGGGTCGAAAAGGTGATTGGTATGGGCTTAAAGGTGTCATTACCCATACCCCTTAAATCACTCACCTTTTAATCAACAATCACCAACTAAGCATGGTGTGTTGTGGCCCCCACCTTTGGACCCACCAAAGTGGCCGGCCATGTTGGGCTTATTGGGCCCAAAATGGGCCCTTGTTGGGCCGGTCACGTGACCTCATGGGCCGAGCCAAATGGGCTCACCCATGTGGTTTCGTGCCGTGTCCAAAAGTCGCCCGACCCTTTTTATCGTTACTTATCAAACAAAGTCCGACGCGACATCGACGAAAAATCTCAGTTTTCTCGATTCCCTAATTATTCTCTCATACCGAACCTATGGCCCAAAACCTTTAGTTTAGTCCGTGTATTGCTCTTCAAGAAACGTTAAGGTTTCCTTGTCTCAATTTATCCGTCTTGTATGTGTGTTACCCTCCAGGCTCATGCCACCGTTGGCAGATCGGCACAAAAGATCTCTCTTGTCCGATCCATCATAAGTGGTCTCTAGTAAGACGTTAGGATTACCCAAGGTGCATGATGATCGATGATTCGATTTAACCTTGTGTGTACAAGTCACTATACTATTATCTCTAGATATCCCGATTGATCATAAGGCATAGAGTCGTCACCCTTGTTTAATCAATCATTGTTACTTGATATGTGAGATGGCTGAGAACTGATAACCGTATCACTGGCATGACCATGCTCTTTCTCTCAGTCACTCTCGATCAAGAGGCCTTTAACGAATATCTTTCCCATACCTTAGTACGAGGGATAAATCCATTAGCCGTCTTTCGTGTCAGTCACGCAATCTGTTTCGCCACCCAATCATGCCCGTTATTGCAATCCTGTTACGGAAAGCGTTAGGCGCATGTTAAAGCCCCACGTAGATTGCATAATGATCACAAAGACTCCTTGGTCTAAGGATATCGTGACAAGCTATCACATTTGAATATGTTCATGGCTTAATCTACGAAACACTATTCAAAGCGGGTCGTCCGATATCAATCATCTCATGATATCTATGATATGATTCCGGGATCCCTCATCCCTATGACAAGTAGAACTACGTCCTTGAGAACCATCCTCATACTGGTCGCTTCTATTGAAGCGTATATTGGCCATGAACATATTCAAATGGATGACCTTAACAATTAATACTCGGTTCGTAGACCGGATATGCATCAGGGGTATGTTTACCTTTATGTCTTGTTTGAATCGATAAAGAAGAACGTTCGGATCTTCTTCTCTAAAGCTAGTCCACACCAAGAGGATGATCTTCAAGATCCTTCACTTAATTGCCTACTAGAACAATTAAATGAAGAACAAGAGAGCAAGATGATGAAGAGGAGAGGGGTGGCCGGCCACAATGAGAGAGAGAGAGAGGATTTTTGTGTGTTTTGTGACTTAATGAATTAATGAATTAAAGTCTTGCATTATAATTCATCACCCAACTCACAAGTATGGGTTAAAAGTGATTGATATGGGCTTAAAGGTGCTTTAACCCATACCCCTTAAATCACTCACCTCTTAATCCACAATCACCAACTAAGCATGGCATTGTGTGGCCCCCACAATGGCCCCACCAAGTGGGCCGGCCATATGGCCTTATTGGGCCCTTATTGGGCCAGCCATGAGGCTTCATGGGCCGAGCCCAATGGGCCCTCCCGTGTTGTCTCATGCCGCGTCCAAAAGTTGCCTGACCTTTTTGTCGTTACTTATCAAACAAAGTCCGACGCGATATCGACGAAAAACTCAATTTTTCTCGATTCGCTAATTATTCTCTCAAACCGAACCTATGGCACAAAACCTCCAGTTTTGTCCATATACTTCTCCTTAAGAAACATCCATGTTTCCTTGTCTCAAGTTATCCGTCTTGTATGTGTGTGACCCTCTAGTCTCATGCCACCGTTGGCAGATCAGCGCAAGACTCGCTCTTGCCCGATCCATCATAAGTGGTCTCTAGTAAAACATTATGATTACCCAAGGTGCACGATGATCGATAATTCGACTTAACCTTTGTGCGTACAAGTCACCATCCTTTTATCTCTAGATATCCCAATTGATCTCAAGGCATAGAGTCGTCTCCCTTGTTCAATCAATCATTGTTACTTGATATGCGAGATGACTGAGAAATGATAACCCGTATCATTTGCATGGCCATGCTTTTTCTCTCAGTCAGTCTCCATCAAGAGGCCTTCTAACAGATATCTTTCCCATACCGTAGTATGAGGGATAAATCCCTTAGCCGTCTTTCGTGTCACTCATGCAACCCGTTCCGCCACCCAATCATGCCCTTTATAGCAATCCTTTTACAGAAAGCGTTTGGCGCAAGTTAAAGTCGTACGTTCATTGCATAGTGATCACAAAGACTCCTTGGTCTAAGGACGTCGTGACAAGCTATCGCATCTGAATATGTTTATGGCTTAATCTATGAAAACACTATTCAATGCGGGTCGTCCGATATCAATCACCTCATGATATCTATGATATGGTTCCAGGATCCCACATCCTTATGACAAGTAGAACTACGTCATTAAGAACCATCCTCATACTGGTCGCTTTTAAGGAAGCATAGGTTGACCAGGGACTCGTTAAGTGTGATCCGTACAGATTTATGGTTCTACTACTTTAGTGGTCATAAATCAGATCATGCTTAACATATTACTTCAACACATAAGTAATATAAAGCCGTTTATATTTATACATTACAAACGATGATATTTGTACATAGACGTTTACAGTCTAATACCAATTGGACTAGGGCACAAATGCTATCAATCTCCCACTTGCCCTTAGCTCCAATCTAAGTCCTAGTCTATACCCATTGACCTAACATGTTTTTCATGTTTATCTTGAGGAAGAGCCTTGGTCAATGGGCCGGCTGTGTTATCATCAGTTGCAACGTAGTGGATCTTCACGTCACCTCTAGCAATTATGTCGCGGATGATGTGATACTTTCTGAGTACATGTTTGGATCTGTTATGTGCCCTGGGTTCCTTTGCTTGCGCAATAGCCCCGGTGTTGTCACAATATAAGTCTACTGGGTTAGACGGGTTTTTAATTACACCTAACCCAGCCATGAAACTCCTGATCCATACAGCCTCTTTTGCCGCCTCACATGCGGCAATGTACTCAGCTTCCGTCGTAGAGTCGGCAATGGTATCCTGCTTCTTGCTTTTCCAGCTGAATGCTCCACCGTTCAACATAAACACATATCCCAAATGACTCTTAAAGTCATCGGGGTCTGTCTGGAAACTAGCGTCGACATATCCTTTGACGACGAGATCATCATTTCTGCCCCCGTATACAAGAAAGGCGTCCTTGGTTTTTCTCAAATATTTGAGAATCACCTTGACAACCATCCAGTGTGCCTCACCGGGTTTGGATTGATGTCTACTGGTACATCTTAGGGCAAACGAGACATCCGGTCTCGTGCATATCATGGCATACATTATGGACCCTATAGCCGAAGCATATGGGATCTCATTCATTCTTGCTAGCTCTGCAGGTGTCTCAGCACCCTGCTTCTTGCTAAGCTTCACGCCATGACGCATGGGCAGCAATCCTTTCTTTGAATCTTGCATTGAGAATCGTCTCAACACCTTGTCTATATAAGTGCTTTGACTTAAGCCCAAGGCCCGCTTGGCACGGTCTCTATATATCTTGATTCCCAAGATGTAAGAGGCCTCGCCTAAGTCCTTCATTGCGAAACACTCACCTAACCAAGTCTTCGTTAAGAGCAAGGTAGGGACGTCGTTTTCAATGAGCAGTATGTCATCAACATAAAGCACTAAAAAGATTATATTGCTCCCACTTGCCTTTTTATACACGCAAGGTTCATCATCGTTCTTGACGAAGCCAAACCGTTTTACTACTTCATCAAAACGCTGATTCCAACTCCGAGATGCTTGCTTCAAACCATAGATTGATTTGAGCAACTTGCAAATCTTTCCCTTATTCTTTGGATCCTCAAAACCCTCAGGCTGAGACATATAAACGTCCTCAGCTAACCTCCCGTTGAGGAAGGCGGTTTTGACATCCATTGGCCATATCTCATAGTTGTGATATGCTGCTATGGCAAGAAGAATGCGGATAGATTTGACCATAGCTACTGGAGAAAAGGTCTCTTCATAGTCAATTCCGTGGACTTGTCTATAACCTTTTGCTACCAGTCTCGCTTTATAGGTCTGAGGTTTGCCATCCATGTCAATCTTTATTCTAAAGATCCATTTACACCTTATGACCTTAACATCAGGGGTATGATCTACCAAGTCCCACACTTGATTATCTGACATGGATTGCATTTCTTCCCTCATGGCTTCAAGCCATTTCTCAGAGTCGGTTCCGTCCAAAGCCTCTCGAAAGGTAGCTAGATCATTGTCCACTAGTACTAAACCATCACCTTCAGTTACTAAGAAACCGTATCTGACAGGTGCATGACTTATCCTTTCAGAGCGCCTCGGACCGTCCTCATTAACTGCAGCTATTGGTTCTTGCTCAATGACCACTTCTGGCTCTACCTCTTCTAGTGGGTCTTCTCGTGGTTCCCGAGTGACCATCTCATCTAGAACTTCATCAAGATGAATAGCCCTCCCACTGACTGTCTTGGAAATGAACTCTTTTTCCAAGAACGTCCCACCTCGAGCGACAAAAACTTTATTTTCGCTCGGTTTGTAGAAGTAGTATCCTTTTGTTTCTTTTGGATATCCGACGAAAGTGCATTTATCTGATCTTGGTTGCAAGCAACCTTTTAACATAAGCCTCGCAACCCCAGATTTTAAGGAAGGACAAAACGGGTTCCTTTCCGTACCATTTTTCAAATGATGTCCCTTCCACTGCTTTCGACGGAGCCCTATTTATTATGAAAGCGGCCGTTTGCAGAGCATAACCCCAGAAGGAGATCGGAAGATCAATGAGACTTAACATTGATCGAACCATATCTAACAATGTTCGATTCCTCCGTTCGGACACACCATTAAGTTGCGGTGTTCCTGGCGGAGTCCACTGAGATAGTATTCCACCTTCAGTAAGATAACTAAGAAACTCCTCGGATAAGTATTCTCCACCCCGATCATAACGGAGTGCCTTGATACTCTTTCCGAGTTGGTTTTCTACTTCAGTCCTAAACTCTTTGAATTTATCAAAAGCTTCGGACTTATGTCTCATGAGATAGACATAACCATATCTACTGAAATCGTCAGTAAATGTGATAAAGTAACCTAAACCACCTCTGGCATGCGTACTCATTGGTCCACATACGTCTGAATGTATTAGACCCAATAAGTCACCTGCCCTCTCACCTAAACCAGTGAAGGGCGCTTTAGTCATCTTGCCCATCAAACAAGCTTCGCATCTTTCAATCGCTTGGAATTCGAATTGACTTAGAAGTCCGCGCTTATGAAGCGCTGAGATGCGTTTCTCATTTATATGACCTAGACGACAATGCCAGATAAGAGTTTGGTCTAAATCATTAGTTTTAAACCTCTTAGCATTTACATTATAGAGCATGTTGGATTTCGAGTTTTGCATATTTAATATGTATAATCCTCCAACAGTGCGAGCATTGCCATAATATATGTTGTTGCGCATAATATCAAAAAACCCGTTCTTAATATTAAAATAATATCCCTCTATTTCAAGAAGAGAAATTGAGATAATATTCCTGTTGAAAACAGGTACGCAAAACACATCATTAAGTTCAATTACAAGCCCACTGGGCAAAACAAGGTTCACAGAACCCACAGCAGTTGCGGCAACTCTGGTATTGTTCCCAACTCTTAGGTCCACCTCGTTTTCCTTTATATCTCTTCTACTGTGTAAAACCTGCACATCAGCACAGACATGAGACTCAGCTCCAGTGTCTAGTACCCAGGTATTTATTGTAGAAAGATATAGCTCTAATGGAATACCTGATGAAGTAGCGGCCCCACCGCCCTTCTTCTGATCCTCCTTCAGCTGCTGACAGTCTTTCTTCCAATGACCAGGCTTTTGACAGTAGAAACAGACCGACTCCTTTGCCTTCCCTTTGCCTTGTACGGACATGTGAGGTCTAGGAATAAATGGTCGTCTGTTCCTCCCTGCGAGGTGTCTTGGGCCTTTACCCTTGCCACCAACAGCTTTGAAGCTGGGTCCCTTCTTGACCATGAAGACATTAGTGGACGAACTGCCCCTTATGCTCTTCTCGGCAGTTACTAGCATGCTGTGCAACTTCAACACGGTCTTGTCCATATCATGCATGTGATAGTTCATGACGAACCCACCATATGCATGAGGAAGGGATTGCAGAACAAAATCCGCAGCCATTTCCTTTTCCATAGACATACCGATATTAGTCATATGGTCAAAATGCCCCTTCATCTGTAGGACGTGAGGACCTACGGAGCTGCCTGCTGACATCTTGCAGGCTATGAGTTCTCGGAGAACAGTGTATTTTTCAATACGTACTTTCTCCTTGAACATATCCTTGATCTGTGCAAACATTGCAAACGGATCATGGGATAGCTCCATAATGCTTTTGGAGGTCCGCCTCCATGCAGCCCAGCATGACACACGCAACGTCGATAGAGTCTCTAAGGTGTTTCTGGTACGCATCCTTAACGACCCTCGTTGCGTTGGCAGCTGGCTCCTCAGGGATAGCCTTATCAAGGACGTACTCCCTGCGTTCCATTTTTAACACAAGTCATAAATTTCTGTCCCAGTCTAGATAATTTGTCCCGTTGAGTTTACACTTCTCGAGTATAGTCCTCAATGACAAATTAGACGAGTTTGTTGAATTACTAGCCATTTCTACACGAAGAAAGTAAATTTAATCAGAATAGTTGAATAAATTTACGAAGATCCGAATTAAACACCAACCATTAGATTCTAAAATTTAGAATCTTTAAACCAAGATCCCTTATTCGTCATTTGAAGTGCGCTAAGGCGCACCGCTCCAATTGACTTATTTAGGTAGGACATCCGTCACATTACAACCCGTGTAACTCTTAGTCAGGGTATGTGTAAAACACACGGCTTACCCTTCCGATGCCCCAGCTCGACCTCAGGCCAAGAATCGTGGTTGAGTCAACCAACTTTCACTAACGAGTTAACTTTGTGCAGATGCTCCGCTAAGGCGCACGACATCCCACAAAGTTTACCATTCCCATCTAGAACCCATTCGATCGATGCTCCGCTAAGGCGCATGACACCGATAAAATGTTTCTACATGGGTGTGAATTTGGGTGGCATCTCACTTGACTCAAATTAACTTGTAATTTGGTTGTGTTTAATAATTCGAAAGTATTTGGTACAATTACGAACCCGTCATCAACAAACCGTGTTGTGACGTTTCTAATTGTATCACATACTATCTTCATTTGAATCCGTTATTTGCAACCCGTGCAAATACGTTTCAAATTTGAACTCATCCATCACAACCCGTGTGATGATAGTTCACAACGCTTTAAACATGCAAACAATTAAAGTTGATTTTAATCTTTGCATGTGAGGTGATCGCTTATAAACTTATAAACTAATCATGCAAGCATGCAATTAATTAAATAATTCAAGCAAGCATCCATAAAGCGTTAAATATGCATTTTATAGCCCATCCTAATCTTAGGATTCTACGAGTCTTCACATCTTCTCGTCTTTCTCATTCGGGCTTCCACTAGCTCTTGGACTTCCTCCAAGACCGTCATCGTGCTCGATTTTCCATCCTTCTCGTCTTTGAGTAATAATTACAATTAATACTCGGTTCGTAGACCGGATAAAAAATAATTACACTTTATGGGCTCGAATAAAAGAATAATTACACGCTAACACTAACGGTATGCAAACCGTGAAAGCGATAAATCTAATGGGCTACTAATGCATCATACATTTCATCACATCATCCAACATGTTATCACACAAACATGTTATCAAATAATATGCAATAATTCCGGTTTTAATTTTGCCAAGTTGCTTGGTCGGGTTTATCGAAACTAGACTTTTCGAAAAACGGTTTATCGAAACCGATTAAATTTTGAAAGTTTTCGAAATATTGGATCGCGGGTTCGTGACATGGATCAAACACCACACACGAACCAAGTCGGGCCAAGCCAATGGGCCGAGGGCCCATTGGGCCGAGCCCAACTATGCACGGCCCGGTTTGGGCCTTGGAAGGCCCAAACCCGGCTTGCCGCCACTCTCGGCCTCGGCCAAGAGTGGGGACGGGCCCGGTCACCGCCGGCCTCACCGGCCTCCGGTGACCTCCGTCCGGTACCTCCGATCCGGCTCCCCGAGAGTCTCTTCTCGGACCCGACAAATCCAATAATTTCCGAAAAATTCCAAATTTAATATATTTTTCAAAATTAACATATTTCATGCAAATCTCCCAAAAAGCATTAAAATCATGTTATCAACTTTTGGCATGCAAATAATCACAAAACCGAAATGAATTCAACAAGACAAAGATTAAGAGGGTAACCAACGCTCTGATACCACTGTAGGGTTTTGGAGCGTTCTAGATCGTCGAGATAGCGGAAGCAATAAAAGATAATCTACTCCAACCCTTGTCCAAGAACATTTAAACCATTAAATCCCAAAGCAAAATCTTCTCTAAAGCTAGTGCACACCATTTAAACCATTTAAACCTTGTCCAAGAACATTTAAACCTTGTCCAAGAACATTTAAACCATTTAAACCAATAAAAGATAATGTTTACCTTTATGTCTTGTTTGAATCGATAAAGAAGAACGTTCGGATCTTCTTCTCTAAAGCTAGTCCACACCAAGAGGATGATCTTCAAGATCCTTCACTTAATTGCCTACTAGAACAATTAAATGAAGAACAAGAGAGCAAGATGATGAAGAGGAGAGGGGTGGCCGGCCACAATGAGAGAGAGAGAGAGGATTTTTGTGTGTTTTGTGACTTAATGAATTAATGAATTAAAGTCTTGCAGTATAATTCATCACCCAACTCACAAGTATGGGTTAAAAGTGATTGATATGGGCTTAAAGGTGCTTTAACCCATACCCCTTAAATCACTCACCTCTTAATCCACAATCACCAACTAAGCATGGCATTGTGTGGCCCCCACAATGGCCCCACAGAGTGGGCCGGCCATATGGCCTTATTGGGCCCTTATTGGGCCGGCCATGAGGCTTCATGGGCCGAGCCCAATGGGCCCTCCCGTGTTGTCTCATGCCGCGTCCAAAAGTTGCCCGACCTTTTTGTCGTTACTTATCAAACAAAGTCCGACGCGATATCGACGAAAAACTCAATTTTTCTCGATTCGCTAATTATTCTCTCAAACCGAACCTATGGCACAAAACCTCCAGTTTTGTCCATATACTTCTCCTTAAGAAACATCCATGTTTCCTTGTCTCAAGTTATCCGTCTTGTATGTGTGTGACCCTCTAGGCTCATGCCACCGTTGGCAGATCAGCACAAGACTCGCTCTTGCCCGATCTATCATAAGTGGTCTCTAGTAAAACATTATGATTACCCAAGGTGCACGGTGATCGATAATTCGACTTAACCTTTGTGCGTACAAGTCACCATCTTTTTATCTCTAGATATCCATCAAGAGGCCTTCTAACAGATATCTTTCCCATACCGTAGTATGAGGGATAAATCCCTTAGCCGTCTTTCGTGTCACTCATGCAACCCGTTCCGCCACCCAATCATGCCCTTTATAGCAATCCTTTTACAGAAAGCGTTTGGCGCAAGTTAAAGTCGTACGTTCATTGCATAGTGATCACAAAGACTCCTTGGTCTAAGGACGTCGTGACAAGCTATCGCATCTGAATATGTTTATGGCTTAATCTATGAAAACACTATTCAATGCGGGTCGTCCGATATCAATCACCTCATGATATCTATGATATGGTTCCAGGATCCCACATCCTTATGACAAGTAGAACTACGTCATTAAGAACCATCCTCATACTGGTCGCTTTTAAGGAAGCATAGGTTGACCAGGGACTCGTTAAGTGTGATCCGTACAGATTTATGGTTCTACTACTTTAGTGGTCATAAATCAGATCATGCTTAATATATTACTTCAACACATAAGTAATATAAAGTCGTTTATATTTATACATTACAAACGATGATATTTGTACATAGACGTTTACAGGCTAATACCAATTGGACTAGGGCACAAATGCTATCACCTCTCCCCAAAAACGTTCAGGACATGCTGTAGAGATGATTGAAGCATGCGCAGTATTAAAAATGTGGCGATGTTTACGTTCTGCTCGACAATTTTGCTGAGAGGTTCCCGGACACGATCTCTGTATGACAGTGCCATGAGAGGCAAGAAGATTCAAGAAAGATGTCTCTTTGAATTCAGTACCATTATCAGTACGAAATACCTTAATACGCTTTGTTAAAATCAGATTTGTTGTTCATTAAATAGATCCAAGTGAAACGAGTATGATCATCAACGAAAATGACAAAATAATGAGCACCCCCCATAGACGGAGTAGGAGATGGACCCTATAAATCAGAATGAATAAGATCAAAAGATTCAGCTGACGTAGAATTATTATTTGAAAAAGGTAACGTATGATGTTTGGCTAACTGACTAGAAACACAATCACTTAGTTTACTGGAAGTAGAACCTAATAAACCACTAGAGACTAAACTACGGAAAGGCTGAGAAGAAACAAGACCAAGGCGTGCATGCCAGACATCTGCAGGGACAATAGCAGCACACTGAGATGAAGATGGTGATGGAACATGTAAGTCTGTGAGCTCGAACAAGCGACCCGTCTTACGGCCTATCCCATAGATTTGTCCTGTCAGTGGATCCTGCACAGAGACAGAAGAGGAAATGCCAGAAAATATTAAATCAAGACCCAAATCACACAACTGACCGACCGATACAAGATTAAGAGATAGTTTGGGAACAAGCAATGTGTCTGGAAGAGAGAACTGTGAAGTAGACACAGTGCCGGAGTGTGATGCAGAGATGATTGAACTATCAGCAGTATGAATGGTAGGTGAATGTTTAATTGGTTTAATATCAAAAAACGATGATGAGTAAGGACTCATATGATTAAAGAATGCATAATACATATACCAAGGGTTCGAAGTACTTGACATGACCGATGGGGAATGATTACCAGAATGGGAAGCGATTAATGCTTGTCTGAGAGCTTGGAGATCAACCTTACTGAGTAGAGTGGTCATATCAAGAGAATCAGCAGATGTACTAGGAGAATCTGAGGGGGCAGCAACAACAACATTAGACCTTGTTTGAGACACATGGTTTTGAACACCATGCCATTCTTTTCCTTTGGAGCGCAAAATCTGGCATTCTGATTTCCAATGGCCAGTTTGTTTGCAATAATTACACCGTTTCTTCTTTGAGTAATGTTACATTTGAGAAGAATTCTTATTCTTCTCGTTACCAGGACTTGCATTAATGGTGGCAAAAACTGTATCAATAGGACGATGAGATAACATACTCGTAAGACGAGTCTTCTCAGATATGAGTTCAGAGACAACTGCTTCAAATATGGGAAAAGGATCTCTATGTAGTAAGGAGCTGCGAACAGCCTCAAATTCAGAGCGGAGAGCCTGGAGAAATTGCATAACCATGAGACGATCCTGATATTCAACAAAAATAGTGGAATTAGTAGAGTCTGTCCATGTCGGTTCAGATGCAGCCAATTGATCCCAAATAGCCCACATTTGAGATAAGAACTCAGAAACAGATTGTTTAAAGTTTTGTTTTAACAGATGAAGACGACCAAGAAGTTGGTACTGGTGCGCAACATCTGTGGTAGAGTAGACTTTCTCCAAATGCTTCCAGACCTCCTTTGCAATGTCAAAGCGGCCAAAGTGAGATTTAACAGACGGACTGCATGTGTTGCGGAACCAAGTAAGTATTTGATGATTCTTACTATCCCACTCATCGAATCGATCATTAAATGCTTCTTGAGTTTCATCTTTAACTTGAAGAGGAGCAATAATATCACCAGTCACATATCTCCATAATTTTCTACCACGAAGAAAATTGGACATCTCTTTAGCCCACCAAAAATAATTAAAGCCATCAAATAAGACAGATATAGGTTTCAAAATATCTGATTTTTCCATCACAGAAAAAATACCAAAATTTTATGAGAAAAAAAATAGAAATTCTGGAATTCGAAGACGGTGGCGCGTGAGTGGTGCGTTGCCGCGTGGACTCACGCGTGGCTGAGGAAGGCGCCTTCTGCACAGAAGCGCCGAAAAATTCCTCCTGAAGGTGGACGCGCTGGCAGTGAGGTCAGTAAGCGTCCCAAAACTGTCCAATCGATCGTCCTGAAAAGTGGATCTGGGACGTGATAATCTGCCGGATCGGAGGTCGCCGGCGACCGGAGACGGAGCAGAGAGGCCAAACTTGGGGCCGGGAGCCTTGACTTGCCGGCGGTGAGACAAATATCCTTGTCTTCTGCAAGTAGTCCGGTGAGCTCGTGCGTCGCCTGAGTTGCGCCCGATGTCGTCAGTGGAGCTTGGTGCTTGCTCGCCGTGTGTGGTCACGAAGCACAGGCGAGCTTCGTTGCTGGGGGCAGGGGTGGCCGAGGGCGCTTGGTTCTTGCTCGCCATGTGTGGTCACGAAGCAGAGGCGAGCTCCGTTGCTGGGGGTAGTGGTGGCCGAGGGCGAGGTCTCCGGTGTTGTTGTGTGGCCGAGGTGTTCCTGCGCAAGGCTGAGGCTGCGCAAGGCTGTTCTCTGTGTTTCTGCGCAAGGCTGTTCTCTGTGTTTCTGCGCAAGGAAGCTAGACCAGGGACTGCGAGGATCAATTCAGGGTAAGATAAAAAGCAATTTTAGGTTTGGACCAATATTGCTATGATACCATTGAAACTGATGATGGTTGAAAACAATAACAAAAGTATTGTTGAATTGATTATTGTCTAATATGATTGTTACAATATATATAGGTTGCAGGTAACTAGAGTTACAATACAAATAGGCAACCTATTGTTTATAGGAAATATATATAGCAAATATATATACAGTTAACAATGGTGCTATTGAGACTTGTTGCTACGTTTAAGTGTTGGCATAATTTTTTTTAGCGCAAATGTAAGAAGTCAGTACGATAAGTTACATGACATGTGGAGCGACTTGTTACGATCCAGATTAGGAAAAATCTGAAACTTTCCTATTTCGACGAAACTTGGAGTGAAAGAAGAAAGACGCCACGAAGACTTGGAGCGCAAGAGAGTGACGTCGACAAGCCAGGCGACTTCCAGTTGGCAGTAACACGTCAGCAATAGGCGGCAACTCTACTTGCCTGATTTATTCAGGAAGTCAGAACAGGCAAGACGACTTCCAGCTGTCATGGAAGGCGGCAACGACTAGCCTGATTTAGTCAGGAAGTCTGAAACTTCCTGTTCCTGGTCCGAGAAGGATTAGGAATGTGAGCTGCTATAAAAAGCCTTGGGCTTCCCATTAGCAGATCATCCGTTCTTGTTCTATAATTGCAAGATTTCTCAGAGCTCTTAACCGTGCACCATTGGCGTGTTGAGAGGCTGATTAAGATTCGCTAGAACGGTCTTTGCTCCGATCAAACATCAAGTCGTGAAGATTGAGTGTTTGGATCGGTTAGGGTTTTTGTTTGTGATTGAAGATTCACAACTCCGTCAAAGAAGACAAACGATACCGAGCATAGGCTTGCTCAAAGGGTGGAATTGAGAGGATCTCAAAGACAGGGGGAGAGGCCCTTGGTCGAGGTTGTTCACGATGAGATCTATAGTAGCTTAGGACAATAGCTTGTGTGATAGCTAGTTGGTGCTTGAAGTTGTACTATTGACTACCTAATAGTGAAAACCTTTCCACTGGCAAAGTGCCCCCAGACGTAGGTGCGGAGTCACCGAACTGGGTAATCATCTCTGGTGTCGTTATTATCTGTTTACTGATTTGCTTACGATTTACGTTTGTGTTCGACTTCTTGACTCGGCTAGGATTCAGAATTTCAATTGGTATCAGAGGAGGCACATTTTCTTTTAGGTGATTTTCCTGCAAAATTTCTGAATAGCCAATAAGGACTCAAAGGAAGGAGGTTCAGTAAATCGATACCAGTACTCGACGGAACAAACTATGGGTACTGGAAAACTCGGATGTGTGCCTTCTTGAAGTCCCTCGACGGCAAAACCTGGAAGTCTGTCATTAATGGATGGGAGGAACCTTACTATGCTGATGCTCATGGAAATCAAACTAGCATCAAACCAGAAAAGGAGTGGAGCGCGGAAGAAGATGAAGCCGCCCTAGGTAATTCTCGTGCACTCAATGCTATTTTTAATGGAGTAGACAAGAATGTGTTTCGACTCATCAATACATGCACAAGTGCCAAAATTGCATGGGACACTCTTGTTGTTGCTTACGAGGGTACTTCCAAAGTCAAAGAGCAGAAGTTACAGTACCTCACAACCAACTTTGAGGCCATGACCATGAATGAAGACGAAACTATTGCGGAGTTTAATGTGCACATCAAGGATCTGGCCAATGAATCATATTCACTTGGCAAGCCTATGACCGATAAAGATTTGGCCAGAAAAACACTGAGAGCCCTAAGTCCCAGATTCAAGATGAAGATTACCGCCATAGAAGAAGTCCATGACTTGAAGACACTGAAGTTTGATGAACTCATGGGATCTTTAATGACCTTCGAGCTCTCCTTACCTCTTATCGAGAAGAAACATAAAGGTGTGGCTTTCAAGAGTTCTACCCAAAAACAGAAGAACATGACGCACTCTGATTCAGATAGTGACATTGAGGAAACTATCGCTATGCTGGCCAAAAACTACAATAAAGTCGTGAAAAGATTTAGCCAGATGACAGGAAGGAATGTCACCCGAGAAGTCAGAGACAAGCCGCAGCACAAGTTCCAGAAGCTCGAAAACTCAAATAGCGATGGAAGACGAGGAGAACGATCGGGAAAAGGAGTCCAGTGCTTTGAATGTGAAGGGTATGGACACATGCAAAAAGAATGTCCTAACTTCGTAAAGAAACAAAAGTAGGGATTTAGTGCCTCTCTAACTGACAATGAAGATGAGGAAGACAGTGACGTTAAGCATACAAGTAACTATGTTGCTTTTACTTCCTCCACAATAGAGCAACCTTCCGAGAATTCAAAGAAGTATGACTCTGATGATGAGCTATTCGATGAGACTCTCAACAATGCATACAACGAATGGTATGTCAAGTGGCTTGAAAACTTTCAGGTAATTGAAAAACAAAATGCTCTCATTCTTTCTCTTAATGAAGACAAGTCACGACTTCTCGAAACTACTGTTGATCTCAAAAAGGAAGTTGCTCGATTAAAGGGAGAGTTAGAACAAGTCACCAAGTCTGTAAAGATGATGAATCCAAGTACTGACACCCTAGACGAAATTCTCTTGATCGGAAAGCCAGCCGGAAATATGGAAGGTCTTGGATACTCAAAAGAAGCCTCATCATTGCACACCGTCTTCGTCCCTCAGAAGGTTGTCCCCCAGAAGTCGCGTCAGAAGTCTCTTAACTTCACGGCTGACCAAGCGACCAAACAGCCTCTTACCTTGGCCGCTTCAAAGACGCAGAACAAAAGACATAACTGGGTATGTCACCACTGTGGACGAAGAGGACATATTCGACCTTTCTGCTATCAGCTATATGGGAGGAGCTTTGTCAAGAAAATGACCACCATCAAGAAAGGACAACCGCGTAAGGAATGGCGAATTAAGGAGGTAAACTATCGAGCTAATATCGCGTACACCGCTCTAAAGGCTTCAACCAGCAACGATTGGTACTTTGATAGTGGATCTTCTCGACATATGACTGGTAATAGCTCATTATTGGTCACTTTAATACCTTGCACGAATAGCTTCGTCACGTTTGGAGATGGAGTAAAAGCTAGAGTACTCGGGAAAGGAAAACTCAAACTTCCTAACTCACCATGTCTAAAAGAGGCTCTACTAGTAGAAGGTCTTACAACAAATCTCATCAGCATAAGTCAGATATGCGATTTAAATCTGGATGTCAACTTCACTCGTGACAAGTGCTCGGTCAAAGACGAACAGCAGAAGGAAGTCATGACAGGCCACAGGTCCCTTGATAATTGTTATCTATGGTCTCCAACAGTCATAACCGTGGCAACCAAGTGCCTTCTATCCAAAGCTCAAGAGACAAAGTTTTGGCATCAAAAACTTGGTCACATCAACTTGAGGAGCATGCAGAAGATTCTCTACGAAAAGGCGATCATTTGAGTTCCCAACCTCAAGATCATTGAAGGAAAAATCTGTGGAGAATGCCAGATTGGGAAACAAGTCAAGACGTCACACAAGAAGGTACAACATCTTACTACTTCTTGTGTTCTAGAACTTCTTCATGTTGACCTTATGGGACCTATGCAAGTAAAAAGTCTAGGACGAAAGAAGTACATATTTGTATGTGTAGACGACTTCTCGAGGTACACCTGGGTAGACTTTATTCGAGAAAAGTCAGACATCTTCTCGGTCTTTGAAGCCCTATGTCGGAAAGTTCAACGAGAAAAGGGAGAAGTCATTGGGAAAGTCGTCCGACTTCGAAGCGATCATGGAAAGGAGTTTGAAAACATCAGCTTCGCAAATTTTTGTGATGCTGAAGGAATTGCACACGAATTTTCTGCTCCCATCACTCCTCAGAAAAACGGGATCGTTGAAAGAAAAAATCGCACTCTTCAAGAAATGGCAAGAGTCATGATGTTAGCCAAAGACATCCCGCAGCACTTCTTGGCTGAAGCTTTGAATACGGCATGCCATATTCATAATAGAGTGACCCTCCGCCCTGGAACTTCGCTCACTCTTTCTGAAATATGGAGGGGGAGGAAGCCGAATGTCAAATATTTCCATGTCTTTGGATCGATCTGCTACATACTTGCAGATAGGGAACCTCGACGAAAACTTGATCCTAAAAGCGACGAAGGCATCTTTATCGGATATTCCAGAAATAGTCGGGCTTTTCGTGTATTCAACAAACGCAGCCGGACTATCATGGAATCCATCAATGTCGTGATCGATGACAGTAACGAGCAACCCAGTGACGAGGACGAAGAAGTCCTAAATCTCTCAAGAGATGTCAGACCAGAAGTCAGAGGAGAAGTCAGACCAGAAGTCAGTGGCGATGAGCATAATAAAGAGTCTGAAGACGAAAGCCCTATCATCCCGGACAAAGAGGCATCTCCTATAAGACAAAGAGCTCCGTCAAGAAGAATTCAGAAGAATCATCCACCACATGATGTGATAGGAGACATGAATGAGGGAGTACGGACTCGACAAAAGGCATCTCTTGACTATAAAGAGATGATAGGTAACATTTGCTTTATTTCCAAAATCGAGCCAAAGAATATACAGGAAGCCATCAATGATGAGTACTGGGTATGTGCCATGCAAGAAGAATTGGTTCAATTTGCAAGAAATGAAGTCTGGGAATTAGTGCCTAAGCCTGACAATGTCAATGTCATCGGGACAAAGTGGATATTCAAAAACAAATCTGACGAGCAAGGAAGCATCACTCGAAAGAAAGCAAGACTGGTGGCTCAAGGGTACACACAAGTAGAAGGAGTCGACTTTGAAGAAACCAATCCAGCCCCTCGAAATCAACACCAGCACCAGATAAATCCCCTCTAAACAAGGATCTGCAGAAAGAAGGAAGTTCCCATGTCGCCCCGGACAGTAATTCAGGGTTTAATGAAGATCCGGAAGCTATTCCAGAAGTCACTCGACCTATAGAGGAACTTGTTAACATCGAAGAAATAGTCGCCACTGAGACTATGGAAAAGGAAGCCATGGAAGAAGAAGTTGTGCCCAAAAGGCTTGAGAGAAGGAAGCTGCCAACAAGAAGGTTGGTCGATGAAGAAGAAGAACCTCAAATACCGAGGAGATTGACCCCAAAGAGGAAAACCACAGAGAAAGGAGGAGCATCTGCTTCTAAACAGCCGAAGAAGTCTAGAAGGAAGTCACTAACTTTTGTAGCAACATCTGCTCCAGAAGAAGACACCCAGATTGTACTAACACGGGTCAAAAAGGCAATGGGAGGGTAGAAACTCCCCAAGAATGTTCCTAAAGCTCCTACGGATAATGTCTCTTTCCACTCTGTAGACAATGCGGTTAAATGGCAGTATGTATACCAGCGCAAGATCTATCCAGAAAGAGAGCTTTCCACAGAAGCGCAGGGGATAAACTCAATCGTGGAACTTCTCCGAAGAGCAGGCCTGACCAATACGGTCATAAACATCGGGCCATTCTACCCATCGTTAGTCAAAGAGTTCATTGTCAACCTCTCAAGCGAGTTTGATGATCCAGAAGACGCGGAATACAAAAAGGTGTTCGTTCGGGGAGAATGCTTTGAAATATCTGCCTCAACTATCAATGCCTATCTCGGCAGAGAAGACCCAGAAGTCACTCCAGAAGTCCCGCACTTGAACAAAGTAGCGGTCGAGATCACTGGAGGTCGGAAGAAGGTCTAGCCCATTAAAGACACCATTGCGGCTACTGAGCTTACTGCCAAATACTCAATTCTCTACCGCATTGGCTTGGCAACTTGGGCGCCTTCTACACACGGGTCGAGCATCAAAACCGAATTGGCTAAACTCATATACCAAATAGGTACGCAATCTTCTCTTGATTTTGGCTCATATATCATTGAACATCTAGTCAAGCATGCCAAATAATGCGCTGTCAAGCTTCCTATCGAGTTTCCTTCATTGATCACCGGTCTCCTTCTCCAACAATGTCCTCACATTGTTCGAGAGACGGATGTTCCGGGTAAGAAGCCACTGCCCCTTGCTATCAGCCTCAAGAACTTCGAAGGCAAGCATATTAGGGACCTCGCACCTCCTATGGCCAAAACATCAGAAGCTGGTTCAAGCTCCCGACCTTCAGGACCACTTGGCATTAGGATGGAGGAAGAGTTGGTGGAGATGATCAATGATCTGGAGAAGTCGATTGCTATGCTATCAACCCGCAAAGTTGCCTGTGAAGCTCTTCTCAATGACCTCCGCTCTGCACCTGCTGCTGAAGATGATGTTGATGACTCCAACTCATTTTAAGTATTTTTCTGAATTTACTCTATAAACTTGTTCCAAACACACACTCTTAAATCCTCGGGGTATGTCCGAGTTACTTTTCTGCACATTATGACACTTTTTATTTTGCTCATGTTTCAGCTTGATATTTGCTCATGTTTGACCTGTTTATTTTGCTCATGGTGTGAGCTGGTTTTTACCCTGCTGTTTAGTCGAATTTCATTATATGATTACCTTTGGCAATATAGTTAGACAAACAGAGGGAGATAGATAGGCTACGCCAGTAGTTGCCAGAAGTTACGCCAGAAAGTAGCACCAGAAGTCGCGCCAGAAGACGCTCCAGAAGATAAACCAAAAAGACGCACAAAAAGTCGCATCTGAAGTCACATACTTGCTGTGTGCGTAACTGTCTCAAGGTGACGATGTGCCTGAAATGTGTTTTAAGTCACATCACTTGCTATGCGTAACTGCCACAAGATAACTCACTTGCTGTGCGTAACTGCCACAAGATGAATGATGTGCTTAAAAATGTGTTTGCCTAAAAAATTGCCAAAGGGGGAGATTATTTCTACGTTTAAGTGTTGCCATAATTTTTTTAGCGCAAATGTAAGAAGTCATTATGATAAGTTACATGACATGTGGAGCGACTTGTTACGATCCTGATTAGGAAAGATCTGAAGCTTTCCTATTTCGACGAAACTTGGAGTGAAAGAAGAAAGACGCCACGAAGACTTGGAGCGCAAGAGAGTGACGTCGACAAGCCAGGCGACTTCCAGCTGGCAGTAACACGTCAGCAGTAGGCGGCAACTCTACTTGCCTGATTTATTCAGGAAGTCAGAACAGGCAAGACGACTTCCAGCTGTCATGGAAGGTGGCAACGACTTGCCTGATTTAGTCAGGAAGTCTAAAACTTCCTGTTCCTGGTCCGAGAAGGATTAGGAATGTGAGCTGCTATAAAAAGCCTTGGGCTTCCCATTAGAAGATCATCCGTTCTTGTTCTAAAATTGCAAGATTTTTCAGAGCTCTTAATCGTGCATCATTGGCGTGATGAGAGGTTGATTAAGATTCGCTAGAACGGTCTTTGCTCCGATCAAACATCAAGTCGTGAAGATTGAGTGTTTGGATCGGTTAGGGTTTTGTTTGTGATTGAAGATTCACAACTCCTTCAAAGAAGACAAACGACACCAAGCATAGGCTTGCTCAAAGGGTGGAATTGAGAGGATCTCAAAGACAGGGGGAGAGGCCCTTGGTCGAGGTTGTTCACGGTGAGATCTATAGTAGCTTAGGACAATAGCTTGTGTGATAGTTAGTTGGTGCTCTAAGTTGTACTATTGACTACCTAATAGTGAAAACCTTTCCACTGGCAAAGTGCCCCCAGACGTAGGTGCGGAGTCACCGAACTTGGTAATCATCTCTGGTGTCGTTATTATCTGTTTACTGTTTTGCTTACGGTTTACGTTCTTAGGCAAGTAGTCGATACACAAGTTACGACTTTGTGTTCGACTTCTTGAGTCGGTTAGGATTCAGAATTTCAAGACTCAGTCTCACACTTTCACCAATACTTAAATAGAGACTCAAACTCTCTCAGGCTAACCCTCTACCTCCAACACTAGGTTATTTTAAACCATCTAGTGGCAGAGATAGATATAAATTATTGCATGGAAACATTTTATTGAACCCACTGTGATGAGCATGATAACATATAACTACTTGTAATTGTTGTTTGAAAATCTTCCATGTGACATTAAGTTTAATGGCTCGTTTAACTTAATACACATGGAAAATCTAACTTAATACACATGGAAAATCTGCCATGTGTATTTATTTTTTAACTTACTTTAGAACTTGACAAAATTGAGTTGAATTGAAAAGTTTCATTAGTATACACATTTACATTTTGTTTTTTTAAATTACGTTCTCTACTATAGTTTTTCATTGTATTCTTACTTGTCTTTTGGATTGTTTGGATTGTGACATTTTGTTTGACTGTTTGGAATACTTTGGTATTTCGAACATTATTATTTTATATTTTCAAAGCATACCAAATAGGTTTAGGGGTGTTTTTAAATCATTCGATGGTGATAATCATTGTCTAATGGTTTTTTCACCTATTAAGTTAGATTTTGGATGCTCCGGAAATAATTTTAGTGAATTATGATTGTTTTATAAATATATTGTTTTAATTAATTCGTCCGTGAACACCCTACCCATGGCACAAATTAAAGTGTTTGAACTATGAATTGTCGAAGAAAATATATTATATAAAAGCAACATTTCCATCCAGTAACTGTAATAGTGTCCAAGATTTTAACATGTTTAAAGATAAATTCAATTAAATTGACATATCAAAACTATATGCAAACACATAATAGTAAAGATCACATAGAAGTATCATTGTAATCTGTTTGTATAGATATTATCCTTGGGACAATCACTGATCAACTTTGAATAAGATGTGTATGTGTTGTATTCTATTGGTATGCAAATTAAAGGCTGTTTGAGATATGCACAAAATATTTAGCACATTGATACAGCAAGGCATATATTTAAGGGAAAAACATATTTGTGTATACCTGAATATACATTTTTATCACTTTCATACTTTACATTCTCTTTCTACTTTTAAGTACCCTAAATTATATTTTAGGACGCTTTTCGTTCGTGTATATTCACTTTCTGTTCTCTCATTCTAAAACAATACTATGTTATTGCTTCTTACAAGCAGATGGCAAAACATGCCTTATTAATAGACAATATGGAGGCTTCTCAAGCAAGTTAACACTTGCTTCTCATGCAAGATATATAAATAGGTGGGGGTCACAATAATTAGTAACAACACTCTTCCTTGAACACCCGCTATTTACAAATAATTACTTTTAACTTTACAAAAATAACCTGATTGGATAAAAACCGAGTAAAAAAGTAATTTATGTGATGTTGGACGAGCATAATGTTGTCTCGTTAAAAACCTTTTCAGGAAAACCCAATGGGACAAAACCTAAATAAGGGAAAAAGAGTGCAGTGCATATTTGTCCAAAGTAGGATCAACTTTATAATTCTCGCTCCCCCTGATCAATGCTCCCCTTGATCTTTACTCCCCTTGATCGTTGCTCACTCTGATCGATGCTTCTTTTGATCGATGCTCCCTCTGATAGCTGACTAGGTTACTAAAAGAATTATTTGTTGTGATTTCTCACTGATTTGGTAGGTTAATATACATCATTATACATCAATATACAACTCAATGTAAGGCTGCAAATAAGGAACTACGTTGACTAAGTGATCCTAACGTATACTACCTTAAATATGAGATTTGCATAATATCTTTTGAATTTAATATTTACATAAATCTATCACACCCCCACAGTCGAAGCGGGAGGTTTACGAACGGTTAGACTGTCCCAAAAATCATCAAAGAGTATGCGCGGAAGACCTTTGGTGAAAATGTCGGCAATTTGATAACGGGACGGAACATGAAGGGCACGGACTTCTCCGCGTCTAACCTTTTCACGGACAAAATGAATATCCATTTTAATATGCTTGGTGCGTTGATGTTGTACCGGATTTCCAGAAAGGTAAATGGCACTCACATTGTCGCAATATACCAAGGTTGCTTTACGAAGAGGACAATTAAGTTCAAGCAACAAATTACGGATCCAACAAGATTCAGCGACCACATTAGCAACTCCTCTATACTCAGCTTCAGCACTAGACTTGGATAAAGTAGGTTGGCGCTTTGAAGAGCAAGATATTAAATTATCTCCAAAATATACACAGTAACCCGAGGTGGAACGTCGAGTATCTGGACACCCTCCCCAATCGGCATCTGTGTATGATAATAGGGACTGTAATGGAGATTTGTATAAATGCGTACCAAAATCAATTGTTCCTCGAATGTAACGCAAGATGCGCTTCAATGCTTCCATATGCTCAACTTTGGGATCATGCATGAATAAGCAAACTTGTTGCACCGCGTATGATATGTCCGGGCGTGTAAAAGTCAAGTATTGTAGCGCATCTGCTAGACGTCGATATTTGGTAGGATCTTCAAATGGTGTGCTAGAAGTCGCACTAAGTTTTCCCTTTGTGTCAACGGGAGTAGGGCAAGTCTTGCAATGAGACATGCATGCCATGTCAAGAATATCCTCTGCATAAGAACTTTGAGACATAATTATGCCATTGTTGTCACGGGAGACGGTAATCCCTAAAAAGTAGCTCAACGGACCCAAATCTTTCATTGCGAATTCCGTAGCTAATTTTGATATAATGCTGAGACGAAGAGAGTCTGAAGATGCAGTTAGGATGATGTCATCGACATATAACAAGATATAAGCAGTCTGTGTACCATGACAGTATATGAAGAGAGAGTTATCAGATGTACTGTGTGAGAAACCAATGGTTGCCACATATTCAGCAAAACGCTGATACCATGCCCGAGGTGCCTGTTTGAGGCCATATAGAGACTTTCGCAAGAGACAAACATGATCAGGATATGATGGATCCCGGAATCCCAAAGGTTGAGATATATATACAGTCTCGGTCAAGTTGCCAAGTAGGAAGGCGTTCTTCACATCAAGTTGGTGAATAGGCCAAGAGCGAGATAAAGCAATGGTAAGGACAATGCATATAGTTGCCGGTTTGACAACCGGACTAAATGTCTCGTCACAGTCAATTCTGTCCCGCTGGGAACTGCCATCACCTACAAGACGGGCTTTATGCCTCTCAAATGAACCATCAGATTTCTTTTTATGCCAAAAAATCCACAAGGACCGAATGATATTAGCATTGGTAGGACAAGGGACCAACTCCCAAGTCTTACTATCAGTAAGAGCATTATATTCATCCTGCATAGCATTTTTCCAATTCGGGTCATTAAGTGCATTAATCGGATTTCGAGGAAGAGGGGAGATAGAGGTGGTGGTGACGCTTAGGGCCTGATTGTTGTATTTCAAATTCGGCTTAAATATCCCGGGTTGACTACGCGTAGTCATCCGCGGAGCTGGTGGTAATGAATGTGGGATAAGGTTGGCCGAAGGAGGAGTGACGGGACTCAGCGGAGCATGATATTCATTGGAGACCGATGGTTGGGTTGGTGGGGAGGTCTATTGGACAGAAGAGGAAGGAGGGGAGTGTGGGGGCGCATTGACTTGGTCATGAAGTAAGTGAATTCTTAGAGGAGAGTCATCATTATCCAAGAATTCATATGCAGAAGATGTGAGATTATTTATTTTTGAAAAAGGAAATGAATTCTCGTCAAACCACACATGACGTGCTATGATTATTTTCCGGTTCGATAAATCATAACACTTGTACCCCCGGTGATTGGAAGGGTACCCAAGGAAAACACACGGAGTGGACTTGGATTGAAGTTTATGAATTTGTGTGGAGGGAAAGAGAGGAAAGCATAGACAACCAAAGACCCGGAGATGAGAATAAGAAGGATTCTTTTGATAAAGAATTTGTGTGGGTGTCTTATATGCAAAGATTTTAGAAGGGAGAATAGTGTGAAGGTATGTAGCCATGGTCAAAACATGATGCCAATAGGAGGATGGTACAGATGCATGCAGAAGAGTACACATAATATTATTGATTGATTTAATTTTCCTTTATGCCTTACCATTTTGTGGCGAGGTGTGAGGACAAGAAAATCGAAAAAGCATCCCGTTTTGTTCACAAAATTTATGGAAAGGACTATTGTCAAATTCACGCCCGTTGTCACATTGAAAAGTTTTAATTTCCTTTTCGAATTGAGTACGAATATAAGTTCGAAATGACAAGAAAATACCATAAATTTGAGACTTTGTTTTGATAGGAAAAGTTCAAAGAAAATTAGTATAGTTGTCAAGGAAGAAAACATAATATTTGTGACCAGAAGAGCTAAAGATAGGCGATGTCCATAAATCACTGTGAATAATGTCAAAAGGCATAGTAGTGGTTGAAAGGGAGTTATGAAAAGGCATTTTAATCAATTTTCCCAAAGGACAAGAATGACAAAAATTGTTCTGAGACTTATTACATGTAATCAAATTACTACTACGCAAGGAACTTAAAATAACGTTTCCCGGATGACCCAAACGAGAATGCCAAATATGGGGAGAGACAACAGCAAAAGCAGATGGCATGGAAGAGGAGATGGCTCTGATAGCATTTGTGCCCTAGTCCAATTGGTATTAGCCTGTAAACGTCTATGTACAAATATCATCGTTTGTAATGTATAAATATAAACGACTTTATATTACTTATGTGTTGAAGTAATATGTTAAGCATGATCTGATTTATGACCACTAAAGTAGTAGAACCATAAATCTGTACGGATCACACTTAACGAGTCCCTGGTCAACCTATGCTTCCTTAAAAGCGACCAGTATGAGGATGGTTCTTAATGACGTAGTTCTACTTGTCATAGGGATGTAGGATCTTGGAACCATATCATAGATATCATGAGGTGATTGATATCGGACGACCCGCTTTGAATAGTGTTTTCATAGATTAAGCCATAAACATATTCAAATGCCATAGCTTGTCACGACATCCTTAGACCAAGGAGTCTTTGTGATCACTATGCAATGAACGTACGACATTAACTTGCGCCAAACGCTTTCTGTAAAAGGATTGCTATAAAGGGCATGATTGGGTGGCGGAACGGGTTGCATGAGTGACACGAAAGACGGCTAAGGGATTTATCCCTCATACTACGGTATGGGAAAGATATCCGTTAGAAGGCCTCTTGATGGAGACTAACTGAGAGAAAAAGCATGGCCATGCAAATGATACGGGTTATCATTTCTCAGCCATCTCGCATATCAAGTAACAATGATTGATTGAACAAGGGAGACGACTCTATGCCTTGAGATCAATCGGGATATCTAGAGATAACAGGATGGTGACTTGTACGCACAAAGGTTAAGTCGAATCATCGATCATCGTGCACCTTGGGTAATCATAATGTTTTACTAGAGACCACTTATGATGGATCGGGCAAGAGCGATCTTTTGCGCCGATCTGCCAACGGTGGCATGAGCCTAGAGGGTCACACACATACAAGACGGATAACTTGAGACAAGGAAACATTGATGTTTCTTGAGGAGTAATATATGGACAAAACTGGAGGTTTTGTGTCATAGGTTCGGTTTGAAAGAATAATTAGCGAATCGAAAAAAATTGAGTTTTTCGTCGATATCGCGTCGGACTTTGTTTGATAAGTAACGACAAAAGGGTCGGGCAACTTTTGGACACGGCATGAGACAACACGGGAGGGCCCATTGGGCTCGACCCATGAAGCCTCATGGCCGGCCCATTAAGGGCCCAATAAGATCATATGGCCGGCCCACATGGTGGGACCATTGTGGGGGCCACACAACACCATGCTTAGTTGGTGATTGTGGATTAAGAGGTGAGTGATTTAAGGGGGTATGGGTTAAAGCACCTTTAAGCCCATACCAATCACTTTTAACCCATACTTGTGAGTTGGATGATGAATTCAAATGCAAGACTTTAATTGATTAGTCATTTAATCACAAAACTCACAAAAGATCTCTCTCTCTCTCATAGTGGCCGGCCACCCCCCTCCTCCTCTTCATCTTGCTCTCTTGTTCTTCATTTAATTGTTCTAGTAGGCAATTAAGTGAAGGATCAACAAGATCATCCTCTTGGTGTGGACTTGCTTTAGAGAAGAAGATCCGAACGTTCTTCTTTATCAATTCATACAAGACTTAAAGGTAAACATCTTGTGGAATAGATTTTGCTTTGGAATTTAATGGTTTAATGTTCTTGGACAAGGTTTGGAGTAGATTATCTTTTAATGCTTCCGCTATCTCGACGATCTAGAACGCTCCAAAACCCTACAGGCTCGATGGTGTTTGGTAAAGGGATAAAGATCACCCGAGCTCTCACATCTCATGAGTTTGTGCCCCGTCCGTAAATCCTTCACAGAAAACCCATAAGGATCAAATTCAACATAAACCATATTATCGATAGTAAATTTACGAACGGAAATAAGGTTTTTGATTATTTGAGGTGCATGAAGGACATTTTTCAGGTTTGAGGATAGATTTATTTGAAGGGAAGTATGACCACTACCATGAATTGGAATCATGTTTCCATTACCAACAACTATGCCATTATTTTTGCTCAATTGATAGTAAGAATGGAGAATACCTTGAGAGTTGGTCATGTGAGATGTGGGTCTGGTGTCCATGTACCAGTTGTTGTCATCAGGTGGATTCAACAAGAGAGTGTGCATGCCTTGATCAATATCAGTGGGTGTGTACCCACCACTCTAAGGTTACGGGGCTGATGTATAGAATTATTGAGGAGGGCGAGCTCCTAGTATGCCCTGTTGCGGTTGGCTTGGGGGAGGATGCTGCCACCCTATGGTAGGGTAGGGACACGGTGGGGTGGCCCACGGTTGTGGCCCCCAAGCAGCCCAAGGAGGGAAGAACCAAGACTGGGCACCAGTCGGCTGACTCTGCTGATGGTGGTTTCGGCTGCTGCCGGTGCTGTTCTGACCACCCCCTGAACCCCCGCGGTTGTTGTTGTGGTTTCCACCTCCACGTCCTCGATTATTCTTCTTTCCACGATTGTTGGAATGACCTCGATTGTTGGAGGAGTGTTCATGAGTGTGTGTCTACCCATTAACAGGAACATTGTTAGAGACAAGATTGTGAGAAAGAAGAGCAGTATTCGAACTGTGATCATTGATGGTGTCCTCACCATTGCTGTCCTCTTCAAGATCAAGCATCGACCGTACAGTTTCAAAGGTCGGTAGAGGAGTACGGTGTTGTACTGTTGTTCAGAAGTGTTTGTAGTCTTCCGATAGCCCACGCAGGAGCTGGAGCACTAAGCGTTCGTCAGAGACCTTGTGACCAACGTTGGCAAGGTTGTCAGCAAGAACCTTGAGCCTAGTACAATATGCCTTGACATTTGGAAAATCCACCAATTTTGTGTTTGTGAATTTTGCATCAAGGGAAAGAGCCCTCGCCGATTTGTTGTCCTGGAATAAATGAACAAGACGATTCCAGGCTTCGGCGACAGTGTCATCTGGATCAATGATGGTGTTAAGAAGATCATTGGAAATCGTACTATAGATCCATTGTCGTACGATGTCATCGAGCCTGTCCCATAGAGCTTTTGCAGCAATCCTGTCGGCATCCGTTGTGGTGGACGCGGTGGTGGGAGGAGGTGGTTGTAAGATGCATGACTTTATGTTCGTGACTGTCGTTGCAGGATGCAACTTAGATGTGTCACCCATGGATGAAGAAGGGACGAAGAAGAAGATGAGAGAGTGTCGGCAAGTTTCAGAAGCTGCTCTGATACCATAAAAGAATTATTTGCCGTGATTTCTCATTGATTTGGTAGGTTAATATACATCATTATACATCAATATACAGCTCAATGTAAGGCTGCAAATAAGGAACTACTTTGACTAAGTGATCCTAACGTATACTAACTTAAATAGGAGATTTGCATAATATCTTTTGAATTTAATATTTACATAAATCTATCAGTTACTTTGATTTGCTTGCACGGTTGAGCTGATGTCTTGCATAAGGTTCTCAGTAGATGTCAAATATTAGTGGATAAATCAGCAAAGTTTTCACTTAGAAAGTAATTTCTTGATATCGATATCATAACTCTTATGGAGTTTATAGTATAAATCACTTTTAACGCATGCATTCTCAATTCTATCTCATTATAATGCATTCTCGTACAAGTTGTATCACATCCATCTTCGTGCAGTGCAAAATTTATGAATGATTTGAGGAGTTCGCAACCAAAGTTTGTTTTCTAGAGCGACAGGATACTGCTATCTCATTACACGTAATTACGTATTGTTGTTACGTTTAATTGTTGGCATAATTTTTTAACGCAAAAGTATGAAGTTGTGCAACATGTTGCATGACATGTGGAGTGATTTGTTACGATCCAGATTAGGAAAGATCTGAAGCTTTCCTATTTCGACGAGGCTTGGAGTAAAAGAAGAAAGGCGCCACAAAGACTTGGAGCGCCAGAGAGTGATGTCGACAAGTCAGGCGGCTTCCAGCTAGCAGTAACACGTCAGCAATAGACGGCAACTCTACTTGCCTCATTTATTCAAGAAGTCAGAACAGGTAAGACGACTTCCAGCTGTCATAGAAGGCGGCAACGACTTGCCTGATTTAGTCAGGAAATCTGAAACTTCCTGTTCCTGGTCCGAGAAGGATTAGGAATGTGAGCTGCTATAAAAAGTCTTGGGCTTCCCATTAGCAGATCATCCGTTCTTGTTCTATAATTGCAAGATTTCTCAGAGCTCTTAACCGTGCACCATCGGTGTGTTGAGAGGCTGATTAAGATTCGCTAGAACGAATCTTTGCTCCGATCAAACATTAAGTCGCGAAGACTAAGTGTTTGGATCGGTTAGGGTTTTTGTTTGTGATTGAAGATTCATAACTCCGTCAAAGAAGACAACGACACCGAGCATAGGCTTGCTCGAAGGGTGGAATTGAGAGGATCTCAAAGACAGGGGGAGAGGCCCTTGGTCGAGGTTGTTCACGGTGAGATCTATAGTAGCTTAGGACAATAGCTTGTGTGATAGCTAGTTGGTGCTTGAAGTTGTACTATTGACTACCTAATAGTGAAAAACCTTTCCACTGGCAAAGTGCCCCCAGACGTAGGTGCGGAGTCACCGAACTTGGTAATCATCTCTGGTGTCGTTATTATTATCTGTTTACTGTTTACGTTTGCGGTTTACTTTTTAGGCAAGTAGTCGATACACAAGTTACGACTTTGTGTTCGACTTCTTAACTCGACTACGATTCAGAATTTCAATTGATATCAGAGGGGGCACCTTTTCTTTTAGGTGATTTTCCTGCAAAATTTCTGAATAGCCAATATGGACTCAAAGGAAGGAGGTTCAGTAAATCGACCACCAGTACTCGACGGAACAAACTATGGGTACTGGAAAGCTCGGATGTGTGCCTTCTTGAAGTCCCTCGACAGCAAAACCTGGAAATCAGTCATCAATGGATGGGAGGAACGTCACTATGTTGATGCTCATGGAAATCAAACCAGCATCAAACCAGAAAAAGATTGGAGCGCGGAAGAAGATGAAGCCGCCCTAGGTAATTCTCGTGCCCTCAATGATATCTTTAATGGAGTAGACAAGAATGTGTTTCGCCTTATCAACACGTGCACAAGTGCCAAAATTGCATGGGACACTCTTGCTGTTGCCTACGAGGGTACTTCCTGTAGTTACGACGGTTTTAGAGATTGGCTGATTTTTAAAGAAACATGTTACAAAGAATGTCGAAGCATGACGAAGCATCTTCTACGACATCTTGTGTGACATTGTTGACGGCGTCTCGGCAAACATCCTGATCGACAGAAATCAGGAAAGTGCAGTTTCGGCAGAAAAGCAAGAAGACGATTAGGAAACTGCAGAACGACTCCTAATCTGAAAAGGAGAAAGACGGTGATTAAGAGGAAACCCTTTAGGATTAGTACTCATCCACGATTGCTATAAAAGCTTAGGCTACCCCCTTAGCAATCGTGTGGTTCTTTATTTGTTTCCTAGCAACAATTTGCAAGATTCTTAGACGTGAAGGTTTGCGGGCTGAGAAATTGCAGATTGAGCTTAGGATATTGTGCATCACATAACTATTAAGAGTTAGGTGATTGAGGGTTTACTGAAGTCGTGAGTGTTGACTGCACGCAACCACCGAGCTTAAAGAAGACTTGAAGACGACAGAGCAAGGCGTTTGCTCGAAGAGTGGAATCAAGACGTTCTTGGATTCAGGGGGAGACCCTGAGATAGATTACACTGTAAGACGTAGCATAAAGTATAGATCTAGGAGTGATCACAGGTACTTGTATGTTCTGACGGATTACTGATAAGTGAAATCTTTCCACTAGGCTGAGAGCCCCCAGATGTAGGTGACGTTGCACCGAACTGGGTAAACAATCTACTGTCCTAAGTTGTCTACGCAAGAAGTCAGACACAACGTTACCGCTTCTTATGTAACATTGTGTGTGGCATCTTGCACGACTAGTTGATCAGAATTTCAATTGGTATCAGAGGCGGCACCTATAGCTTTAGGTGAATTCCTAAAACAAATATTTTAATCAAAGATGGACAATACCAGAGAAGGAGGATCCATAAATCGACCACCTGTTCTAGATGGAAGCAACTATGGCTATTGGAAGGCTGTAATCAATGGGTGGAATGCTCCACAACTCAGTGACAATGATGGCAATCCCATCGGTCCAAAACCAGAAAAAAGACTGGACTGATGATGAAGACGAAGAATCACAGGGAAATTCTCGAGCTCTGAATGCTATCTTCAATGGTGTTGACAAAAACGTGTTCAGACTGATCAACACATGCACAACTGCCAAATTTGCATGGGATATCCTGGTTGTTGCATATGAAGGAACAACTAAGGTTCGAGAACAAAAATTACAATATCTGACAACCAACTTTGAAGCCCTCGTCATGAAAGAAGACGAATCGATTGCAGATTTCATTGTACGTATTCCTGATCTGGCCAATGAATCCTACTCTCTGGGAGAACCAATGTCTGACGAAAAATTGGTAAGAAAAACCTTGCGTGCTCTTAGCCCTAGGTTCAAGATGAAGATCACAGCAATTGAGGAAGTCCATGACCTCAAAGTCTTGAAATTTGATGAGCTGATGGGGTCTCTAATGACCTATGAGTTGTCTCTACCTAACATCGACAAAAGGAACAAAGGAGTTGCGTTCAAAAGCTCAACACACAAGCAACCAGATCCTGAGGATTCCGATTCTGATGAAGACATCGATGCTACAATGGCTCTTCTCACAAAAAATTACAACAAAGCCATGAGAAGATTTAGTCGAATGGGTGGACGTAATGTCACAGCAAATGCCAGAAACAAAGCTCCACAAAAAAGCTCAAATAGGAGGAAGTCTTGACAGATCAAACAGGAGTGGGGAAGAAAACAAAAACAAAGGACTTCAATGTCATGAATGTGAAGGATTTGGCCACCTCCGAAGAGAATGTCCAAATTTCCTCAAACAACAAAAACGTGGATACAACGCCACTCTATCAGATGATGACAATGAAGATAGCGTATCGGAAGAGGTAAGGAACTTTGTTGCATTCACTACTACCTCTCCTGCATAAAATGTTGATAATGCTGTCAATATCAATGCTAATCCAACTCAAAATGAGAATTGGACTAAAGAGCAACTAGTCGAGGCATACAAAGGCTTGCACACCAGATGGATCAAGGAAACTCTAATACTTGATCAACAAGGTGAAAGGATTATTAGTCTTACCAATGACAAGTCTAGCTTTCTAGAGACGATCGTGGAGCTAAAACGAGAAATCACCAGACTCAATGGAGAAATAAGTCTCATGACTAAATCGGTAAAGATGATGAATCCTAGTACGGAAAGCCTTGACAAAATTTTATCAGTGGGAAAGCAGTCCAAAGATACGACAGGACTAGGGTACACTCACACTGTCCCCTCAACAGCAGTGACGAAGTTTCTCCCACAACAAGCCATGGTTGACAAGAAACCACCAGATGCCCCAACTCATTCTACAGGACGACCTATAACAAAAGCCACAACATCGTCTACAATATGTTCTTGTCAAGTAACTGCCAGAAGACATCCTCCACGCAGACAACAATGCTACAGAAGACCAGCTTATCAATATCAATGGATATGTCATTACTGTGATCAACCAGGTCACATCAGACCTTTTTGTTTTCAACTTCTTGAGAGGAAGCAAGCTCAGCTACAACAAAAGAAATATCAAAGGCATCTCTCATCTCCTCCGAAAACATCCCGCCTTGAATGGAGACCTAAGAACCTAGTCTATCGAGCTAATGTTGCATATACATCCTTAAGTGCTTCAACAAACAAGGAATGGTATCTCGACAGTGGATGTTCTCGACACATGACAGGTACTCCAGAGTTTCTCTCCAATCTCAAATTATATACAAACTGCTTTGTTACGTTTGGAGATGGGATTCGAGCTCGAATCATTGGAAAAGGAGTGCTCAAGCATCCAGGAGCCACTTGTCTGACTGAAGCATTACTTGTAGAAGAACTTAAGGCAAACCTGATTAGCATCAGTCAGATCTGTTATCAGGATTTAGAAGTGAAATTCACTAAAGAAGCCTGTATAGTTAAAAACCTCGATCAGGTCACTATTCTACAAGGAGTTCGCTCAACGAATAATTGCTATATCTGGTCTCCCGAGACACATATCGAAGCGACCAAGTGCCTTGTATCCAAAGCAGAAGAAACCAAACTATGGCACCGAAAGCTTGGACATCTAAATCTTAGAAGTATGCAGAAGGCAATCTCAGAGCAGGCAATTATAGGAATCCCAAACCTGAAAATAATAGAAGGAAAGATCTGCGGGGAATGTTAGATTGGTAAGCAAACCAAGATGTCACACAAGAAGCTTCAGCATATCACCACCTCTCGGGTACTTGAGCTGATACATGTTGACCTCATGGGACCAATGCAAGTTGAAAGCCTTGGAGGAAAATGATATGTCTTTGTATGTGTAGATGATTACTCAAGATACACTTGGGTTGACTTCCCTGGTGACAAATCAGACACCTTCTCGATCTTCAAGAATCTGTGCATTCAGGTCCAACGAGAAAAAGGAGAGACCATTGGCAAAATAATCCGCCTTCGTAGTGATCATGGTCGAGAGTTCGAAAACAGCAAGTTTGCAGATTTCTGCAACTCAGAAGGGATAGCGCATGAATTCTCAGCACCAATCACTCCCCAACAGAATGGCATTGTTGAGCACAAGAACAGAACTCTACAGGAGATGGCTAGAGTAATGATGCTGGCTAAGAACATACCAACTCACTTTTGGGCAGAAGCACTTAACACAGCTTGCCATATCCACAATCGAGTCACTCTCAGACCAGGTATGTCAGTGACTCATTATGAAATATGGAGGGGGAGAAAGCCCAATGTTAAGTACTTCCATATCTTTGGCTCCACTTGTTATATTCTGGCTGATAGAGAGCCTTGTCGAAAGCTTGACCCAAAAAGCGATGAAGGCATCTTCCTTGGCTACTCAAGGAATAGTCGCGCATATCGAGTCTTCAACAAACGAATCAAAACCATGATGGAATCAATCAATGTAGTTGTTGATGATGACTGCGAAGATGCCCCAGAAGATGCGACGGACGAAGACGGAGCCTATCCGCCCAACAATGTCAGAAAGAATGCTATTCTTGATGTCAAAGAAGATGCCAGCAGCAAAACAGAAAATAATGATGCTAGCCCAACTGTCGATCATAACGAAGGAGTTCCTGAAACCAGCAACAAGAATCCCTCGCGGAGAATCCAAACTAATCATCCTATCTCTGGAGTAATTGGAAACCTGAATGAAGGCATACGGACTCGGTCAAAAGCTCCTGAAGATTACAACGAGATGATAGGCAATATTTGCTTCGTTTCAAAGATAGAACCCAAAAATATCTGAAATTCTAAATTGTAGCCGAGTCGGGAAGTCGAACACAAAGTCTTTAACTTGTGTATCGACTTCTTATGGAAACAGTTAGCAAAGTAATAGACAGATAATAATCACGACACCAGAGATGATTACCCAGTTCGGTGACTCCGCACCTACGTCTGGGGGCACTTTGCCAGTGGAAAGGTTTTTCACTATCAGGTAGTCAATAGTACAACTTCAAGCCCAACTAGCTATCACACAAGCTATTGTCCTAAGCTACTATAGATCTCACCGTGAATCGCCTCGACGAGGAGCCTCTCCCCCTGTCTTTGAGATTCCCTCAATTCCACCCTTCGAGCAAGTCCATGCTCGGTGTCGTTGTCTTCTTGGACGGAGTTGTGAGTCTTCAATCACAAACAAAAACCCTAACCGATCCAAACTCTTAGTCTTCGCGACTCAAGATTTGATCGGAGCATAAGGTCCGTTCTAGTGAATATTCATCAGCCTCTCAACACGCCGATGGTGCACGGTTAAGAGCTCTGAGAAATCTTGCAGGTGTTAGAACAAGAACGGATACTGCTAATGGGAAGCCAAGGGCTTTTTATAGCAGCCTACATTCCTAATCCTTCTCGGATCAGGAACAGGAAAGTCAGGCAAGTTGTTGCCGCCTTCCATGACAGCTGGAAGTCGTCTTGCCTGTTTCTGACTTCCTGAATAAATCAGGCAAGTCGAGTTGCCGTCTTAGTTGCCGCCTTTCGCTGACGTGTAACTGCCAGCTGGAAGTCGTCTGACTTGTCGACACCACTCTCTTGCGCTTCCAGTCTTCGTGGCGCCTTTCTTCTTTCGCTCCAAGCTTTGTCGAAATAGAAAATCTTCAGACTTTCCTAATCTTCGGCTCGTAACAAGTCGCTCCACATGTCATGTAACATGTTGCTCGACTTCTTACTTTTGCGCTAAAAAATCATGCCAACTATTAAACGTAGCAACAATATCAATGAAGCCATCAATGATGAATATTGGGTCAATGCTATGCAAGAAGAGCTGATTCAATTTGAGAAAAACCAAGTGTGGGAACTGGTGCCCAAATCAAGTGAAGGAAACATCATAGGCACTAAATGGATCTTCAAGAACAAATCCGATGAGCTTGGCAACATCACTCGCAACAAAGCCAGGTTAGTTGCTCAAGGGTATACTCAAATTGAGGGAGTCGATTTCGATGAGACCTTTTCTCCTGTAGCAAGAATTGAAGCAATCCGTCTCCTGTTAGCGATATTATGCCATCTACAGATAAAGCTCTACCAGATGGATGTCAAAAGTGCATTCCTGAATGGGGACCTCAATGAAGAAGTATATGTGTCACAACCCAAAGGATTTGTTGACCCTCACTATCCTGATCATGTGTATAAACTCAAGAAATCTCTCTATGGGTTGAAACAAGCACCAAGGGCTTGGTATGAAAGGCTCACAAAATTCCTCATCCAAAGCGACTACACTAGAGGGGGAGTCGACAAGACCCTATTTGTGAAGAATGAAGACGGGAAGTTAGTGATTGCTCAAATCTATGTCGATGACATTGTCTTTGGAGGGATGTCAAACAAGATGGTAGATAGATTTATTCAACAGATGCAATCGGAATTCGAAATGAGCATGGTGGGAGAGCTTACCTATTTTCTAGGCTTCCAAATCAAACAGCTAAAAGATAGGATCTTCGTATCTCAGAGCAAATATGCGAAGAATATTGTCAAGTTTGGGCTAGAGAAAGCCTCAGATAAAAGGACACCAGCAGCTACACATGTCAAGCTAACTAAAGATGATCCAGGAGAAGCCGTCGATCAACACCTATACAGAAGCATCATCGGTAGTCTTCTCTACCTTACTGCAAGTCAACCAGATATTGCCTACTCTGTAGGAGTATGTGCAAGATATCAAGCTAATCCTAAGGTTAGTCATCTCTCCCAAGCCAAAAGAATTATTAGATATATCTCTGGGACTACAGACTTGGGTATATTATACTCATTCGACACATCCTCTACCTTGGTGGGGTATTGTGATGCCAATTGGGCTGGAAACACATCGGATAGGAAAAGCACATCTGGAGGATGCTTCTTTCTTGGCAACAACCTCATATCATGGTTTAGTAAGAAGCAAAACTGTGTTGCCCTTTCCACTACCGAATCGGAGTATATTGCTGCTGGGAGTAGCTGCACACAACTGCTATGGATGAAGCAGATGTTAGTCGAATACAATGTCAGACAGGATGCCATGACTTTATATTGTGATAATGTCAGTGCTATCAACATCTCAAAAAATCCTGTCCAGCACAGTAAGGCCAAACACATTGATATTAGACACCACTTCATTCGAGAATTGGTCGAAGATAAGAAGATCATCCTAGAGCACATTCCTACAGAGAAGCAACTTGCTGATATTTTCACAAAGGCATTAGATGCAAGCAGATTCGAGGATCTCAGATCATCACTCGGTCTGTGCACCATCGGTGAACAATAAGAAGTTGCAGAAACGGTTGAGAGGAGTTAGTTGGTGCCTCTTCATGAACCGGTCTATAAATCCAACGCATGTCATTGGACCAAGCATACCAAAAGCCCATATAAAAGAAAGGAAAAGATATGCTCAGACGCTAAAAGATTTGAATAATTTTTTTTTAAATCTAAACCTAGTCTGCCTCCTTCCTGTATTTGCTCTCGTCTCCTTCACCATTCACGCTCTGTGATTCTCAAAACCTACACAAGAATGGTGAAAACTCGAAGCACAGTAGCCCCAAAGAAAGCTTCTGAATCAAAGAAAGCTGAAGCAAAAGGCTCCTGGAGCAGCAAAGCGAAAACAAACAAGCATGGAGTTCGGATTAAAGGGCCAACAACCCTGAAGAAGTCAGAAAAAATCCCTAAGGATGCTTTACCGGAGAAAGCCCCAATGCCAGTCTTTACTCGAGTTCCCAAAAAGTCTCAGACCGGAAGCTCTGCATTCTCCATGTCTAACCTAACTGGGCCAGAAAGGGAGACTGATCTTGGTCAGGAAAGTCGAGAAACCTCCATGCAAATCGTTGCAGTTCGAACGCCAACAAATATCCCAGGTAACGATTTCTCTGCCGATACTTCTAGAAATAGTGATTTGTTAGAATCACTACTGGAAAACCAAGACCCACCTCAAGAAGGTGTGGTAGAGGAACTGATAAGCCCTGAAGGAGAAAAGGAGGACTTGACCCCGGTCAGTCATGGGTTGGAGCGCATTGCTGAAGGAGAAGGAGAAGAAGAAGGAAGAACATATGTCATCCCTGAAGCCACAGAGGAGGCTGTAGTAGAAGAAGAAGTCGCTGACTCGGACGAAGCCAAGGAAGAAACTGAGAAGGACAACAATGTCGCCACAAATATTACTGAAGAAGTTTCTCTGGATGCCAGAGACGAGGCGACAGAAGATGCTACTGAGGCAGCACACACGGTGTTGTCATCCTTGAAGAAGAAGGTAATAGAAGACAATGAGAGTCTAACTGTGTTGGTTGACAAACTCAAGGAAACCAAGAAGAGAAAGGAGGAGAAAGATGCTGGAGGCCCCAGCAATAAAAAGAAGAAGATGAATGTCAAGGAGAAAGGGAAGAAAGTGGTCTCCAAAAGGAGATTGGTAGATGAGGCAACTAATGATGAAGTTGAAGAGGTTCCTGCTAAGGAAGAAAAGAAGAAGAAGGCCTTGAAGACGGCCAAGAACACAGTGAGTGTCACTTACGACAATGTGTCGTTTCACTCTGTAGACGGTGCAAAAAGATGGGAGTTCGTTTTTCAAAGAACGTACCTGGAAAAGACCCTTTCATCAGAACTGCTAGGCCTAGATGCCATTGTCCAGCTCCTGGAGAAGGCAGAACTGATGAAAACAATCACGAATATTGGTAACCACTATCCCCTCTTGGTTAAGGAGTTTATTGCCAATTTGCCTACCACGTTTGGTACCCCAGATGATCCAGAGTTTGATAAGGTATATGTCAGAGGCATTCGCTTTGACATCTCCTCTGACATTATCAATGACTTTCTGGAGAGAAAGCGGGTTCCATTCATGCCACCTCCCGATCTGAACAAAGTACTCCGTGAGATCACCGGAGATAAAAGCAAGTGGCCAACCAAAGGCACTGTGGCAGCATCGAATCTAACCTTGAAATACTCCATTCTCTTCCGCATTGGTGTAGCAAATTGGGCTCCCTCTACACACGCATCATCTATCAAACCAGAGCTGGCGATCTTAATCTTCCAAATAGGTACTGGGTCTACACTTGATTTTGGGCAATTTGTCATTGACCATCTTATTCGTCATGCCAGATCTATTGCTGTAAAAATATCTATTGCCTTTCCATCCCTTATCTCTGAACTGCTTGTACATCAACACCCCGGAGTATTGAAAACATCAGATAAGGTTGGCAAAAGAGGAGGACTAATTGTGGTGAGCCACAAGTTGTTTGATGGAAAGCATGCTCCTGATCTCTCCCAGCGCCGATCACACTGCGCCAACCTACTGAAATCCATGTCTCCTCCGGGCTCCGAAGATGATGACACCACCTCTCTGCCTAATGATCCAGAAGAATCTACCAAAGATGCCTCCACTGAAGCGACTGAAGAAGAGACTGCAAGTTCCAGCAACAGCTCTATTTAAATTTCTATGAACTTTCTGATTCTCGAACTACTGAACACTTTTATTTTGTAATGTTTGTTAAACAATGTATCACACTAACTCTCGACTGCTGATTGAGAGTAAGTGTGAGTTAAGTTTGATTTATTTTGCTTATTTCCCGGATTTGTTACAATATTTGTTTATATTTTGGCTCTTTTTGAGCCACCAATGGGGAGTAAGTAGTTAAAGTTAGATTTGTTCGATCACGATGATACAAGGAAGAAAGATAGAGACGACGCGAAGACGCAGGACGCGATGATAAGCGCGACACTGCCGATCGACGAGACGACAAATGCGACGCAGAATACGATGAAGAATGATGTCCTTAAAAATAGCCAAAAGGGGAGATTGTAGTTACGACGGTTTTAAAGATTGGCTGATTTTTAAAGAAACATGTTACAAAGAATGTCGAAGCATGACGAAGCATCTTCTACGACATCTTGTGTGACATTGTTGACGGCGTCTCGGCAAACATCCTAATCGACAGAAATCAGGAAAGTGCAGTTTCGGCAGAAAAGCAAGAAGACGATTAGGAAACTGCAGAACGACTCCTAATCTGAAAAGGAGAAAGACGGTGATTAAGAGGAAACCCTTTAGGGTTAGTACTCATCCACGATTGGTATAAAAGCTTAGGCTACCCCATTAGCAATCGTGTGGTTCTTTATTTGTTTCCTAGCAACAATTTGCAAGGTTCTTGGACGTGAAGGTTTGCGGGCTGAGAAATTGCAGATTGAGCTTAGGATATTGTGCATCACATAACTATTGAGAGTTAGGTGATTGAGGGTTTACTGAAGTCGTGAGTGTTGACTGCACGCAACCACCAAGCTTGAAGAAGACTTGAAGACGAAAGAGCAAGGCGTTTGCTCAAAGAGTGGAATCAAGACGTTCTTGGATTCAGGGGGAGACCCTGAGATAGATTACACTGTAAGACGTAGCATAAAGTATAGATCTAGGAGTGATCACAGGTACTTGTATGTTCTGACGGATTACTGATAAGTGAAATCTTTCCACTAGGCTGAGAGCCCCTAGACGTAGGTGACGTTGCACCGAATTAGGTAAACAATCTGCTGTGTCATTGTCTATAGCTTTATCTTTACTGTCCTAAGCTGTCTACGCAAGAAGTCAGACACAACGTTACCGCTTCTTACGTAACATTGTGTGTGGCATCTTGCACGACTAGCTGATCAGAATTTCACTTCCAAAATCAAAGAGAAGAATTTACAGTACCTCACGACTAACTTTGAGGCCCTGACCATGAATGAAGACGAAACTATTGCGGAGTTTAATGTGCGCATCAAGGATCTGGCCAATGAATCATATTCACTTGGCAAGCCAATGACCGATGAAGATTTAGTTAGAAAAACGCTGAGAGCTCTAAGTCCCAGATTCAAGATGAAGATAACCGCCATAAAAGAAGTCCATGACTTGAAGACATTGAAGTTTGATGAGCTCATGGGATCTCTAATGACTTTCGAGCTCTCCCTATCTCTTATCGAGAAGAAACACAAAGGTGTGGCTTTCAAAAGTTGTACTCAAAAGCAAAAGAACTCGACGCACTCTGATTCGGATAGTGACATTGAGGAACCTATCGCCATGCTGGCCAAAAACTACAACAAAGTCATGAAAAGATTCGGCCAGATGACAGGGAGGAACGTCACCCGAGAAGTCAGAGACAAGCCGCAGCACAAGTTTCAGAAGCTCGAAAACACAACTAACGATGGTAGACGAGGAGAACGATCAGGTAAAGGAGTTCAGTGCTTTGAATGTGAGGGTTATGGACACATGCAGAAGGAATGTCCCAACTTCTTAAAGAAACAAAAGAAGGGATTCATGCCTCTCTAACTGACGATGAAGATGAGGAAGACAGTGACCTTGAGCATACAAGTAACTATGTTGCTTTCACTTCCTCCACAATAGATCAACCAGCTGAAAGCTCAAAGAAGTATGACTCTCATGATGAGCTATCCGATGAGACCCTCAACAACGCTTACAACGAATGGTATGTCAAGTGGCTTGAAGACTCTCAGGTAATCGAAAAATAGAATGCTCTCATTCTTACTCTTAATGAAGACAAGTCAAGACTTCTCGAAACAACTGTTGATCTCAAAAAGGAAGTGGCTCGACTAAAAAGCGAGTTAGAGCAGGTCACCAAGTCTGTAAAGATGATGAATCCAAGCACTGACACTCTTGACCAAATACTTTCGATCGGGAAACCAGCTAGGAATATGGAAGGTCTTGGATATTCAAAAGAAGCCTCATCATCGCACACTGTCTTCGTCCCTCGGAAGGTTGTCTCCCAGAAGTCGCGTCAGAAGTCTCCTAACTTCACACCTGACCAAGCGACCAAACAGCCTCTTACCTTGGCCACTTCAAAGACGCAGAACAAAAGACATAACTAGGTATGTCACCACTGTGGACGAAGAGGACATATTCGACCTTTCTGCTATCAGCTATATGGGAGGAGCTTCGTCAAGAAAAGGACCACCATCAAGAAAAGCCAACCACGTAAGGAATGGCGAGTCAAGGAGGTAAACTATCGAGCTAATATCGCGTACACCGCTCTAAAGGCCTAAACCAGCAATGATTGGTACTTTGATAGTGGATCCTCTCGACATATGACGGGTAATAGCTCTTTCTTGGTTACTTTAAAACCTTGCACAAATAGCTTCGTCACTTTTGGAGATGGAGTAAAAGCTAGAGTACTCGGGAAAGGAAAACTCAACCTTCCCAACTCACCATGTCTAAAAGAGGCTCTACTGGTAGAAGGTCTTACAGCCAATCTCATCAGCATAAGTCAAATATGCGATTTAAATCTGTACGTCAACTTCACTCGTGACAAGTGCTCGGTAAAAGACGAACGGCAGAAGGAAGTCATGACAGGCCACAGATCCCTTGATAACTGTTATCTATGGTCTCCAACAGTCACAACCTTGCCAACCAAGTGCCTTCTATCCAAAGCTCAAGAGACAAAGTTATGGCATCAAAAACTTGGTCACATCAATTTGAGGAGCATGCAGAAGATTCTCTCTGAAAAGGCAATCATTGGAGTTCCCAACCTCAAGATCATTGAAGGAAAAATCTGTGGAGAATGCAAGATTGGGAAACAAGTCAAGACGTAACACAAGAAGGTACAACATCTTACTACTTCTCGTGTTCTAGAACTTCTTCATGTTGACCTTATGGGACCTATGCAAGTAGAAAGTATAGGAGGGAAGAAGTACATATTTGTATGTGTAGACGACTTCTCAAGGTACACCTGGGTAGACTTTATTCGAGAAAGGTCAGACACCTTCTCAGTCTTTGAAGCCCTATGTAGGAGAGTTCAACGAGAAAAGGGAGAAGTCATTGGAAAAGTCGTCCGACTTCGAAGCGATCATGGAAAGAAGTTTGAGATCATCAGCTTCGCAAATTTCTGTGATGTTGAAGGAATTGTACACGAATTTTCTGCTCCCATCACTCCTCAGCAAAACGAGATCGTTGAAAGGAAAAATCGCACTCTTCAAGAAATGGCAAGAGTCATGATGTTAGCCAAAGACATCCTGCAGCACTTCTGGGCTGAAACTTTGAATACGGCGTGCCATATTCATAATAGAGTGACCCTTCGCCCTGGAACTTCGCTCACTCTTTATGAAATATGGAGGGGGAGAAAGCCGAATGTCAAATATTTTCATGTCTTTGGATCGATCAGCTACATACTTGTAGATAAGGAACCTCGACGCAAACTTGATCCTAAGAGCGACGAAGGCATCTTCCTCGGATACCCCAGAAATAGTCGGGCTTTACGTGTATTCAACAAACGCACCCAGACTATCATGGAATCCATCAATGCCGTGATCGATGACAGTAACGAGCAACCCAGTGACGAGGACGAAGAAGTCCTAAATCTCTCAGGAGAAGTCAGAGGAGAAGTCAGACCAGAAGTCAAAGACGATGAGCGCAACAAAGAGTCTGAAGACGAAAGCCCAATCATCCCGGATAAAGAGGCATCTCCTATAAGGCAAAGAGCTCCATCAAGAAGAATTCAGAAGAATCATCCACCCCAGGATGTGATTGGAGACATTAATGAGGGAGTACAGACTCGACAAAAGGCATCTCATGACTACAAAGAGATGATAGGTAACGTTTGCTTTATTTCCAAAATTGAGCCAAAGAATATACAAGAGGCCATCAATGATGAGTACTGGGTCTGCGCCATGCAAGAAGAATTGGTTAAATTTGCAAGGAATGAAGTCTGGGAACTAGTACCCAAGCCTGACAATGTCAATGTTATCGGGACAAAGTGGATATTTAAAAACAAGTCTAACGAGGAAGGAAACATCACTCGAAACAAAGCAAGACTGGTGGCTCAAGTATACACACAAGTAGAAGGTGGCGACTTCGAAGAAACTTTTGCTCCAGTAGCCAGACTGGAAGCCATAAGACTTCTTCTCGGCATAGCATGCCACTTACGGTTCAAACTCTATCAAATGGATGTAAAGAGTGCCTTCCTTAATGGAAATCTGAACGAAGAAGTCTATGTAGCCCAACCAAAGGAATTCGAAGACCATGACTCTCCGCACCATGTCTACAAGCTAAAGAAAGCTCTCTACGGTCTCAAACAAGCTCCACGAGCATGGTATGAACGTCTCACTCAATTCCTAGTTCAGAATGGATATATTCGAGGGGGAGTAGACAAAACTCTCTTTGTGAAGAAGGAAGGAAGGGACATCATGATTACTCAAATATATGTCGACGACATTGTATTTGGAGTAAAGTCAGACAAGATGGTGGAACGTTTCGTCCAACATATGCAGTCTGAATTTGAGATGAGTATGGTCGGTGAGCTCACATACTTCCTAGGCTTCCAGATCAAGCAGATGTCAGATGGAATATTTATCTCCCAAAGCAAATATGCAAGGAACATTGTCAAGAAGTTCGGGTTAGAAAAGGCCTCACACAAGAGAACTTCTATTGCCACACATACCAAATGCACAAAGGACGAGATGGGAGAATCAGTTGATCAAAGCCTTTATCGAGGCATAATAGGAAGTCTTCTCTATCTAACAGCAAGTCGACCCGACATCGCTTACTCCGTGGGAGTCTGTGCTCGATACCAAGCCAATCCAAAGGTCAGTCACTTGGCTCATGCAAAGAGGATCATAAGGTACATCTCGGGAACCTCTGAATTGGGTTTGCTATACTCCTTCGATACCTCTCCTACTCTTGTTGGATATTGTGATGCTGACTAGGCGGGAAGCACGCCAGATCGAAGAAGTACCTCTGGAGGTTGTTTCTACCTGGGGAACAATCTTGTATCATGGTTCAGCAAAAAGCAAAATTGTATTGCTTTATCTACTGCTGAGTCCGAATATATTGCAGCCGGAAGTAGCTGTACTCAGCTTCTTTGGATGAAACAAATGTTGGCAGAGTATGGAGTCAAGCAAGAAGTCATGACTTTGTTCTGTGACAACATCAGTGCTATCAATATCTCGAAAAACCCAGTGCAACATAGCAAGACAAAGCATATTGACATCAGGCACCACTTTATTCGAGAGCTTGTAGAAGACAAGAAGATAAAACTCGAGTATTTACCCACTAAGAAAAAAGTCGCTGGCATCTTTACCAAAGCATTAGATGCTAACAGGTTTGAAAGTCTGAGGTCATCCCTTGGACTTTGCTGTCTGGAATAACAAGAAGTCAAGCAAGAAGAGGGAGAGCTTTTAGTTGATTTTACTCTCTCTCTATCAGGACCAACCAGGGTCCACAAAATCAAGCCGGGTACAAATCTTATTATCAAAAGCCCAGTAGTCTTATTTGAATTTTAAAAGAGAAAAAAGAATGATTACATTCTGACGATCAACCAATCAGCAATCGTTCTGTTCAACTCCCACGCAGAAAAGGCTCTGCACCTCCTCCACTTTTTGACACCGCTAGGGCACCACAAATCAAAAATCTGCAACTGAAAGTTTTTGTTTTCTCCTCTCAAGAGCAAATCCTATCAAGCTTTCTGCCAAATGGTTGGTACCCGAAGCGGGCGAATACCATCTGCCTCCAAGACACTACGAGCAAAAATGAGGGCAAAAGTGATTGCCAAGAAGTTGTCGGCCTCCAAATCGACGACAAACAAATATGGAGTGAAGATTCGTGGAAGAATTCTGCATGGGGAAGGATCGGCGAAACCTAAGGATGGACCAATGGAGGCGATTACCTCCACTGAAGAGAAGGACAAAGCTGCCAACCTAGAAGAGGAAGGCTCTCACACTTCGCAGACGCCACCACAAGGTACTTCTACTACCCTTGCTGTAGTAAACATCATAGACAAAGAGGCGTCTGAAGAGGCTCAAGGAACTCTCCCCCCTGAGGACCACGAGGCCATCTGTGGAGATAAATCTAGCCCCCAAAAATCTGCACCTACGCTAGAAAAATCCCCACCAACCGAAGTCTTGCAAAAAGCCAACAGCCCACCTGTAGTCCAGGACAGTGAACCTGGGATAAATGAAGAAACTGAAGTCATCCCAGAAGTTGCTCAACATGTAGAGAACATTATTAGTATAGAAGAAGGAGATGTAGCAGAAGCCATGGAAGAAGAAGCTGTGCCTAAAAGGCTTGAGAGAAGGAAGCTACCAACAAGAAGGTTGGTCGATGAAGAAGAAGAACCCCAAGTACCAAGGAGATTGACCCCAAAGAGAAAAATCACAGAGAAAGGAGGAGCATCTGCTTCCAAACAGTCGAAGAAGTCTAGAAAGAAGTCACTAACTTCTGTAGCAACATCTGCTCCAGAAGAAGAGGAATCTGAAGAAGAAGACACCCAGATTGTACTACCATGGGTCAAAAAGGCAATGGGAGGGCAGAAACTCCCCAAGAATGTGCCTAAAGCTCCTACGGATAATGTTTCCTTCCACTCTGTAGACAACGCGGTTAAGTGGCAGTATGTATACCAGCGCAAGATCTATCCAGAAAGAGAACTTTTCACAGAAGCGCAGGGGATAAAGTCAATCGTGGAACTTCTCCGAAGAGCAGGCCTGACCAATACGGTCATAAACATCGGGCCATTCTACCCAGCATTGGTCAAAGAGTTTATTGTCAACCTATCAAGCGAGTTTGATGATCTAGAAGACGCTGAATACATAAAGGTGTTCGTTCGGGGAGAATGCTTCGAAATATCTGACTCAACCTGTAAGGACCGCTCCCGGTCATTTTGGGTCAATTTTGTGAAAAATGGATAAAAATTTAAAAATTCGCGATTTGACCAAATTTTGACCCGAGAGTCACCGAGGACTACTATTTGAGCCATTTTAAGTTGAAATGGTAATATTATGGATATTAGGTGCATATGGAAGCTAAAATTTAGCGAAACATCACGGTTCCGACGGTTTCGAAAAACGTGTCCGTTTCGGATGATTTCGGGTCCGAAATGACAAAATTGGCTTGTGGGACCCCCCTACTTTACACTTGGCATGATTCTAGAGGGGGGGAGACTTTTTGAGTGGTTAAAAATTAATTGTTTTAATTTAGATTTAAAAGAAAATGGGAAATAGGTATATTTAATTAGTTTAGTGTTTAAATAATTTGGTTTAATTGATAAAGGGGGGGGGGGGGGGGGGGGGGGGGGGGGGAAGCCATTCTCGGCAGAATCAAAGAGAAGGAGAGAGAGAGAGGAGGGCTGGCCGAGAGAGAGGAAGAAGGAAGAAGAGGAGAAAAGCTTGGGGCGATTTCCCGACGATCCGGTCGCGTGATCGACCGTTTTCTTGCGTATTCGGGTTCCTCACATCATTGGCTACGGTGAGCAACTCATTTTTTTTCCATCGTGATGAGTTTGAGTTGTGGGTTGATGAGAAATGAGTGAAATGATGATGGAGTGGAGTTGTAGGGGTGTTTTGGAGCATTTTGGGACGTTTTTGGAATTTTCCGGTGGCCGGAGGGTTCACCGGAGCTCTGGCCGGTCACCGGAGCTCCGGCCAGTGTGGTGGCGCGCCGGAGGTGGTCCGGCAGTGGCCAGCCCCTGCCTTGGCTGGCCGTGGCAGCCTATGGCGACCGCGGGCCGTTTAGGCCTCTCGGGCCGTGAGTGGCCCGGGTGGTCCCACGAGCCCGGAATTCGGGTTTGTGAGTTTTGGGAGGTCTCGGGTAACCCTAGAATCAATAGTTGACACCCTTGGTGATTTTTGGATTTAAATTACGAAAATCGGAAAATGTGTGTTGAAACTTTAATTTGCGCGATTAAATCGCTCGGGTGTCGGAATTCGATTCCGTCAATTGCGTTGGTCCTCTCGAATATAATTAGGAATTTAGACACCTATTTGGGAATTTTCGGAGTCCCGAGGGACAAATTCACACAGCCGGGCAGATTCGAATTAGCGGGCAAAATGGGCCGTTCCAGGCCCATTTTGACAACTTAGGTTAATTAAGAAGTGTTGGAGTGAGCGATACTTGTCGGGGTAGCACTTGGGTTTAATTTCGTGAAAATCCGGATTTCGGTTAGTTATTAAAACTTGTGATTTTATCACTTTTAGATTCCTTTGACGACCGCGGGAAAGAAAAGGCATAGCTTGGCGTCGCGAGAATCTTAGGAGCTTACGTTGGAAATTTGAGGTAGGGGGACATAGCTACCTAGACTATATGGCTTGATGCCTTTGTTTGATTATATATGTGTGTATATATACGTGTGAGCATGATTTGGCACTATGGTAGTGGCGTGAATATGCTTGGTGTTATTATATGCGAATAGTGAGATTCTTCGCATGATAATGTTGGGTGATTAGTTTAGTATAACTCTGAACTGATTGTATGCACGGGATTGTGCCAGGTATTATATTATTTGCTTTTCAGACGATGATTTATTCCGTCTTGCATCTAGTATGTTTTCTGCATGAGTATGGTGTGATACTTGTGTTACAGGTGGTGTGTAAGGTAAATCGAGTTGAGGGTGGATTCCCTTGATCGAGATCGGTTACCTTTATTTGTGGTAAGGGTCAACCGAGCTGAGGGTGGACTCCCTTAGTTGTGATCGGTTACCTTTAATTAGGTGTAAGGTAAACCGAGTTGAGGGTGGATTCCCTTGATCGAGATCGGTTACCTTTATCTTTGTGGGAAAGGTCAACTGAGCTGAGGGTGGACTCCCTTAGTTGTGATCGGTTGCCTTTATTAAGGTGTAAGGTGAATCGAGTTGAGGGTGGACTCCCTTGATCGAGATCGGTTACCTTTACCTAAGGGAGGGTGAACCGAGGCAAGGGTGGATTCCCTGGGCTGAAATCGGTTACCCTAGGGTGTAGTTAATTATGTTATACAACTACTTTTGCATTGTTATCATCTTGTGTATGTGCGATGTTTGAGTCTTGGAGGTAGCGTGTTCACCCCTACAACTTGTGCAGGTTATGGATGCATTTAGATCTTTTGACTGGGAGCTTGGGGGCGTGTCGTGTCGACGTGTCTTTGCCAGTGGTGTTTGGTCGGCGGTTGTAGACTCTGTTGAGTCGTAACCTGTTTTGTTATTACTTTTCATTATCCGGTTTATTACTTTATTTTGTAAAACACTCGGTGAGGTGGCGTTATGCCTTACCATTATGGTATTTATTTATGAGTTACTTGCTTCATTTTCAAAGGATGTTTTGATGGAATTGTTTTAGAACTGGTTTACTTACTTGTGCAATCACCTTTAAGTTAGGGACGCCTAAACTAAAGGTGTTGACTTTGTGCGAGTATAGTTATGATACACTCGAGGACGCTCGAGGTGTTTCATAACTATTTCGTATATGTATTATCGATACTTGTATTTTTATCGCGTGACGGCTAAGATTCGGAGAACCGAATCTTGGGGCGTTACACAACCATCAATGCCTATCTTGGCAGAGAAGACCTAGAAGTCACTCCAGAAGTCCCGCATTTGAACAAAATAGCGGTCGAGATCACTGGAGGACGGAAGAAGGTCTGGCCCGTCAAAGACACCATTGCGGCTATTGAGCTTACTGCCAAATACTCAATTCTCTACCGCATTGGCCTGGAAAATTGGGCGCCTTCTACACATGGGTCGAGCATCAAAACCGAATTGGCTAAACTCATATACCAAATAGGTTCGCAATCTTCTCTTGATTTTGGTTCATATGTTATTGAACATCTAGTCAAGCATGCCAAATCATGCGCTGTCAAGCTTCCTATCGGGTTTCCTTCATTGATCACCGGTCTCCTTCTCCAACAATGTCCTCACATTGTTCGAGAGTCGGATGTTCTGGGTAAGAAGCCACTGCCCCTTGCTATCAGCCTCAAGAACTTCGAAGGCAAGCATTTGAGGGACCTCGCACCTCCTATGGCCAAAGCAACAAAAGCTGGTTCAAGCTCCCGACCTTCAGGACCACTTGGCACTAGGATGGAGGAAGAGTTGGTGGAGATGATCAATGATCTGGAGAAGTCAATTGCGTTGCTATCAACCCGCAAAGTCGCCTGTGAAGCTCTTCTCGATGACCTCCGCTCTGCTCCTGCTGCTGAAGATGATGTTGATGACTCCACTTCGTTTTAAGTAATTCTCTAATTCACTATGATAAACTTGTTCCACACACACTTTTAAATCCTCGGGGTATGTCCGAGTTACTTTTCCGCACACTATGACACTGGTTTTATTTGCTCATGTTTGAGCTGTTTATTTTGCTCATGGTGCGAGCTGGTTTTTACCCTGCTGTTTAGTCGAATTTCATTGTATGATTGCCTTTATGAATGATTTGAGGAGTTCGCAACCAAAGTCTGTTTTGTAGAGCGACAGGATACTGCTATCTCATTACACGTAATTACGTATTGTTGTTACGTTTAATTGTTGGCATAATTTTTTAACGCAAAAGTAAGAAGTCGTGCAACATGTTGCATGACATGTGGAGCGATTTGTTACGATCCAGATTAGAAAAGATCTGAAGCTTTCCTATTTCGACGAGGCTTGGAGTAAAAGAAGAAAGGCGCCACGAAGACTTGGAGCGCAAGAGAGTGAACATTGACTGGTTGAACATATACTAGTGTTTGATTTACAAGGCCAAATACATGTTGTTCTACGGGAACCAATTATTATATAAGAGCCGAATTTTGAATTTGATTTACGGTTTTTTGTAATCCAATGATTTATCAATAATTAATAATTTTTCTTTGATCGCACCGTCGTGGAGGTGGGCGGGCCGGTAACACCCAGGAACCATGATCTCTCTCTCATGGGGTGGGCCTAGATATGACGATGAGCCCGTGAGGGATTGAGTCGAACCGGTAAGGCCGGTTTCGGCTTAGGGGGAGCACACCCAATGTGATGACGGGTTAGTGCGGAGGGGGAGATTGTTGAAATCCACACTTTAGCCAAAGTTCCACATTGGAAGTTTATGAGGTGAATAGAAAGCTTATATACACATTAGACTCAAGACCCACTATACTAGTCTTTTGGGTCAAAAGTGGGCTCTAATGTGTATATGGACCTCCTCATGGGGGTGCTCCTCCTTGGTAAAGGCCTAGGTTCTGTTAGATACGGGGATTAGTCCATAATCGCAAATCATGCAACTTAGAGCATTCAATCAAACATGCAATGATACGGGGATGGCTACGAGAAATAAGTAGAACGAGATGAGTTTGAAGTTATTTTTGTACTTTCTTGGGTTTGAGGATTTCGATCGAAGAAAGTGTAGGAATGGATGGGAAAAGTAGGATATCGTAGAGAATGGGTTTATGGTTTGAGGAATAGAACCGCAACTTAGCCGGGTATAGACTAAGATAAGGTTTAAACGCCACTTAGCCAGGTATAGGCTAAGATAAAGTTGTTTTACACCACACTTAGGATCCTCGGCCTAAGGTGATAAGTAAAATAAGACAAAGTCTCAAGCACAAAGCTATAGTTTTTATTCTCTCCAATCTGATTTAACTAAAAGCCCAAAGCCCCTTGAAATACATGTAATTAGGAAATAACAACTAGGAACTAGAAAAAGAAATAACAAACTAGAAACTAAGATACTAGGAAAAAATATGTTAAGAAATAACAATTTGGAAAATAGATCTACTTGTGCTACAAGTCACTTATTCTAGAAACTACATATTAGGAAATATAAAATAGGCAATTAAAAAGGGTTGTGCCCATGTGATTAAATTCTTTAATGCCCCTGCATCAAACCCCCAAAGTTGCGAAAAAAGACTTGACCTCAAGTCTTCACCATTGTAAAGTTGTAGATCTTTATAATTCCAGGGACGAGACACCTCGTAGTCAGTAGGTAGTTCAACTCCTAGGCATTCCCTCCTCTCTCGAAAAACATACTCAAGTCTCCACCAACGTCAAAAGGGCGTAAATCGGCTATATTAAACGTTGTCTACAAATGGTAGCCAACATCAAATGGACGCCAATCAGCTACATTAAAAATAACTAACTTATATGCACGAAAGTTGACGTATTTCACAAGTTCCTTTTCTTTCCATTTCTCACCACCTTTTCCCAGTCGCATATGATTATCGTAAGCTTTTTTCGGTGACATGGAAAAGAGAATATAATTTTCTTCATCGTGCACAAGAGAGTATTTGTTGAATACTTCATCATGTTTATCTCCTTGATCGAATTGCCACAACTGTCCATCTCGCTTTGAATTTATGTCACATAAAAACGGATTTTCATAATTATGAGTGCTTGACAAACCCAACGCCTGCTCCCTTATTTTTGTCGCAATTCCACCATCGAGCTCTTGTAATATATATGTCTCAAGGTGTTTATTTGTTGGCATCTCCAATCTTTTAGCGAGAGAAATATTACCAACAATAGTGAAAAATTCTCTTTTAACAATAAAGTTGTGTACCTTGTTTTGAACATGACAACCAATTTCGAAGATATGTGATTTATTCTTTTCTTGATCTTATTTTGCTTGGACACTCATAGATCTTGGTACAATTGATAGCTCTTCTTGAACAACACATGTGTCACATGCATCATTTTTTAATGTTGACGTGAATTCAGCTACAAATTTATCGTCGGCTTTAATAATAGTTTCTTCTCGCGACACCACCGCTCCTTTGATTATTCCTTGATTTTTAGTGTGATCTATGCATGTTCTTTTGGTGTGAAAAATGTCGGTTCTCAACACATCAACCTCCCTCGTAGGATTCAGACTTGATTTGAGACTTTCTTGCATGATTAAAGAATGCTCTTGATCCCCACTTGAATACACGACATCGTTTGCCTTGAATTCAACAATGTTCTCATCATATTTCTCATTGAGCATGTCATCTTCACTTGCCACATGTCCATCTTCCATGAGTTCTACCACTCCTTGATTAGAACACTCAAATGCAATATCCACTCAACTTTGGCAATTAAAATAATTAAGTTTATTTGAAGAGTTTCCAAGGCTTACCTCATATACTTCACTTTCTACTTTTGGCTTGATAGTTTTACTTGCTTCATATGGTTCTTTTGTCACACAATGCTTGGCTTCAACAAATCTTCTAGATGCGTTAATTCTTCTTTTCTTGTTTTGAGCTTCAACTTTTAGTGCATACTCGATCACATCATTCAATGCGTAGTAAAGTTGTAGATTGACCACCTTTGCGATGTCCCAATTTAGACCATCAATGAAACAATTGATTGAATGCTTCTCAGCTTCTCTTACTTCGGCTTTCATCATCAAGGTCTCAAATTTAATAACATACTCCTCTATGGATATACTTCCTTGCCTCAACTTCTGCAATTTGAGATACACCTCATGTTTGTAGGTAGATGGAGAATATTTTCTCGTTAAATTTTTTCTCATCTTATCCCATGTTACGATCTTGACACTGTCATATCTTTCGCGTTGTCTTTTGAGGTTGTCCCACCAATCTGCAGCGTGTTTTTTCAATCTTACAACCACTAGCTTTACTTTCCAATCCTCGGGTGGTTTAGTATAATGAAACACCCTCTCTACCGTGCTCAACCACTCTAGGAATTGATCTTCATTCACGCCGCCTTCAAACTTCGGGATTTTTAGCTTTGACATGTTAGTGTTGGCAAAATATTTCTTATCTGTCCTCCTCTCATAGAAATCACGATCTTCATAATGAGTTTGATTTTCTCTAGATTTTTCATGCTCATCATACCTCCTTTTCACGCCTCTATTTGATTGGGCATGAGATTGAAACTTCTCTTGTTGCATGAAATCCTCTTCGAAATCAAATCTTTGACCTAGGCGTGATTCTCTCGCATTACCTCTCACATGAATAACCTTTTTGGAATCACTACCGTGCCCTACGTGCTCAAGAAGTTTCTGAACTTGTAGTTCGAGATAATTAATACGCATCTTCTCATCAGACAATGATTTATTGTCATTCTCCCCGCCATTAACAACGCATGTAGATTTACCACCAGCCATCCAACTAGTGCTCTGATACCACTTAATACGAGGATGGCTACGAGAAATAAGTAGAATGAAATGAGTTTGAAGTTATTTTTGTACTTTTTTGGGTTTGAAGATTTTGATCGAAGAAACTTAAGGAATGGATGAGAAAAATAGGATATCGTAGAGAATTAGTTTAGGGTTTGAGGAATAGAACCGCCACTTAGCCGAGTATAGACTAAGATAAGGTTTAACCGCCACTTAGCCGGGTATAGGTTAAGATAAGGTTTTACGCCACATCTAGGATCCTCGGCCTAAGGTGATAAATAAAATAAGACAAAGTCTCAATCACAAAGTTATAATTTTTATTCTCTCCAATCTGATTTTTTCTAAGAGCCCAAAGCCCCTTTAAATACATGTAATTAGGAAATAACAACTAGGAACTAGAAAAAGAAATAACAAACAAGAAACTAGGATACCAGGAAATAATATGTTAAGAAATAACAATTTGGAAAGTAGTTATACTTGGGCTACAAGCCACTTATTCAAGAAACTACATATTAGGAATTATAAAATAGGCAATTAAAAAGGGGTGTGTCCATGTGCTTAAACTCTTTAATGCCCCTACATCATGCAATATTAAAAAAAACTGAAGAAGACGAACACAATGAATAATACGTAATTATTATTGAATATCACCGTCACAATACAATAAGATTTATTTGACCTGTGAATCGATATTGGACAAATGAAGAAGAAGGAAACGATTATCGACCGGACACGGTAATCCGCTTTCCTTGAGACAAATTTTTCCCCCGTATGGACAAATCGCTCCTAGGATACAACGTCGATCGTAGGCGAACTCTGAACCATTATGTAGAGAGAATCAGGCAAGAAGAACTAGAGAGAGAGGTGGTCGGGTAGGGTATTTTTCGATGTTGTTTTCGTCTCTAGCGAAACTATCAATTTATAGGCTCATGAAGAGTTAAAACCTAAAAGACAAAAGAAAAGGAAATAATTACTAATTTTTTTCTTCTTGGGGAGATAGACTCAAAATATCGGAATATTCTCTTAATTTTCAATTAAGAGATTTTTCCTTTTAATGGCATAATATGACTACATTATTTTTCAATTTATAATTTAGAGAATATTATTTGATTTTCATGATTTTGGAAAAAATATTCATTCTCAAATTTACTAATTTGGAAAATATTTATTTCTGAATTACATATTGGAAAATACTGTTCCCTATTTACGAATTGGAAAACTTCTATAGAGAATTATGTTGCCTAAGAAATTGTAGCGGGCTTCGGCCCTCAATTTTTTTGCACAGCTCATTTTCTCTACAACATCATTTCAAGTGATCATCTTTGAGGTTCAATTTCTCATTCACCTCTTGTTCGTTTAGAGGTCGTGATAAATCGTTGGAAAGCTCTCATATTCTAGATTATGTAAACGTGTTTTACATCATTCTAAACCGAGTCGAAGCATTCCAAAATCACAGCTCAAGTTGACCCATTCACTAGTTTACACATATGTCAACGTTTGCAATTTTCATCAATTTTTCCAACAATCCCCCACATGAATGAAATTGAACGTTCAATAATTTCAACGTTGTGATTACTCTCTACAATCGATATCTGCATCGGATAAGTAGGTTACCCCCTTTGAACTTTCCTAGTGAAAGTATACTTATCTTCCTGACAGATGAGTAGACGCAATGTCCTTGAACTCTCTGTCGTTTAGCGTTATCAACGAACACGGTTGTTAGGTTCTCATTGTTGTTCTCGTTATGGTCATGAACACCTCCTGGCTCTGCAAGAGCTTAAGAAAACTAAACCCCATAGGTGATATCTTTTGCTCTATTTCGTGATGCACAAAGTATCATTAAAAGCATAGCTTAACCTGATCCATTATTATGTCATGGTTTGACATCATAAGAATGGTCTCGGGGTTACCCCCACAATGACCAAACAAGGTTCATGCAATTAGTTTGTCCCTTTGAACCTAGATCTTGGGATCTCCAGTCAACTAGGTTGGGTTTTACTTCACATGACTTCTTAATTATATTGGCTTGAGCCCCATTCCTTTTGATGCTTATCAACTTGATCTTTATTTAACCCAACGGTTAGCGGATCCGCAATATTATCATTTCACCTCATCAAGTCAACATGTATAATTCTCGTAGAGATAAGTTGTTTAACGATGTTATGTCGACGACGCGTGTCTCGAACTTTACTGTTATCCCCAAGCTCTGTGCACTACAAATAGTTTCTTGGTGATCACAATGCACACACATTTTAGGCATAAGCTTTTGCCATTCAGGAATATCCTGTAGAAAGTTACGTAGCTCCTCGACTTCTTCCACATCTTTATCCAAGGCTTCAAACTCAGATTTAAATGTTAATCTGGTTATTATCGTTTGTCGTGAGGATTTCCATGACACAGCTTCTCCTGCTAGGGTTGAGACGTTTTTCCTATTTCCTCTAGAATCCTTTACATAAGATATCTAGCAAGCATAAGCGTATACCTATAGCACGGCAAGTTTTCTTGCATAGTACGATTCATAGTTACGGGTTTCTCGTAGACACCTTAGTACTCTAATGGTTCCTTTTTCATAGACATACATGTTCAAAGTATTAAACATTCTTTGATCCTCTTATCGTGTTTTCATGTATTTCGGAATCCGTTATATTTATACACCAAGAATCGATACCACTGTGCAAAGCATATGCAATGGAAGTACAATCCAACGTTTTTGGATCTATTTCCATTTTCTTTTGTAGAGGGTTGCTACCTTGGCAAGGTACCCCCCACATTCTTAGGAAACTATTGGAAGGTTCGTTTCCTTTCCATAACTCCTACAGTATCTTGTCTGATTTCTTGCGGGGTTACTTTATTTAAAAAGTGACTAACTGACATATAGTTTCCACCCACATGTATTGTGACAGCCCATAATAGGCTAAATAAGATGTTTTTCTTTGCGACATAAGAAAAGAAAATCTCGTTGGTTTTGACTTATCATAAGTTCACACTTAGAATATAGGAATTTCCATGTTTGTTAACCTACGCAGCGCTATGTAGTTAACTTGTCCAAGTTTACATGTCATCCATAAATGACTTTTTGAAATAACCATAAGAAGCGTTCCTCCTATTTTATTCCTCACTTTGGACTTGCATGAAATGATTTATTCATTCTTCACATGCATCCCTTACTTAGTCAAAACTCATTCCAGTCTTGCACCATCTTAACGCCTTTTGAGTTTAAGATGTTGCCGGATACAATTCTCTTGCGAATGTACGATACGTGAGTGACATTTCACAGAACTACTTCTTTCCCAAAAAGCATTCATGAAATTGATCAATTAAAATGTTTTAATTTCAATTTCACATATGAAGTTTAGACAATTCAACGTTTTTCCCGTAGTGGAAATAATTGTTCTAACTTAATTCCACACATTCTGAATAATTGAAAATATTCAATTTATACACATGTGTTCTCGCAACGTGTTTTTCGTTGATCGTAAAGATCATTCGGTTGTGTCCTTTATGTTCTTGAACATGATGTATTATACTGACCAACAATCAACAAATTCAATATATGTTGATCTCACGTGTTTCACAAAGAAACATATACATTGTTTAATCTATTTTACATGTCTCATAGAATCGATTAATTACTGATCTTTAAAATAATCGTTCATACATGTTTATGCATAGATTAAACTCTACGTGTATCAATTAAAGCATTTGATATTGTTCAATACGTCTTTTTGTACTCTCGTCTAGAGTTAGATCATAAGAACTCAATTTGCATTTTTCTCGTAGAAAACCATGTTATTCAAAATTAATACTGGAGTCTTTCAATTTGTTCGTGCGTGTTCATCTATGAACCGAATCAAATTGACTTAACATTATAGTGTATAATAATTAAGACCATATTATTCCAAAGAATAATGTGCTTTAGTATATATTTGTTTTCATTATACCTGGAAACTGCTCGTTTTGTGTTTCCATTATTAATAGAATGTGTTTCCATTATTGTGAAACGTATCTCTAATATCATTAGAATGTATTTCCATATGAGTAGAGAACATCGTCCGTTCTCAGTGGAATATATTTCCATATGAGTGGAACTGATTTCCTTATCAGTGGAACGTGTTTCCATCTTTAGCGGAACGTCTTTACACAAACATGAACTTGTTTCTACTGTACATGTATTTAAGTGAGTTAATGACATAAATATAAGAAACGTTTCTCTTATTTTATTCATAACTTTTAAATTTACTGAAATTACATATAATTTCCAAATCTCAACTAAGCACTTAAATTAATGTCATATGAAATTTTGATCAATCTAGTCGCGTAAGATGTCACACACAATGTTACGTATGAAGCTATAACACTGTGTATGACTTCTTGTGTAGACAACGCAGGACAGAAATATAAAGCTATAAACAATGACACAGCAGATTGTTTACCCATTTCGGTGCAACGTCACCAACGTTTGGGGGCTCTCAGCCTAGTGGAAAGATTTCACTTATCAGTAATTCGTCAGAACATACAAGTACAAGTGATCTGGCATGTCGGATAAGATGATCAATAACAAATTGCCCAAAATCAAGTGTAGAACCAATACCTATTTGGAAGATGAGTATCGCCAGCTCTGGTTTGATAGAGGATGTGTGTGTGGAGGGTGCCCAATTTGCTACTCCGATGCGAAAGAGAATGGAGTACTTGGATGTAAGGTCCGATGCAGCCACAGTGCCTTATGTAGGCCACTTTCTGTTTTTGTCTCCGGTAATCTCACGGAGTACTTTGTTCAAGTCAGGTGGAGGCATAGATCGAACACGCTTTCTCCCCAGGTTGTCATTTATGATGTCAGAGGAGATGTTGAAGCGAATGCCTCAGACATACACCTTCTCAAAATCCGGATCATCCGGAGTACCAAACCCACTAGGCAGATTAGCAATGAATTCCTTGACTAAGAGGGGATAGTGGTTACCAATGTTTGTGACGGTTTTCATAAGTTCTGCCTTCTCCAGGAGTTGGACAATGGCTTCTAGTCCTAGCAGCTCCGACGACAGGGTCTTCTCCGGGTACGCCGTTCTTTGAAACAGGAATTCCCATCTTTTCGCACCGTCTGCCGAGTGAAACGACACATTGTCGTAAGGAACACTCGACGTGTTCTTGACCGTCTTCAGGCTCTTTTCCTTCTTTGCTTCCCTTGCAGTAACCTCCTCTACCTCGTCATCAGTTGCTTCATCTACCAATCTCCTTTTGGAGACAACTTTCTTCCCTTTTTCCTTGACGGACATCTTCTTCTTTTTGTTGCTGGGGCCTCCAGCATCTATCACCTCCTTCCTCTTCTTGGTTTCCTTGAGTTTTTCAACCATCACAGCTAGACTTTCATTTTCTCCTATTACCTTCTTCTTCAGGGATGACAACACCGTGTGTGCTGTCTCGGCAGCATCTTCTGTCCCATCTTTTCTGGCATCCAGAGGAACTTCTTTTGTGTTAATTGTGGCGACACTGTTGTCCTTCTCAACTTCTTCCTCGGCTTCTTCCAAGTCAGCGACTTCTTCTTCTACTGCAGCCTCCTTTGTGGCTTTAGGAATGACATCTGTTGCTCCTTCTTCTTCTCCTTCTCCTTCAGCAATACGCTCCAACCCATGACTGACCGGGGTCAAGTCTTCCTTTTCTTCTCCTCCAGGATTAATCAGTTCCCCCACCACACCTTCTTGAGGTGGTTCTTGGTTTTCTAGAAGCGACTCCAACAAGTCACTATTTCTAGAGTTATCGGTGTTTGAAATAATGGAGAAGTCGATACCTGGGACATTTGTTGATACTGGAACAGGAACAATCTGCATGGACGCTTCTCGACTCCATTGGCCAAGATCAGTTTCCCTTTCTGGCCCTGTTAGGTCTGTCATGGAGAATGCAGAGCTTCCGGTTCGAGACCGTTTAGGAACTCGAGAAAAAGTGGGCATTGGGGCTTCCTCCGGTGAGGTTTCTTTGGGAGATTCTTCAGCTTTCTTCAGCGTCTTTGGTCCTTTAATTCAGACTCCATGCTTGTTGTTTTTTGGATTGCTTCTCTTGGAGCTTTTTGCTTCTGCTTTCTTGGGTGTGGATCGTTTACTCCCAGTGGCCTTCTTTGGTGCTACAGTGCTCCGAGTTTTCACCATAACTGTGGTTTTTCGTTGCAGAGTGTGAAGGTGAGGGAGATGGGAGCGAAAGCGAGAGGAGGACTAGGTTTTGATTTTGAGAACAGGTTGATTCAAATCAAATATGTTGAAGTCCAAGCGTATCTTTTGTGACCTTTCCTTCCTTTATATGGGCTTTTGGTATGCTTGGCCCAATGGCATGTGTTGGGATTTTGGACCGGTTCATGAAGAGGCACCAACTAACTCCTCTTAATCGTTTCTGCAACTTCTATTGCTCGTTGATGGTGCACAGACCGAGTGATGATCTGAGGTACTCAAATCTGCTCGCGTCTAATGCCTTTGTGAAAATATCAGCAAGTTGCTTCTCTGTAGGAATGTGCTCTAGGATGATCTTCTTATCTTCGACCAGTTCTCGAATAAAGTGGTGTCTAATGTCAATGTGTTTGGTCTTACTGTGTTGGACAGGATTTTTGGAGATGTTGATGGCACTGACATTATCACAATACAAAGTCATGGCTTCTTGTCTGACATTGTATTCGACTAGCATCTGCTTCATCCATAACAATTGTGTACAGCTACTCCCGGCAGCTATATACTCAGATTCAGCAGTGGACAAGGCAACACAGTTTTGCTTTTTACTAAACCATGATATGAGATTGTTGCCAAGGAAGAAGCATCCTCCAGATGTGCTCTTCCTATCAGATGTGTTTCCAGCCCAATCCGCATCACAATACCCCACTAGGGTCGAGGATGTGTCGAATGAGTATAATAAACCCAAGTCTGTAGTCCCAGAGACATATCTTATAATTATTTTAGATTGGGATAGATGACTAACCTTAGGATTAGCTTGATATCGAGCACATACTCCTACCGAGTAGGCAATATCTGGTCGACTTGCTATAAGGTAGAGAAGACTACCGATAATGCTTCTATATAGGTGTTGGTCGACGGCTTCTCCTGGATCATCTTTAGTTAGCTTGATTTGTGTAGCTGCAGGTGTCCTTTTATGTGAGGCTTTCTCTAGCCCAAACTTCTTGACAATATTCTTCGCATATTTGCTCTGAGATATGAAGATGCTGTCTTTTAGTTGTTTGATTTGGAAGCCTAGAAAATAGGTAAGCTCTCCCACCATGCTCATCTTGAATTCTGATTGCATCTGTTGAATAAATTGTTCCACCATTATTTTTGACGTCCCTCAAAAGACAATGCCATCGACATAAATTTGAGCTATTATCAAATTCCCGTCCTCATTCTTCAAAAATAGAGTCTTGTCGACTCCCCCTCTAGTGTAGCCGCTTTAAATCAGGAAATTTGTGAGCCTTTCATTCCAAGCCCTTGGTGCTTGTTTCAACCCATAGAGAGCCTTCTTGGGTTTATACACATGATCAGGATAGTAAGGATCAATGAATCCTTTGGGTTGTGACACATATACTTCTTCATTGAGGTCCCCATTCATGAATGCACTTTTGACATCCATCTGGTAGAGCTTTATCTGTAGATGGCATGATATTTCTAGTAGGAGACGGATTGCTTCAAGTCTTGCTACAGGAGCAAAGGTCTCATCGAAGTCGACTCCCTCAATTTGAGTATACCCTTGAGCAACTAACCTGGCTTTGTTGCGAGTGATGTTACCAAGCTCATCGGACTTGTTCTTGAAGATTCATTTTGTGCCAATGATATTTCCTTCACTTGGTTTGGGCACCAGTTCCCACACTTGGTTTTTCTCAAATTGAATCAGCTCTTCTTGCATAGCATTGACCCAATACTCATCATTGATGGCTTCATTGATATTTTTGGGTTCTGTCTTTGAAACGAAGCAAATATTGCCTATCATCTCGTTGTATTCTTCAGGAGTTTTTGACCGAGTCCGTATGCCTTCATTCAAGTCTCCAATTACTCCAGAGATAGGATGATTAGTCTGGATTCTTCGCGAGGGATTCTTGTTGCTGGTTTCAGGAACTGTCTCATCATTATCGACATTCGGACTAGCATCATCGTTTTCTGATTTGCTGCTAGCATATTCTCTGACATCAGTAATAACATTCTTCCTAGCATTGTTTGGAGGATAGACTTCGTTTTCATCTGTCGCATTTTCTAAGGCATCTTCACAGTCATCGTCAACAACAACATTGATTGATTCCATCATGGTCTTGGTTCGTTTGTTGAAGACCCGGTACGCACGACTATTCCTTGAGTAACCAAGGAAGATGCCTTCATCACTCTTTGGATCAAGCTTTCTACGAGGCTCTCTATCCGCCAGTATATAACAAGTGGATCCAAAGATGTGGAAGTACTTAACATTAGGCTTTCTCCCCCTCCATATTTCATAATGAGTTACTTACATACCTGGTCGGAGAGTGACTCGATTGTGGATATGGCACGCAGTGTTAAGTGCTTCTGCCCGAAAGTAAGTTGGTATGTCCTTGGCCAGCATCATAACTCTAGCCATCTCCTGTAGAGTCCTGTTCTTGCGCTCAACAATGCCATTCTGCTGGGGAGTGATTGGTGCTGAGAATTCATGAGCTATCCCTTCTGAGTTGCAGAATTCTGCAAATTTGCTATTCTCGAATTCTCTTCCATGATCACTACGAAGTCGAATTATTTTGCCAATTGTTTCCCCTTTTTCTCGTTAGACCTGGATGCACAGATTCTTGAAGATTGAGAATGTATCTGATTTGTCACGAGGGAAGTCAACCCATGTGTATCGTGAGTAATCATCTACACACACAAAGACATAGCGTTTTTCTCCAAGACTCTCAACTAGCATTGGCCCCATTAGGTCAACATGTATTAGCTCATGTACTCGAGAGGTGGTGATGTGTTGTAGCTTCTTGTGTGACATCTTGGTTTGCTTCCCAATCTGACATTCTCCGCAGATCTTTTCTTCTATTATTTTCAGGTTTGGTATTCCAGTGATGGCTTGCTCGGATATTGCCTTCTGCATGCTTCTAAGATTTAGATGTCCAAGCTTTATGTACCAAAGTTTGGTTTCTTCTGCTTTGGAGACAAAACACTTTGCTGCTTCGATATGTGATTCGGGGGACCAGATATAACAGTTATCCATTGAGTGGATTCCTTGTAGAATAGTGACTTGATCAGAGTCTTTTACTACACAGCCTTCTTTAGTAAATTTTACTTCCGAACCTAGATCACAGATCTGGCTGATGCTAATCAGTTTTGCCTTAAGTCCTTCTACAAGTAATGCTTCGGTTAGGCAGGAAGCTCCTGACTTCTTGAGCACTCCTTTTCCAATGATTCGTGCTCGAATCTCATCTCCAAAAGTAACATAGCAGTTTGTATATAATTTGAGATTGGAGAGAAACTCTGGAGTACATGTCATATGTCGAAAACATCCACTGTCGAGATACCAGTCCTTGTTTGTTGATGCACTTAAGGATGTATATGCAACATTAGCTCGATATACTAGGTTCTTAGGTCTTCATTCAAGGCGGGATGTTTTCTGAGGGGTTGGGAGATGCCTTTGATGTCTCTTTTGTGGTAGTTGAGCTTGCTTCCTCTCAAGAAGTTGAAAACAAAAAGGTCTTATATGACCTTGTTGACCACAGTAATGACATATCCATTAATATTGATAAGCTGGTCTTCTGTAGTATTGTTGTCTGCGTGGAGTATGTCTTCTGACAGTTGCTTGACACGAACATGTTGTAGACGATGTCATGGCATTTGTTGTAGGTCGTCCTGTAGGATGTGTTGGGGCATCAAGTGGTTTCTTGTCAACTATGGCTTGTTGTGGTACAAACTTCGCTACTGCTATTGAGGGGATATCGTGTGAGTACCCTAGTCCTGTCGTATCCTTGGACTGCTTTCCTACTGATAGGATCTTGTCAAGACTTTCTATGCTAGGATTCATCATCTTTACCGATTTAGTCATAAGACTAATTTCTCCATTAAGTCTGGTGATTTCGCGTTTTAGCTCCACGATCGTCTCTAGAAATCTAGACTTGTCGTTGGTAAGACTGATAATCCGTTCACCTTATTGATCAAGTATCAGAGTTTCCTTGATCCATCTGGTATGTAAGCCTTTGTATGCCTCGACTAGTTGCTCTTTAGTCCAATTCTCATTTGGAGTTGGATGGTGGTGGTCATCATTGAAATTGGTAGAATTATCAATGTTACATACAGGAGTAGTAGTAGTGAATGCAACAAAGTTGCTTACCTCTTCAGATCCGCTATCTTCATTGTCATCATCTGATAGGGTGGCATTGTAACCTCGTTTTTGTTGTTTGAGGAAATTTGGACATTCTCTACGGAGGTGGTCGAATCCTTCACATTCATGACATTGAAGTCCTTTGTTTTTGTTGTTTTCTTCCCCACTCCTGTTTGGACTTTCAAGACTTCCCCCTGTTTGAGCTTTTTGTGGAGCTTTGTTTCTGGCATTTGTTGTGGCATTCCGTCCACCCATTCGACTGAATCTTCTCATGACTTTGTTGTAATTTTTCGTGAGAAGGGCCATTGTAGCATCGATGTCTTCGTCAGAATCAAATTCCTCAGGATCTGGTTGCTTGTGTGTTGAGCTTTTTAAAGCAACTCTTTTGTTCCTTTTGTCGATGTTAGGCAGAGACAACTCACAGGTCATTATAGACCCCATCAGCTCATCAAATTTCAAGATCTTGAGGTCATGAACTTCCTCAATTACAGTGATCTTCATCTTAAACCTCGAGCTAAGAGCACGCAAGGTTTTTCTTACTAATTTTTTATCAGACATTGGTTCTCCCAGAGAATAGGATTCGTTGGCTAGATCACGAATACGAACATTGAATTCTGCAATTGATTCGTCCTCTTTCATGACAAGGGTTTCGAAGTTGGTTGTTAAGTATTGCAGTTTTTGTTCTCTAACCTTGGTTGTTCCTTCATATGCAACTGCAAGGATGTCCCATGCGGATTTGGCAGTTGTGTACGTGTTGATTAGTCTGAATACGTTCTGGTCAACGCCGTTGAAGATAGCATTCAGAGCTCGTGAGTTTCCCAGTGATTCCTCGTCATCATCATTAGTCCAATCTTTTTCTGGTTTTGGACCGATAGGATTACCATCGTTGTCACTGAGTTGTGGGGCATTCCAACCATTGATCACAGCTTTCCATGTTTTGTTGTCAAGTGACTTCATGAAGGCACACATTCGAGCCTTCCAATAGCTGTAGTTGCTTCCATCTAGAACAGGTGGTCGATTTATGGATCCTCCTTCTCTGGTATTGTCCATCTTGATCAAAATATTTGTTTTAGGAACTCACCTAAAGCTGTAGGTGCCTTCTCTGATACCAATTAAAATTTTGATCAATCTAGTCGTGTCAGATGTCACACACAATGTTACGTATGAAGCTATAACACTATGTATGACTTCTTGAGTAGACAACGCAGTACATAAATATAAAGCTATAAACAATAACACAGCAGATTGTTTACCAGTTCGGTGCAACGTCACCTACGTCTGGGGGCTCTCAGCCTAGTGGAAAGATTTCACTTATCAGTAATTCGTCAGAACATACAAGTACATGTGATCATCCCTAGATCTATACTTTATGCTACGTCTTACAGTGCAATCTATCTCAGGGTCTCCCCCTGAATCCAAGACTCCGTCTTGATTCCACTCTTCGAGCAATCGCCTTGCTCTGTCAGTTCAAGTCTTCGTACAACTTGGTGGTTGCGTGCAGTCTTCACTCACGCGATCAGTAAACCCTCAATCACCTAACTCTCAATAGTTATGTGATGCACAATATCCTTAGCTCAATCTGCAATCTCTCAGCCCGCAGACCTTCACGTCTAAGAGCCTTGCAAATTATTGCTAGGAAACAAATAAAGAACCACACGATTGCTAAGGGGGTAGCCTAAGCTTTTATAGTAATCGAGGATGAAAACTAACCCTAAAGGGTTTCCTCTTAATCGCCGTCTTTCTTCTTTCCAGAATCGGAGTCGTTCTGGAATTTCCTAATCGTTTTCTTGCTTTACTGCCGAAACTGCACTTTCCTGATTTCTGTCGATCAGGATGTTTGCCGAGACGCCGTCAACAATGTTACACAAGATGTCGTAGAAGATGCTTCGACATTCTTTGTAACATGTTCTTCAGTTCCTTTAAGAATCAGCCAATCTCTAAAACTGTCGTAACTACATCATACATCTCTTGTGTCAGGACAACGTCAGCTTCAAACTTTTTTGCATTTCTTCAGCATCTTGCATTCGGAAAATATAAGCACTTGCTTGTTGCAATTGACCACTTCCCATTAGACTTGGGTTTCTTAGCAACGCCTCCTTGAGGTTTCTTGCTCTTTTGTGGGATCCCTCTTGACCTCCACCATGTTAGCCACATATTGGCGAACAACTTTGGTTCAGTTGCTTTCGCGTTTTCGTCAACCATATCTGATACATCGAATAACGAAAACTATATCGAATTAAATAACGTGTTCACTTAGAACAAATAATTCAGATAACAAAAATCAGATCTTGCGTTGATGGAGTGTAGTTCTACCACGCAGAGAATCTGGTTCTACCTGTAGATAACGAAGTTCTACTCCACATAACGTCAAGTTTTACCCGTAGAGGAAGGTAGTTCCCCCACACAACTAGGGTGTTCCTGTACGTTGGAACCTGGTTGAAGTTGTCCCTACGCGTTCTATAGATAGATCAGGATTAACTGAGTCAAAAACTCACATCATTGCTCTATGTTAATCGTCTTTACGTGTTTCACTTGGACACAGATCAATTACATAATAACATTGATTGAATCGTTCTTACGTATTCCATAAAAGGAAACAGAATCGATTAATCATGCATCGAGCAACGCTAGACTATTATATTCATCAATTGAATAAATTAGGTCATCATCTTGTTTGACCAATTATGTCAAATCAGATTAACTCAATTGATGTGAAAATTCATGCGTCAAATTTACAACACTACATAAGTATCTCGTCCTCATAATCATTCAGTAAATTTGGAATATACACATACATATACTCATATCACACTTAGCATGTATATTCATCTATAATATAATAATACGCATGCATGTGTTATAACGTCCTTAGCATATATATAAATATATACACACGTCTATAAAGAGGGATTAATCACCGATTCAAGATCATGTGTATGTAAGCATCTAATGGTTATCATCATGTGTGTGAGATCCATATTAACATGATCATCAAGCAAAGAGTTAAACCAAAAACATGTCGTGTGTGTGTATGTGTATATATATATATATATATATATATATCTAAATGAAGAAGCATGATCAATATGAATACATATAAAATCCGACACTCAATATATGTAAGAACCAACACATATATACATATACCTATATGCATAACTCCATATTAATCACCAATAGCAACCACGAACATTAGTGATGAAATCATACCTTTACAATATGTATTAAGATCAATTTCATCCGTACCTTTTCATCACTACATGTAATTAGTAGATACCCTCACGAGAACAAGAATTCTCTCTGTCTCTGTACTTATAGTAATTGGCGGCTCTCTCACTTATAATCCGTTGAAATCTTACCAAGATGATTCCAAATAGGTATTTATCTGTTCATCGTATACGAATTGCTACACAAAACATATAATCATAATCTCATTAGATAACCCATTAATCCATAATTAATAAACATGTTTATCATAAAAAATTAATCAATTAAATTTCAGGATGTCACTTTAAGTAACATTACTGTACTAAGGGTGTAGCGGGGGCTACATATATCCAAAAATTATGAAATTAATTTCTTTGGATTCTTCTTTCCGTCCTCTACAACTTTATGCTTTTTGTCAAAACTTGATTCTGACCAGAAATGCTTCGTTCGGAGCCAAACATAAACGTTGACAATGCAGAATTTTTCAGGACAATTTTTCGATTCTTGTCGAATGCTCTGAAAAATAAACTTAAAACAAATATTAATAAAATCGTATTGTTGCAAAACAATATAACATGAAAGTTTTGTTAATATTCCTTGCAAGTTTCACTTAGAAACAAACTTGATTAATAAAAATATTAAGAAGTTTCGAGTAAACCGTTTTATCGAATCTGTTCGACTAATTGTCAAATTAGATTAATTCAGTCATGGTAACCTGTTCATCGGGTTAGAAAGTGTCTATGGAAATCATGAAAATCATGCAACTTAAAGCGTCTATGGAAATCATGCATATCATGCAACTTAAAAATTCGTCTCAAGATTGTTAGATACGGGGTTAGTCCATAAACGCAAATCATGCAACTTAAAGTATTCATTCAAACATGCAATAATAAAAGCAATTGAAGAAGACGAACACAATGAATAATACGTTATTATTATTGAATATCACTGTCACAATACAATAAGATTTACTTGACTTGTGAATCGATATTGGACAAATGAAAAAGGAGGAAACGATTATCGACGAGGCACGGTAATCCGCTTTCATTGTGACTAATTTTTCCCCCGTATGGACAGATCGCTCCCCGGATACAACGTCGATCGTAAGCGAACTCTGAACCGTGATGTAGAGGGAATCAGGCAAGAAGAACTAGAGAAAGAGGTTGTCGGGTAGAGTATTTTTTGATATTGTTTTCGTCTCTAGCGAAACTATCTATTTATAGGCTCATAAAGAGTTGAAACTTAAAATGAAAAAGGGAAAGAAATCATTACTAATTTCTTTCTTGGGGAGAAAGACTCAAAATATCGAAATATTCTCTTAATTTCCAATTAAGAGATTTTCCTTTTATTGACATAATATGACCACATTATTTCTCAATTTATAATTTAGAGAATATTATTTCATTTTCATGATTTTGGAAAAAATATTCATTCCCAAATTTACTAATTTGGAAAATATTTATTTCCGAATTACATATTGGAAAATATTATTCCCTATTTACAAATTAGAAAACTTCTATAGAGAATTATTTTGGGCCTAAGAAAATGTAGCGGGCTTCGGCCCTCAAATTTTCTGCACAACTCCTTTTCTCTGCAACATCATTTCAAGTGGTCATCTTTGAGATTTAATTTCTCATTCACCTCTTGTTCGTTTAGAGGTCGTGATATACCGTTGGAAAGCTCTCATATCCTAAACTATATAAGTGTGTTTCACATCATTATACGCCAAGTCGAAGCATTCCAAAATCACGGCTCAAGTTGACATATTCACTAGTTAACACCAAGGTTCTAAAAAACGCTAGGCGCTAATCGGGCGGACAACTCCCCAGAAGGATTAATCGGGGATTAATCGGATTAGGGGGGATTATTCGGATTTGTATTTATTTATTAATTTTTAATATAAAAATGAATTATGCTATATAAAAAATTTAAAAATATATAAAATTATAAACAAGTCGTGGGTGAGTGTGTCTAAACCAAGGTTCTAAAAATCGTTAAGCGCTAGTCGGGCGGACAACACTCCAAAAAAATTAATCAGAATTAATCGAATTTGTATTTTTTTTAATTTTAAAATAAAACCTAAAACATGTTGGAATTTGCTAGCAATATATTCATGTGCCTTGTTGTGCCTTACATGTTCCAATTTGGTAGCAATATTTCCTGGCATCAATTGCATAATGCATACAAATCCATGAAAATTACAAATCCACTTAAAAAGTTGACATCAATTTCAGATGCTAAAAAGACATAGGTTGGCTTGGGTCACATATATAGGCAAAAGATGAGAAGGTAGTTGGGTTACGTGTGTGGTGAGGGACTTGCCACGTAGAAAATAAAGGGTAAGCTGTGATTATGAGCTTGAAACTCCAACAATGACTGGACATACCGTTTTTTACCGCCGACTCGGGAAAATCGGAACGATGGACTCAAATTCGGCGCCCAGGCGCCGCCTGGGCCGTTTTCTAGAACACTTATGTTAACTTTTGCTATTTATATCAATTTGTCCAACATGTTCTCCCCAACAATCCCTAGTCTAGGCACTCATTGTGTAGTAATAATAGGTAGGACAATTATTTGTATGTTAATCAGTTGATACATTTGTTATACTATTGACTATATGATAGTGAAATCATTTTCACTAGAAAGAGTGCCTCCAGACGTAAGTATAACTCCACTTAAATTAAACAGTACGTGGCCCAAGCCACAATTATTCCTATAACAACATACCCGCTCACTTAGAAAGTTAGGGACACAAGCTAATACATCACATCTTCCAATGTGAGACTCTGTTGTCCAAAAACGTGTTGCTGCTAATAGAGAGTATGAGCTTAAAATTTTTGTTTTCTTTATTATGAGGGTAATTTCATCACTTTTTAAAAAAAATTGGTTCAATTTTAATAAAGATGTCTGTGACAGAAAAGTGTGACGATTAAATATTCAGATATATGTCCTTATTTCAAGTTCCACTTGCATTGAACCAAAACAATAATCCAAAATGAGAGTTGAGAAGTGTAAAGGTCGAAATCTTATTTATCTCTAAAATATATAACCGTAAAATTGAAAGAGCTCAAGCACCAAGGCAATAAATGAACACTAATATCCAATCAGAATGCACTATCAGTGAATAGATTTTATAAATGTAAGCCTCTTCACTTCAGGTATATTCATTAACTCATTCCCCAATTTATGAGAAATCTAAAACTTGGCTCGGTTTCAGTCAAGTATGGGATGCACAATTATGCTTTACCTGATGGGAAGGTTATTTACGGGAGCGAAGCCACACATATGTGGTTTGCTGTTGGTACCTCAGATATTGATGGCCATTTCACATCTTCTGTTCGTTTTCACCCGGTATCGGTGAAACGTTCTCATCAGAATGAACAAGAGAATGCACTAGTCTTACTCAATACTAATCAAAATTCAGGTTTTGTACTTGTCAATTATGTGAACATATTTTTTCTTTGCAATGTTCTATACTTGTTGAATACGATGGCATTATTTCTTTGTTAGAAAATGTTGTCTTGAGAAAAAAAATGAGCCCTTGGGTGTTAATAGCAGAACAAGTTCATGGAGACCTCTTCTCTTGTTTTCATCGTTTGAGGAAGCAAATGACGGTAGACAATTTTGAAGTAAGACCCAGTATAATTGCTAGGCTTGGCAAAGTTCTTTTCCGACTGTAAGTGTCACATTTCACTTCGTAGCTATTATATTTTTAAGAAAAAGGCAAAGTGGTTTGTATATTATAATACTTTTGCAAAAGATTGTTGTGTACTTTGTTAATGTCAAAAAACTTTGTAAACTTTGATTTCTTTTGTACAAAAATGATCAAATTGCTCTGAAATTAAGAATTTAAAAAGATCATTTTTAACTGAAAACTCATTGTAAATTTGATTATACAAGTTCTAAAATATTTCTTTTAATAATTCCTAATTTTGGGGCCAGTTTTGTCATTAACATACAAATACACACAATTTCCACACAAAAAAATGAAAGTTCACATCAAATTTTTTACATTATCAATATATTCATGTAAAAGTGTGTTAGTATATGACACATTTTTGCCATTTTCCCTATATTGTTTTTCAGTTTCAATTCTAATCTCCGGGCCTGTGGTTATTGCTGCTAAATTTGTTTCTGATTTTCAATACTATTTGTTTTGACATCATGTTACAATTGAATGCTATGTATACATATGTTACACAGGTCCCCATCGGGCTTAGAAGATGCCTGTAAACGTTCCGTCACTGGAACTACTCTGCGAAATTCGAGGAAAGCATTTTACACAGACCTTCCTGCTGAGTTGGACAACAATGTTCGTGGTGTTGCCGAGAAGATTGGACTTCTTAATGAGGAGAATGAGGATGTATACACTGTTGAGGTGAATATTATATTCATTATATACTTTCTTCTTTGTTCTAATTTAAGTGCTAAATGTAAACTCTCACTGTAAACAGATGTCTGATGAAATGCGAACGGATTCAACTTTGACATGCAAATGTCGCGTAAGGACAGAAGATAACAAACTCGAGCTGTGCAAGGTATTCAGAACCATTCTGATGTTGCCTTTTAAATTAGTATCAATGCAATAGTTATTTTTTGCTTACCATTGTTCTATATTTGTAGGTTGAGGTGAACCATTTACGGCACACGGTTGCAGACATATCCTGTGTTGATAAGAATTTGGACCTGAGGCTGATGCTATGCACCAAAAGAGTTGCAACATGTCTCACTGTGAGTCCTAGTGCCGTTATGTTGTTGTCCAGCATTATCTAAATTTGTATGTTACAATGTACAATATCTTATTGTGTAGGATGAGGAAGAGAATATTACTATTAGAGGTATACTTAATTCTGCAACACTGGATCCCGCTGCAAAGGGAGGACTGAGATGGCCATCGTCTGGAGAAGTGTTTTCGAGTGGTAGATTCCGTGTCGTTGGGGTTTGGCATATAAAGCCTACAGCTTATAGAAACTCGTCGATGAGGCTCAAGGTACGAAATGTTGATCGTATTGATTTTAGAACATCGACCTGGGGAGCTAGCACTGAGATCAATTTGAAGTTGAAGGGAGTACTTTCAAAATTACAGGTAACCATTCCGTATGATTATAGAATACGGGAACAACCCGACTAATTTGCACCTAAGTTTACATGTCTCTAGCTTGCCATATCAATGTGTTCTCTTTTATTTTTCTACATGTTCATGATTTTCTTATCATCTTAAAAATTGCTGTTTCTTTGCCTACAGAAAGAAGCTGAGATTGGACTGGTGTGGGATATGCTGAAAGAGAACTTGACAGTAATATGGGACAATTTCTTGTGTTTTGATCACTCTTTGACATGATGTACTTTATCAGACTTATTCATCTTGTATTTGTGGGGTTATAGTCATGGTTTTGCACTTTCTTAACCTTGGAAAATCTTTGTATTAGTTTTAGCTTTTGCTCCAGTAAAATGGTTGATAACCTCGCTTTTGTTCTCACACTAAGCAATTTTCTTTTGTATTGGTAATAAGTATCTAGCACAAGTCAAAACAAAACAAATAAAGACACTTCCCTTTTACATATCATTAAAATGATTTTAAAACCAAGACACTTCGACAAGTTTGGTGTGTACCACTATCTGAATCCACCTATAGTAAAATATTGTGCTTGTCTGCCATTTATCGCGAGATTTACTTTGTAATTAATGCGGTGAGAATTGAGATTGTGCTTGTCTGCCATTTTTCGCGAGATTTACCTTGTAATTAATACAGTGAGAATTGTGATTGATCTCAAGAGAGTAGAGAACAACATCTCACTAGGCTAAACTCAAGTTTAGTATTTTAAGGCATATATTAGTCATCACTACACCTAGAATCATTACTTAATCTTGAGACATTATACATGCCAATGAGTTGAGTGTCTGTGGTTCGTTAAAGTGAATTGCAAAAAAAGTGTTAGTTAAGTAGCTTGTGATTTAAAAAAAGTAAGAGAACAACAAAAAGGATACTAATAACTCCATTTCAAACATGTAGTCGCATGAATTACAAAGCCTTGGCCCTTTATTAATCCCCGTGGAAGAATGACTAGTGTTTAATTACATACTCTATATTACTTGGTGAGTGTTCATTTACTCAACACTAATTCGTGTTGCGAGAGCGACACGTTTTGGTCGTACAAGTTGACGCCGTTGCCCAGGATTAATCAACGATGGTTTAGTTTTGAAGTGTGATTTTGTCTTGAAAGTGTTTGATACTCGGGTTTGTTTGTTTGAAGGTATCGTTACTAGTGCATGACCATGCGCGGGGACGGATTGAATTCGATTATATTCCCCAAATAGAGGCGTATTGTAGGCGCAACAAGGCGTTGAAGAAGAAATCTCAAGAAGTAGTAGAGATGTCACACGCGTCGGGAAGAGGAAGCAATGGGAGCCCGGCGGCTCGAGATGCTGTTAGAAGTGAGCATGGTAGGGAAGAAGTCGATATGCGAGGGGAGCATGTCGAAGATGACTTTGTGGATGGAAAGGAGGATGAAAACAACACGCATCTCACTCATCAAAACCATCATGAGGAGCGAGTGCACAATCAAGGTCCTCATCCTCCAAGATACAGGGGACGGGAAGAGCACATTTATCGGATGCATAATTTTGAGCTCCGACCGATGATGCTTAGTGTCCTCCAAACCAACCCCCAATTCAAAGGGGACGGTGACGAGACACATTGTCATTTAAGGATGTTTGATCAAGTTGTGGAAACTACGGCGTGAGGTGATGTGGGACATTTATGCTTCTTTCCGAGCTCAAATATCCCCCATCTTAGCACGTTTTTTACCTTCGTTTCTGTCATTTGAGGGCCAATTAGTGCGGAGATCTACCAAGGGCTTGAAATGTGTGCAGGGACAACTTTGGAAGGTGTTAGAAGCAAAACCGAAGCAAAAGAGGAAGGTAGCTTGCAGCTCAAGAAACCAGGAGCAAGAAGAAAAGAGGATGCCACGATCGTGACACTACAAAGTTGGGACGACAAAGGCTTTGTCACGATCACCAGAACGATCATGACGATTCGTCGTGGCAAAGGCAAAATTGGGTTGTCACGGACCGGCCACGATCGTGACAACTTTGTGACAAGAAGACAACAAAGGCACGAGTCACGATCATGACACCTTTAGGCACGATTGTGACCAATACAATCAAGAGCAATGACGATTGTGACACCTTCAGGAGCGATCCCTACGAGCGATCGTGAGACCTTTTGAGAAGATCGTGACATAGGCAAAATCTGCGTTTTTATAAATAGTAAAGAGCTAGGTTGACCTAGGGACTACCTTTTTTACCACCACTCAAGACTTTCAGCCTCTCTACATAGCTTGCCACCAACTCTTTCTCAAGAACACTATTCCGTTGAAGAAGCCAAACAACTTCAAATCCACCAAGACCAAGCATTGAAGCAAGAAGATTCCCCAAGAAGAGCAACAAAACTACACTTTGAAGACCTCAAGCCCATCACGGGCCATAGTTTGCTCTTTCTTGTTCCCTTAGCTTCTTTTGTTTCTTTTTCCTTGTATTTCACTCTTACCACCATGGTTGTAGGCAAAACACTTACAACCATGGGTGCTAGACCATTGTATGAAGATTGAGACTTTTCAAGTTTGAGTTATATATTCATGTTTGAGCATATATGTGTGAGTTTACTTATTTGAATGCTTGATGACGAGTTATATTTTCATGGGTGAGAATTTGTGATAATATAGGTTTTAATCTTGCACTTGAGTGTAGCTATATGTTTGCATGTGAGAATGTGTTGATATTTTGGTTATATGAAAGTTAACTTGAAACTTTTTCGAGAGGAAGGTTAAGTAGAGACATAAGTATGCTCAAAGTGTAGAAGCCTAGCTTCTTACTTCAACTCGAAAATAGTTGCACGTATTGCTTCGTAATGTCAATGTAACATCCCGATAGGGTAGTTAACGTTAGGAAAGGTTTACCCGAGAGGATAAGCATTTAAGGCTTAGATCGCTCACATTGCTCTTGCGTGTTTATTCAACTTGAAATGGTTCATCGCCATCGGTCTAGCACCCGTGGTGGCTAGCATATTTAAGGGAAACTCGTGGATTGTTGCTTGTTAAGACTTTTCGATTAGTGTGTTCCTTGTGTTTAAAGTTCGTTTTCATTGCAAATTGTCAGTATAATCAAGAACCCAACAACTTAAAACTTAAGTAATTTCAATACATTCTACAACACACTGAACCATAAACTAAACCACTTTTATACCCACAAGTCGATCCTTGAGAGTTCGATCCGGCAAAGCCGGAAACACAAATACTTGAACGATTAAAGGGCGACCTTTTCTCGCCTTTCAAGATGGCGCCGTTGCTGGGGATCTAAAGTGTTTGAATGTCTTAGTAGTAGTTCGTTTTTTTGTGTTATTTTTATTTTTATTTTTCTAACGTTCGAAGTTAAAATTTACTCAAGCTTTGTTTGCCTCATAGGTAGTAATTAGTGCATGACCCGGTCGTCCAGACCGCCCCAAATTTGCACTCAATCGTGAAATTGAAGCTACTTGTAGGCACAACAACGCAAGGAGAAGACAAATGTTGCATCACGTCACAGTTATTATCGGAGAAGATGAAGAAACGCCCGAGTTGAACCTTGACGTTGATCCGGACCGAAGGGTAGTCTATGACCATCCGCTAAGAGAAATTTCAAGACAGAATGCAAACCCTAACTCGGGCGAAGCAAGAGGAGGAATCGGACAACATGGGAACCCTAACCCTCTCCCTCAAGGTGGGGAGCAAGTACCAAGACAACATTTTCACCCACCACCTCAATGGGGGGATCAAGCACCACGGGATCAAGCACCAAGGAATTTAAACGTTCCCCAAGGGCCTCGAATGGTACAATTCCAATACCCCGAACGACTTTTGAAGTCAAACCGATTATGTTGAGCCTCTTAGCCACAATCCCTCAGTTTAATGGCCTAAGTGGTGATCAACCTCACGTCCATTTGCAAAATTTTACCCGGATTTGTGATTTGATTGGAGGCAACATCCCTATCGAACTATTGAGTAGTCGTCTCTTTCGATTCTCTCTAGCAGGACGAGCACTTGATTAGTACTTAAATCTCACAAACATTAAAGTCGATAATTGGGAGTGGTTGAAGGAGGCATTCTTCATTCGATTCCTCCCGAGGTGGAGGACCGTCGATCTTAGAAGCGAGCTTTTCTCTTTTAGGCAATTGGATCAAGAATCATTGCACGAAGCTTGGGAAAGGTTCAAACTATTGTTGAAGAAGTGTCCGGATCATGAAATATCCGACCGGGGGTTGAATGAAATCTTCTTTCGAAAGGTGAATCCAACCGCTAAAATGGCTCTCAATGCGGCCGGACGTGGAGCTCTATTAGATCTAAACCCCGTCGAAGCTTATGAGGCAATAGAGAGATGTGCGAACAATTACTTCCAATGGGAATCCCCAAGAGAGCCCGCTCACTGACAAGTAGACGCGGTAAAGGAGAACCAAGCTATGATGGAAATTTCAAGCAAGTTGGGAGAGATGTTAAAGTAAATAAAGGGGAGCGGAAGTGCAAATTCCTTAGCAATGGAGGATGAGACAACACGGAAAGAAGGAGGATGCGATATATGTGGAGACCCGAGCCACGAATACGAGCAATGTGGGCACAATACCCAAGGCGTGGCTTATGTCAATGAACAATCAACAATTCAATCAAGTGACAACACATCAAGGTGGACTACAAAGACAAGATCGGAGTTACTACGGAAATTCGGAAAATGGGTACAACAATGGGAATCAAGGGAAAAGCGCATATGGAAACCGATATAGCAACAGCCACCGTAGCTACAATAACAAAGATCACAATTACAACAACGATCGTAGTTTTAGTAATGATCGACAATATAACAACATTTCTGGAGGCTATGGGAGTAATCAAAGAAACATGCATTGGAACCGAAATTATGCCAATGTTGGAGGTAGGCCTTCGAATTACGGAAATGGAGCTCATCAACACCAAGCCTCATCATCGGGTCATGATACTGGTGATGGAGGAGTCAAGGACTTACTCATTGAGTTCATGAAGAAGTAAGAGGAAGCAAATAGCCTTTGGAAACACAAGTAGCTCAAACCCATGCCCCTAGGCAAGTGGGGGGTTTGCCAAGCGACACGGAGAGGCCACGACCTCATGGAAAAGACGTCAAGGTTATCACCCTTCGGAGTGAAAATTTGCTTCCAGATCCTCAAGGGTCAAGTTCGGGTGTGGAACAAGAAGAAATAAGTCAAGAACCCCAAGAGGGCGAAGACCTTGTGGAGGGTGAAGAGGAATTGCCGGAAGTTGCACCAATTCCGGCTAAGGCAAGGGATGTAGAGGCAACCACGCCCGTAGAGGCTTATGTTCCGCCACATCAACGACTCCCATATCCTCTAAACCCAAGGAAGAGCAAGATAGATGACAAACAATTTGCTCGGTGCCTCGATGTTCTCCGTCAAGTCACAATAAATATCCTGCTCATAGATGCATTGGGGGAGATGCCAAAATACCACAAATTTTTAAGGAAATCCTTGCTGAGAGGGAACGACTACAAGAATGTTCGGAGATCAAGCTTAGTGAAGAGTGTAGCACAATTGTGCAAAACAAGCTCCCTCCAAAGGCTAAGGACCCGGGAAGCTTCACTATTCCGGTAGCAATCAACAATCCCCAAGGCTTGATGTCTCTTTGCGATCTTGGTGCATGTATCAACTTAATGGCATTGTCTCTCTAGAACAAGCTGAAGATTGGAAATATGAAAAAGACATCCGTTATTCTCCACCTTGCAGATAGATCCACGGTGAATGTGGAAGGATTTCTTGAGGATTTCCTAGTTCGAGCCGGAAAATTCATCTTTCCGGCCGACTTCGTGGTACTCAACTTTCCAGCCGATAGCGAGGTTCTATTATTGCTAGGCAGACCCTTCCTCGCAACAGCGTACACCATTATCCGCGTCAAGGCAGGAATCCTAGAGATGACAGTTGGGAGCGAGACCGTTTATTTCAATATTTTCAAAGGAATGAAGAATCCTAATGCAGATCTACCTACATGCTCGGTGGTGGATATAGTCGAGGAAGCGGTGAAGGCTAAGCTAGAAGCAATTGTGATGAAAGAAGACAATGATATAAATGCCATAGTTGTGGGAGAGGGAAGCGAGATGGAGGCAAGATTCATGAGGGAACCAACCACCCTAGAGAGGGTGGAATGCCTAAATATTGATACCTTGTATGATAAGGCTAGGACGACACCTATGAAGAAACCATCTATTGTGGAGGCCCCCGAGCTCGAATTGAAGGCGCTTCTTGAGCATCTCAAGTATGTGTTCCGAGGCTCAAATAACTCTCTTCCGGCAATTGTTTCCTCATCCTTGAGCACGACACAAGAAGAAAGATTGGTACAAATTCTCAAGGAACACAAGAAAACTCTTGGATGGAGCATCGCACACATCAAAGGAATTAGCCCTTCAAATTGTCATTATAAGATCGTACTCGAAGATGAAAAGAAAGGGTCCATCGAGCATCAAAGAAGACTGATCCGGCAATGAAAGAAGTCGTCAAGAAAGAAGTCATCAAGTGGCTCAATGTTGGAATCATATTTCCAATATCGGATAGTTCTTGGGTGAGCCCCGTGCAGTGTGTGCCTAAGAAGGGTGGGATCACGGTTGTTGCCAATGCTAAACGCGAGCTTCTACCCTCAAGGACAATTGTGGGGTGGAGGATTTGTATGGACTACCACAAATTGAATGAGGTAACCAGAAAAGACCATTTTCCGCTTCCTTTCATCGACCAGATGCTAGATCGACTTGCGGGAAATCAATCTTATTGTTTCCTCGATGGATACAGTGGATATAATCAAATATGCATTGCACCTTGAGACCAAGACAAAACGACATTTACAAGTCCATTTGGCACGTTTTCTTTCAAAAGGATGTCATTCGGGTCGTGTAACGCTCCTGCAACTTTTCATAGATGTATGATGGCAATATTTCTTGACACAACGGAAGACTTCCTGGAAATATTTATGGATGATTTCTCGGTGTTTGGGAAGTCCTTCGACCATTGCCTTTGTAATCTGGGAAAAGTCCTAGCTAGATGTGAAGAGACGTATATTGTGCTAAACTGGGAGAAATGTCATTTCATGGTGGAAGAAGGAATCGTACTCGGACACAAGATATTCGAGAAGGGGATAGAGGTTGATAGAGCCAAGGTCGAGACAATTGAGAAGCTACCCCCGCCGAGTTCGGTTAAGAAAATTCAGAGTTTCTTAGGGCACGCCGGGTTTTATAGGCGATTCATAAAAGACTTTTCCACAATAGCCAAGCCACTATGTGGGCTATTGGAGAAAGGAGCGAAGTTCATATTCGATGACAAGTGCATGGAAACCTATACAAGACTAAAGGAGATGTTGGTTTCCGCGCCTATAGTGATGCCTCCCGATTGGACACGTCCCATCAAAGTAATGTGTGACGCGAGTGATCTTGCACTTGGAGCCCAGCTTGGATAAATGCATGATAATATATTTCGGGCCGTGTACTATGCAAGCAAAACACTCTCGGGAGCACAACTCAATTACAAAGTAACGGAAAAAGAGCTATTAGTCGTCGTCTACGCATGCGAGAAATTCCTCCCCATCTCATCAGGACAAAGACGAGAGTTCACACGGATCATGCGACGATAAAGTACCTTCTCGCCAAGAAGGAGTCTAAGGCAAGGCTCATTCGTTGGTCCTACTCTTGCAAGAATTTCAAGTAGAAATCGTGGATAGGCAAGGAAGGAAGAACCAAGTAGTCGATCACCTCTCAAGGCTCGGGTAACCAAACGAGAAGGAAGGATGTTGTATTCAAGAAGCATTTCCGGATGAACAACTCTTTGTAGTCTTGGCAAGCAGGCCATGGTACGCGGACATAGCTAACTACCTAGTTGGTGGAATTATACCTCCAGATATGAGTTCAAGTCAAAAGAATAGATTTTAGCACGAGTGCAAAGATTATTATTGGGACGAGCCCTATCTCTTCAAGCAAGGGGTATATCAAATCTTCCGACGATACATCCCGGAAGACGAGGTACAATCTATTTTAACTTCATGTCATAATTCGCCGTATGGCGGTCACTACTCGGGTGAGAGAATCGCTTTTAAAATTTTGCAATCCAGATTCTATTGGCCTTCAATTTTCAAAAATGCGTATACTTTTGCCAAAAGTTGTGACAAATGCCAAAGGGCGGGAAGAATTTTCCGCCGTCATGAGATGCCCTGCACAAATATTATTAAATTAGAATTATTTGATGTGTGGGGCTTGGACTTCATGGGGCCATTTGTCTCATCTTTCGGCAAAATGTATATTATAGTGGTCGTAGACTATGTTTCAAGATGGATGGAAGCGGAGGCATGCTTTGCCGATGATGCAAAAACCGTGATAAGATTCGTTAAGCAAAATATCATATCTCGGTTTGGTACACCTAGAGCTATCATTAGTGATAGAGGTTCACACTTTAGAAACAAGATCTTTAAGGCACTCGCAAAGAAGTTTGGGGTTAAGTACAAGATGTTCGTGGCTTACCACCCTCAAACTAACGGTCAAGCCGAGGTTGCGAATAGGGAAATCAAGAGAATTCTCGAAAAAACCTTGAGGCCCACTCGCAAGGATTGGTCTTTGAGACTCGATGAGGCATTATGGGCTTATAGGACCGCTTACAAAACATCGCTTAACATGTCACCTTATCGCATAGTTTTCGGTAAGGCATGCCACCTCCCTCTTGAGATAGAGCATAAAGCCTATTGGGAAATCACTCATTGCAACTTGGATCCTGAATTGACGGGATCCAAGAGATTATTGCAACTCGAGGAACTCCAAGAGTGGAGGAGGAAGGCCTACGAAAATAATGCCATTTATGTTAGGATTGTGCCCTAAACCAATGTAATAAGTTAATCTACATTGTAATGTTTTATCATTTTTCGAATTAATAAAACGGTATCATATTACTAATGTGTTGTAGTAATATATTGAATGTAATTCGATCTATATCATTATGTGTATAATCACTAATAGTAGAATTGTAGATCAGAAAGAATTACATTTGATGTGTCCCTGATCAGTCAAGCTTCATTAAGAAGCGATCAGTATGAGACTAACTCTTTGTGATCACTATCTACTGATCATGGCAAAGTAATGCCGGAGTTATATCATAGATATCATCAGGTCGATTGTATTGGACGATCCGATGATGAGTATGCAGCATAGATACTGTCATGAGCATACTCACAAATCGTAGCTTGTCATTATATCCTAAGACCAATGAGTCTTTGTATGCACTATGTAATGAATCTCTAAGTTTGAACTAGTCTAACGTTACCTGTAAAAGGGTAGCCATAAGGGCTCTGATTGGCTTGGTTATGAATTACATGAGTGAACTCGAAAGACGGCTGAGGGATTTATCACTCATACTCCGGTATGGGAAAGATATCCATTTAGGCCACTTGATAAGTATGACTGAAGGAATAGCATGGCCATGCAGGTGATACTTTAGTATCAGCTTTCAGTCATCTCAGATATCAAGAAATAGTGATTGATAAATTAGGATGACGGTTCTATGCCTATTGATCAATCTGGATATCGGTATGATAAAAGGATAGTGACATGTACGATAACAGGTTAATCATCGATAATCACGGGCGTTGGGTAATCATAATGTCTTGCTATAGGCCACTTATGATGGAACGGGTAAAATAGTAACTTTACCAGTCTGCCAACAGGTCGTGAGCCTAGAGGGTCACACACTTTAAGTACAGTATATAGCAAATAGAATTGGATGGAAATTGGGAGAATCCGCCTTTCAATTTAGTCAAATTGAAAACGATACGGTTGATTTCTGGCCTAGGTTTATAACTAAACGGTTGAGGAAATCAGATTAGAGGGATTGGACAGGTTTAGCTAAACTGTTTAATTAGAACCCAAATTAAATGGGTTTAATTAAACTTTAGCTAATTGGGCTTCCAGCCCATTCTTGATGTTAATTGAGATTGGGCTTAAGTTTAATTAAGAGTTTTTTAAGGGTTTAATTATGTGAAAAATAAAGATAAATAAAATCATATTTTTCCATAATTCTAACCCTAATAACATCTCTTTTCGGCTCCCTCTCTCTCTCCTAGCCGACCCTCCCTCTCTCCTCCATTGCTAGGGTTTTTGCTATTCTTCTACACACAAAACTAGTAAACTTGTGTGTATAATCCTTGGTATTAGGTGATGTGCTTTTGTGGACTATCTAGAGAACACATATTCTTTGTGTTTGATTGATTCCCAAAAGGAAATTTTCAGATTTGAATGTTCATAATATATGCTGAAAGTTTTTCACATAAGATCTATATTATCGAATTCCATGGTTAGATTCTTGTCCGCTGCGTGTAATTAAATCTATGGAACCCATGGAGTTCCTTCAATTTATAAGGAAAAGACTAAAGCGTGGCATGACAAACATCTAGTTAAAAGAACTCTTGAACCCGGATCTTTAGTGTTACTCTACAATGCTCGCTTGCATATTCACCCCGGCAAGCTCAAATCGAGATGGTCGGGGCCGTTTAGAGTTTTTAACATGTTTGTCAAGTGGAGCTTCAAAACTTGCAAGATAAGGCTGTCTTCACGGTGAATGGACAATTGGTAAAGACTTACCTTGGAAGCGATGGGGAGGTGGACATTCATGATGAAGAAGAAAATGATGGGCAGAGAAAAGGCGGTGTGGTAGCAGCGGAAAGGGAATTTGAAACAATTATGTTAGTTATGGTTGATCTCGAGGAGATTGAATGAATTGTTCGCCGTCCCGTCGAGCTAACAACGTTAAGCAAAAGCGCTACTGGGAGGCACCCCAACTTCGAACTTTCTCTGTGAATCCATGAATTTATAGATTAGATTTTTCTTCATGTTTGTATCTCTTAACAAATTGACGAGTTGTGTCGTTTTAGGTAAAGGTGGATAATGGCGCCAACTAAAGGAAGAAGCAAAGTGCAAAAGGCGCCACCATCCATACTACATAAGCACGAGTCGCGAAGCTAAGTTGGACCAAAAGACATCCAAGAAGGTTTGATCACCCTCATATTTGGATACGAAAGGTCCTCTTGATTGGGTTAGCGCATGGATTGTAAGAGGACTAGCACGATTTTGTATATTTCTATGGTACGATGGAGAATAAAGTGTGGTGTGTACTTCATACACACCACACTAAGGCCAGGTTGGATTCATGATAGCTTGAGACCTCGCAAGAGCATTAAGTGACAATCAAGTTTTATCAAAGTGAGGTCGGGGTGTGAAATTAAGTGTGGTGTGTTATTCATCACACACCACACTCGAGTTTTGTTTTTTGATAGATTTTCAAGCTATGTGCAGGAAGAGGGAGTTGAAACCCGCTTGAAACAAAGAGTTGAGCAACAAAGAAAGAAAACCAAGAAAGAAAACCAAGAAAAAAAAAGGCATGTCATGATCGTCGCGGAAGATGGCACGATCGTGACACCTATATTCTTCCAAGGAAGGGCATGTGTCATAATAGCTGAAACGATCGTGGCGAATTGTCGTGACAAAGGCCAAAACAAGCTGTCACGGAGTTGCCACGATCGTGATAGCTTTGTGACAAGGCAGAACCAGACCGAGTGCCACGATTGTCACGACAGACACAACGATCGTGACAAAGACGAATTGGGCGAGACAGAGCAAGGGTCACAATCGTCACAAACCTTGACACGATCGTGGTATAGACGAATTGGGCGAGACAGAGCAAGCATCACGATGACCGTAACGATCGTGACGAAACGGCGTGACCAAGGCAAATTTGGGCTGCCACGAACCTGCCACGATCGTGACAGCTTCGTGACAGCCTTATCCAGGAGTCGCAGCGACGGTCGTCACGATCGTGGCGCGCGGCCTGTCACGATCGTGACACCTGTGTTTAAAAGAAAATTCAGATTTCTTTTTCTCTCTCACGCAACTAACCTTAAAATCCTCCCTTCTCTCTCGACTTCTCTTGCTGGAATCCACCACTACCAACCACCAACCCCTCAAACCTTCACCTACACACCTCCCACATCAATCCCCAACACTATATCAACTCTCCCCTCTACAGTCTTGACCCAAAATCCGAAAAAGCTAAAGAAGAACATCGAGCCCGAGGGCTCGGGTTCGGGAAATCAAGACCCGACCAATCCTCCACCACCATAGCACGTGATTGTGCGTCTTTCTTCTCTCCGAACGATGCCTCCCGATCCCGAGGTCGGGGTACCAAATGAGCCATGCCACATCTTCACCATAGCCAAGCAAAGGGAGCGGTTCGAGGCATTCAAGGACCTCCCAATGAAGAAGAACAGGTATTTCGACCAACAACTCTGCTATGATATAAAATTATGGAGGAAATTGGAAAGAAAATCGTCTACCCTAGGTTGGCCAGGCATGCTTGAATGGCAGCCCCCTGTTTACAAGGCCCTCACATTAGAGTTCCTAGCAACTCTCCATATGCTCGCTAGTGACATGACCCAGCTCCGGTTCAGATTGTGTGGCCAGAACTTTGCCATCACTTTGAACAATCTGACGCACATTTTCAGGTTCATGGAAAAGAACACCGAGCAATGGGACCTCAAGGATAACACCGACCTTTGGAATGAGTTGACTGCCCAAGTAGGTTATAGAACCCTAAACAAGGCGCATAAGGTTCCTGAATGCGAGGTTGAGCTTATTTATTTGCACAAATTCCTAGGGGGAACACTATTTGGGATGAAGAATACGTAGTATGATGTAAACATGAAGGAGTTGTGGGTGCTTATGGCCTACAAGAGAAATTTGAGGGCACCATGGGAGGACATTACTTGGGATCAACTCCGGTCCTTCTTGAAGGAACCCTCTGCAGCCGAGCTCTATTGTGGCCACATTGTGTCTCAAATTGCCTTCAAGATGCCGATCAATGCATTTGATGATGGTCAAGGATTTGGGTAAGGAGCGAATTGCGACAGTTTATGTTGGAAGGGTCAACGGAAGCAACGGTGGATTTAGTTTATTTGCCGATATTGAAGAAAATACTGGAAAATATCACAGTTGAGAAGCAATTGGATTGGAACCCAGCACCACCGGGAACCACTGAACCAACCGGGGAAGGAAGCAGTAGCCAAGCCGTGGGTGCGAGCTCTCTCACTCCCGAGCAATATCAAGAATTGCTCGATCAATTCAAGGGAGTGAACACCCGCATTGACACCGTTGTGAAGAATCAAGAAGACTACCAAAAGGAGACCACGACGCGATATGACGGGATGGCACGAGACATTGGAGAAATTCTTGGGTACATGTGAAGGGCCTACCAAATGCCGGGGAACCAATAAGCCTATTTCGACCCGCAAGGGGGATATGCTCCTCACGAGCAAGCTAACGAGGCTAACCCCGACGGTGAGGAGGACTACCCAAATGCTTACTTCATTCCCGATAAAGATGATTGAGAGGTACAACCTCTCCTTGCTCGTAGCTTGCTTTAGTTTGTGGTTTTAGTTGGATTTACTTTTGGAATAATGATTTTGGTTGAAACTTTTGCTTGGATGATGTTTTTGATTGGGAGCCCTTTTGGGGTTGGCTCCCTAGATTTACTGTTTATTGGACACCTTTTTGGTGGATTTCTTGATGATGATGCTAGTTTTTATATTGCTTGTGAGCATCGAATTTTTGATTATTTTTGGTTGATCATTTGCTTATTGAAGAATTGCGTTTTTGAGCAATTTGAAAAAATACCAATGAGTACCCTACTTCTAGCTTGAGAACGATGATTGTGCATGATAGGTATATAGGTTCGGATGATTTTATATGAGATTCTTCACATGAGCAATGCATCTTACTTTTGAACCTCGATTTAATTATATTGCACAATTGTAACATTTCTTGCATCCCCACTCGTGTGTCGTGTTTAGAACTAGCAACTCGACCACACTCGGTTTCGGACCAAGGGTTAGAGACCGTGGGGAGGAGACCGTAGGCCTTTGTTGAATCGGTTGAGCCTAAAAAAGCTACCCTATGCTATTAACTCCATTGTGCCCGTCCGGCCCAAAAAACCTTTTTTATCACAATCCCACACTACAAGCCCATGTACCATCTTTCATTCCTATACTCTAAAGGACATGTGAACCCGTGCACTCATCGCTTAGTTGCTTCGTCGAGAGTGGGGACATATAGATGTTAGAGTAAACAAATGTATAAGAATACAAGTTCATGATTAGGATTTGGGGGGAGGAATTGGCTAAAAGTCACATGACTACTCGGTTTGATATGCACAAAGGATAAAGGTGCAAACAATATAGCGAACCAACCACAAATGAGTCAAGAGGAACTTTACCTCAAAAAGAAGGAGGAAAAGCAACGATGCAAGTAACTTGATGAGAATGCTATCTATAAGAAGATTCTTGAGTTGGGGCAAAAACAAAAAGAAAAGTGATCCAAAAGAAAAATAAAAAATAATAAAAAAATAAAAATAAAAAGGTGAAAAAAGAAAAGAAAATGGTGTAATAAAGCCCCACTCCAAAGAATGAGTTAAGAAGAAGACAACAAAGATAACTAGTACCTACAATGATGAACGAGAAAAAGTTAGTGACATGATAAATAAGAGCTCAATTATTGGTTCTAGAAAGGAACCGGGGGATGGTGAGTGAGTTGAAGGGTAGGACATCTTAGGAGGAGAACAAGTTCGGGGAGAGAATTGATGTAATGAGGATTAGTGAGGAACGAGGCAACTTTGTGGTGGTGCACTGCAAGATACACCGTTTTGATCTACTAAGCTTACCACACGAGCCTAAACCTACATTACAAGCCACAAAAGCCCTACGTGTGTGGTCTTAATTCCTCATGTCTCTGACCATGTGATCAAGGGGACCCAGTTTAGTCACTATGAACACCAACGCACGAGGGGAAAGGGATTTGAAATGATGTAAGATGTGCTATGATGTGTAATGTTAAAGTAAATGATTGGTTCAAAATTAGTAAACATACATTTCCCGTGTTTTGATTGTCATATGCCTTCACTAGCTTATATGCCTTGTCATGTATATTCTTGTTCCCATGTTGGTTGATCTGAGACAATTCGCCATTGTAAGTGCTCAAGTGAACCTAGGAGTTAAGTAAGTTTTCAACAATCATGTTAATTGTGTTTTTAGGTTTTTTTAGTAGAAGGTGTTGGACTTGAAACCCTCGGGAGAAGCCGAGCTCCCCCCCCCCCCCCCCCCCCCCCCACGTGAGAAGGTCACGGGGTACCTAAGTCGGCAAATTTGCGCTTGTTTTTCTTTTCGGGGACGAAAAGTTGCTAACTGTGGGGTGGTTGATGTGGGACATTTAAGGTCCTTTCCAAGCCCAAATATCTCCCATCTTAGCACGTTTTTACCTTCATTTCAGTCATTTTAGAGCCATTTAGTGCAGATATCTACCGTGGACTTGAAATGTGTGCAGGGACAACTTTGGAAGGTGTTAAAAGCAAAAAAAGAGGTAGCTTGCAGCTCAAGAAACCGGGAGCAAGAAGAAAAGAGGATGCCATGATCGTGATTCTCACCATCACGATCGTGACACTACAAAGTTGGGACGACAGAGGCTTTGTCACGATCACCAGAACGATCGTGACGTTTCGTCGTGGCAAAGGAAAAATTGGGCTATCACGGAATGGCCACGACCGTGACAACTTCGTGACAAGAAGACGACAAAGGCATGAGTCACGATCGTAATACCTGTAGGCACGATCTTGACCAATACAATTGAAATTTTGATCAATCTAGTCGCGCAAGATGTCACACACAATGTTACGTATGAAGCTATAACAATGTGTATGACCTCTTGTGTAGATAACGCAGGACAGAAATATAAAGCTATAAACGATGGCACAGCAGATTGTTTACCAAGTTCGGTGCAACGTCACCTACGTCTGGGGGCTCTCAGCCTAGTGGAAAGATTTCACTTATCAGTAATTCGTCAGAACATACAAGTACCTGTGATCATCCCTAGATCTATACTTTATGCTACGTCTTACAGTGCAATCTATCTCAGGGTCTCCCCCTGAATCCAAGACTCCGTCTTGATTCCACTCTTCGAGCAATCGCCTTGCTCTGTCGATTCAAGTCTTCGTACAACTTGGTGGTTGCGTGCAGTCTTCACTCATGCGTTCAGTAAACCCACAATCACCTAACTCTCAATATTTATGTGATGCACAATATCCTAAGCTCAATCTGCAATTTCTCAGCTCGCAAACCTTCACGTCTAAGAACCTTGCAAAATGTTGCTAGGAAACAAACAAAGAACCACACGATTGCTAAGGGGGTAGCCTAAGCTTTTATAGCAATCGAGGATGAGTACTAACCCTAATGGGTTTCCTCTTAAGCACCGTCTTTCTTCTTTCCAGAAGTCGTTTCTGGAATTTCCTAATCGTCTTCTTGCTTTTCTGCCGAAACTGCACTTTCCTGATTTCTGTCGATCAGGATGTTTGCCGAGACGCCGTCAATAATGTTACACAAGATGTCGTAGAAGATGCTTCGACATTCTTTGTAACATGTTTCTTCAGTTCCTTTAAAAATCAGCCAATCTTTAAAACCGTCGTAACTACAATCTCCCCCTTTGGCTATTTTTAAGGACAACATTCTTCGTCGCATTCTGCGTCGCATTTGTCGTCTCGTCGGACAGCATTCTTCGTCGCATTCTGCGTCGCATTTGTCGTCTCGTCGATCGGCAGTCATTAAGTCTTTTTACGTTTCGCGTCTCGTAGCATATTTTGCGCATAGCGTGTGTCATCGCGCGTATCATCACGTCTTCGCGTCGTCTCTATCTTTCTTCCTTGTATCATCGTGATCGTGTGTATCTAACTTACTCCCCCTTGCTGGCTCAAAAAGAGCCAAAATTTAAACAAATATTTGTAACAAAGCAGGGTAATAAGAGACAAATCCAAACTTAACTCACAGTTACTCCCAATCAGCAGTCGAGAGTGAGTGTGAAACAGTGTTCAACAAAAATTACAAAATAAAGTTGTTCAGTTGTTCGGTAATCAGAAAATTTATGAATTTAAACAGAGCTGCTGCAAGAACTCGCAGTCTCTTCTTCAGTCGCTTCAGTGGAGGCATCTTGAGTAGATTCTTCTGGATCATTTGGCAGAGAGGTGGTGTCATCGTCTTCGGAGCCAGAAGGGGACATGGACTTTAGCATGTTGGCACAATGTGTTCGTCGCTGGGATAGATGTTTCAGGGCTGTCTTCAAATTGACGATGTCCTCGTCAAGCACGGCTATCTCTCTTTCAAGCATAACTGCATCCCTGCTGGTGGTCTTGGTTAGAGGGGCGGCACTTGTGGCTCGACTGGTCGTTGCCTTGGCTTCTGGCCTGAAAAGATCAAGAGCATGCTTGCCCTTAAACAGCTTGTGGCTCACCACAATCAGTCCTCCTTGTTTGCCAACCTTATCCGTTGTTTTCAACACTCCGGGGTGTTGATGTACAAGCAGTTCAGAGATAAGGGATGGAAAGGCAATAGGTATTTTAATAGCAAGTGATCTGGCATGACGAATAAGATGATCAATAACAAATTGCCCAAAATCAAGTGTAGACCCAGTACCTATTTGGAAGATAAGTATCGCCAGCTCTGGTTTGATAGATGATGCGTGTGTGGAGGGAGCCCAATTTGCTACTCCAATGCGAAAGAGAATGGAGTACTTGGAAGTAAGATCTGATGTCGCCACAGTGCCTTTGGTCGGCCACTTTCTACTTTTGTCTCCGGTAATCTCACGAAGTACCTTGTTTAGGTCAGGTGGAGGCATAGATCGCACACGCTTTCTCCCCAGGAAGTCATTTATGATGTCAGAAGAGATGTTGAAGCGGATGCGTCTGACATACACCTTCTCAAATTCCGGATCATCCGGAGTACCAAACCTAGTAGGCAAATTGGCAATAAATTCCTTGACCAAGAGGGGATAGTGGTTACTAATGTTTGTGACAAACTTCATAAGCTCTGCCTGCTCCAGAAGTTGGACAATGGCTTTTAGTCCCAGCAGTTCAGATGACAGGGTCTTCTCGGGGTACGCCGTTCTTTTGAACACGAATTCCCACCGTTTGGCAGCGTCCGCAGAGTGAAATGACACGTTAAGGAACACTCAATGTGTTCTTGTCCTTCTTCAGGCCTTCTTCCTTTATATGGGCTTTTGGTATGCTTGGCCCAATGGCATGTGTTGGGATTTTGGACCGGTTCATGAAGAGGCACCAACTAACTCCTCTTAACCGTTTCTACGACATCTACTGCTAGTTGATGGTGCACAGACCGAGTGATGATCTGAGATACTCAAATCTGCTCGCATCCAATGCCTTTGTGAAAATATCAGCAAGTTGCTTCTCTGTATGGATGTGCTCTAGGATGATCTTCTTATCTTCGACCAGCTCTCGAATGAAGTGGTGTCTAATGTCATTGTGTTTGGTCTTACTGTGTTGGACATGACTTTTGGAGATGTTGATGGCACTGACATTATCACAATATAAAGTCATGGCTTCATGTCTGACAGTGTATTCGACTAACATCTGCTTCATCCATAGTAGTTGTGTGCAGCTACTCCCAGCAGCAATATACTCCGATTCGGCAGTGGAAAGGGCAACACAGTTTTGCTTTTTACTAAACCATGATATGAGGTTGTTGCCAAGGAAAAAGCATCCACCAGAAGTGCTTTTCCTATCCGATGTGTTTCCAGCCCAATCGGCATCACAATACCCCACCAGGGTAGAGGATGTGTCGAATGAGTATAATAAACCCAAGTCTATAGTCCCAGAGATATATCTTATAATTCTTTTAGCTTGGGAGAGATGACTAACCTTGGGATTAGCTTGATATCGTGCACATACTCCTACGGAGTAGGCAATATCTGGTCGACTTGCAGTAAGGTAGAGAAGACTACCGATAATGCTTCTGTATAGGTGTTGGTCGACGGCTTCTCCTGGATCATCTTTAGTTAGCTTGATATGTGTAGCTGCAGGTGTCCTTTTATGTGAGGCTTTCTCTAGCCCAAACTTCTTGACAATATTCTTCGCATATTTGCTCTGAGATATGAAGATGCTATCTTTTAGCTGTTTGATTTGGAAGCCTAGGAAATAGGTAAGCTCTCTCACCATGCTCATTTCGAATTACGATTGTATCTGTTGAATAAATTGCTCTACCATTCTTTTTGACATCCCTCCAAAGACAATGTCATCGACATAAATTTTTGTTGCTGGTTTCATGAACTGTCTCATCATTATCGACATTTGGACTAGCATCATCGTTTTCTGATTTGCTGCTAGCATCTTCTCTAACATCAGTAATTACATTCTTCCTGACATTGTTGGGAGGATAGGCTCCGTCTTCGTCTGTCGCATCTTCTGAGGCATCTTCACAGTCATCATCAACAACAACATTGATTGATTCCATCATGGTCTTGGTTCGTTTGTTGAAGACGCGGTATGCACGACTATTCCTTGAGTAGCCAAGGAAGATGCCTTCATCACTCTTAGGATCAAGCTTTCGACGAGGCTCTCTATCCGCCAGTATATAACACGTGGATCCAAAAATGTGGAAGTACTTAACATTGGGCTTTCTCCCCCTCCATATTTCATAATGAGTTACTGACATACCTGGTCGGAGAGTGACTCGATTGTGGATATGGCAAGCAGTGTTAAGTGCTTCTGTCCAAAAGTGAGTTGGTATGTCCTTAGCCAGCATCATAACTCTAGCCATCTCCTGTAGAGTCCTGTTCTTGTGCTTAACAATGCCATTCTGTTGGGGAGTGATTGGTGCTGAGAACTCATGAGCTATCCCTTCTGAGTTGCAGAATTCTGCAAACTTGCTGTTTTCGAACTCTCGACCATGATCACTACGAAGGCGAATTATTTTGCCAATTGTCTCCCCTTTTTCTCGTTGGACCTGGATGCACAAATTCTTGAAGATCGAGAAGGTATCTGATTTGTCACGAGGGAAGTCAACCCAAGTGTATCGTGAGTATCATCTACACATACAAAGACATATCGTTTTCCTCCAAGGCTTTCAACTTGTATTGGTCCCATGAGGTCAACATGTATCAGCTCAAGTACTCGAGAGGTGGTTATATGATGTAGCTTCTTGTGTGACATCTTGGTTTGCTTACCAATCTGACATTCTCCGCAGATCTTTCCTTCCACTATTTTCAGGTTCGGAATTCCTGTAATTGCCTGCTTGGAGATTGCCTTCTGCATACTTCTAAGATTTAGATGTCCAAGCTTTCTGTGCCACAGTTTGGTTTCTTCTGCTTTGGAGACAAGGCACTTGGCTGCTTCGATATGTGATTCGGGAGACGAGATGTAACAATTATCCGTTGAGCGAACCCCTTGTAGAATAGTGACTTGATCGAAGTTTTTAACTATACATGCTTATTTAGTGAATTTTACTTCTGAACCCTGATCACATATCTGGCTGATGCTAATCAGGTTTGCCTTAAGTCCTTCTACAAGTAATGCTTCAGTCAGGCAAGTGGCTCCTGGATGCTTGAGTACTCCTTTTCCAATGATTCGAGCTCGAATCCCATCTCCAAAGGTAACATAAGAGTTTGTATATAATTTGAGATTGGAAAGAAACTCTGGAGTACCTGTCATGTGTCGGGAACATCCACTGTCGAGATACCAGTCCTTGTTTGTTGATGCGCTTAAGGATGTATATGCAACATTAGCTCGATAGACTAGGTTCTTAGGTCTCCATTCAAGGCGGGATGTCTTCTGAGGAGTTGAGAGATGCCTTTGATGTCTCTTTTGTGGTAGCTGAGCTTGCTTCCTCTCAAGAAGTTGAAAACAAAAAGGTCTGATGTGACCTTGTTGACCACAGTAGTGGCATATCCATTGATATTGATAAGCTGGTCTTCTGTAGTATTGTTGTCTGCGTGGAGGATGTCTTCTGGCAGTTTCTTGACAAGAACATGTTGTAGACGATGTCATGGCATTTGTTGTAGGTCGTCCTGTAGGATGTGTTGGGGCATCCAGTGGTTTCTTGTCAACCATGGCTTGGTGTGGGACAAACTTCATCACTGCTGTTGAGGGGATATCGTGTGTGTACCCTAGTCCTGTCGTATCCTTGGACTGCTTTCCCACTGATAGAATCTTGTTAAGGCTTTCCGTGCTAGGATTCATCATCTTTACCGATTTAGTCATAAGACTAATTTCTCCATTAAGTCTGGTGATTTCGCGTTTCAGCTCCACGATCGTCTCTAGAAATCTAGACTTGTCGTTAGTAAGACTGATAATCCGTTCACCTTGTTGATCAAGTATCAGAGTTTCTTTGATCCATCTGGTATGTAAGCCTTTGTATGCCTCGACTAGTTGCTCTTTAGTCCAATTCTCATTTAGAGTTGGATGGTGGTGATCATCATTGATATTGGCAGAATTATCAATGTTACATACAGGAGTAGTAGTAGTGAATGCAACAAAGTTGATTACCTCTTCAGATCCACTATCTTCATTGTCAACATCTGATAGGGTGGCATTATATTCTCGTTTTTGTTGTTTGAGGAAATTTGGACATTCTCTGCGAAGATGGCCGAATCCTTCACATTCATGGCATTGAAGTCCTTTGTTCTTGTTGTTTTCTTCTCCACTCCTGTTTGGTCTGTCAAGACTTCCTCCTGGTTGAGCTTTTTGTGGAGCTTTGTTTCTGGCATTTGTTGTAACATTTCGCCCACCCATTCGACTGGATCTTCTCATGACTTTGTTGTAATTTTTTGTGAGAAGAGCCATTGTAGCATCGATGTCTTCGTCAGAGTCTGATTTCCTCAGGATCTGGTTGCTTGTGCGTTGAGCTTTTGAAAGCAACTCCTTTGTTCCTTTTGTTGATGTTAGGCAGAGACAATTCATAAGTCATTAGAGACCCCATCAGCTCATCAAATTTCAAGATCTTGAGTTCATGAACTTCCTCAATTGCAGTGATCTTCATCTTAAACCTAGGGTTAAGAGCACGCAGGGTTTTTCTTACTAATTTTTCATCAGACATTGGTTCTCCCAGAGAATAGGATTCATTGGCTAGATCATGAATACGAACATTGAATTCTGCAATTGATTCGTCCTCTTTTATAACAAGAGCTTTGAAGTTGGTTGTTAAGTATTGCAGTTTATGTTCTCTAACCTTGGTTGTTCCTTCATATGCAACTGCAAGGATGTCCCATGCAGATTTGGCAGTTGTGCATGTGTTGATTAGTCTGAATACGTTTTTGTCAACGCCGTTGAAGATAGCATTCAGAGCTTGTGAGTTTCCCAGTGATTCCTCGTCTTCATCATCAGTCCAATCTTTTTCTGGTTTTGGATCGATAGGATTACCATCGTTATCACTGAGTTGTGGTGCATTTCAACCATTGATCACAGCTTTCCATGTTTTGTTGTCAAGTGACTTCATGAAGGCACACATTCGAGCCTTCCAATAACCGTAGTTGCTTCCATCTAGAACAGGTGGTCAATTTATGGATCCTCCTTCTCTGGTATTGTCCATCTTGATCAAAATATTTGTTTTAGGAACTCACCTAAAGCTGTAGGTGCCCCCTCTGATACCAATTGAAATTTTGATCAATCTAGTCGCGCAAGATGTCACACACAATGTTACCTATGAAGCTATAACAATGTATATGACCTCTTGTGTAGATAACGCAGGACAGAAATATAAAGCTATAAACGATGGCACAGCAGATTGTTTACCCATTTCGGTGCAACGTCACCTACGTCTAGGGGCTCTCAGCCTAGTGGAAAGATTTCACTTATCAGTAATTCGTCAGAACATACAAGTACCTGTGATCATCCCTAGATCTATACTTTATGCTACGTCTTACAGTGCAATCTATCTCAGGGTCTCCCCCTGAATCCAAGAACGTCTTGATTCCACTCTTCGAGCAATTGCCTTGCTCTGTCGGTTCAAGTCTTCGTACAACTTGGTGGTTGCGTGCAGTATTCACTCACGCGTTCAGTAAACCCTCAATCACCTAACTCTCAATAGTTATGTGATGCACAATATCCTAAGCTCAATCTGCAATTTCTCAGCCCGCAAACCTTCACGTCTAAGAACCTTGCAAAATGTTGCTAGGAAACAAATAAAGAACCACACGATTGCTAAGGGGGTAGCCTAAGCTTTTATAGCAATCGAGGATGAGTACTAACCCTAATGGGTTTCCTCTTAAGCACCGTCTTTCTTCTTTCCAGAAGTCGTTTCTGGAATTTCCTAATCGTCTTCTTGCTTTTCTGCCGAAACTGCGCTTTCCTGATTTCTGTCGATCAGGATGTTTGCCAAGACGCCGTCAATAATGTTACACAAGATGTCGTAGAAGATGCTTCGATATTCTTTGTAACATGTTTCTTCAGTTCCTTTAAAAATCAGCCAATCTCTAAAACCGTCGTAACTACAACAATCAATAACAATGCCGATCGTGATACCTTCAGGAGCGATCGTGACCAAGCCAAAGCGAAGAGCAGCGATGATCATGTCAGCAAGCGCAATGGTCCTAAAATTTAAAACGATGTCACGATCGTGACACCTTGTGTGACGATCGTGACATTGGCAAAATCTGCGTTTTTATAAATAGTAAAGAGCTAGGTTGACCCAGGGACCACCTTTTTTACACACCACTCAAGACTTTCAGCCTCTCTACATAGCTTGCCACAAACTCCTTCTCAAGAACACTATTCCATTGAAGAAGCCAAACAACTTCAAATCCACCAAGACCAAGCATTGAAGCAAGAAGATTCCCCAAGAAGAGCAACAAAACTACACTTTGAAGACCTCAAGTCCATCATGTGCCATAGTTTGCTTTTTCTTGTTCCCTTAGCTTCTTTTGTTTCTTTTTCCTTGTATTTCACTCATACCACCATGGTTGTAGGGTAAACACTTACAACCAAGGGTGCTAGACCATTGTATGATGATTGAGACTTTTCAAGTTTGAGTTATATATTCATGTTTGAGCATATATGTGTGAGTTTACTTATTTGAATGCTTTATGACGAGTTATATTATCATGGGTGAGAATTTGTGATAATATAAGTTTTAATCTTGCACTTGAGTGTAGCTATATGTTTGCATGTGAGAATGTGTTGATATTTTGGTTATATGAAAGTTAACTTGAAACTTGTCTGAGAGGAAGGTTAAGTAGAGACATAAGTAGGCTCAAAGTGTAGAAGTTTAGCTTCTTACTTCGACTCGAAAAAAGTTGCACGTATTGCTTTCTAACGTCAATGTAACATCCCGAGAGGGTAGTTAACGTTAGGAAAGGCTTACCCGAGAGGATAAGCATTTAAGGCTTAGATCGCTCACATTGCTCTTGCGTGTTTACTCAACTTGAAATAGTTCATCTCCATCAGTCTAGCACCCGTGGTGGCTAGCATATTTAAGGGAAACTCGAGGATTGTTGTTTGTTAAGACTTTTTAATTAGTGTGTTCTTTGTGTTTAAAGTTCATTTTCATTGCAAATTGTCAGTATAATCGAGAACCTAACAACTTAAAACTTAAGTAATTTCAATACATTCTACAACACGCCGAACCATCAACTAAACCACTTAAATACCCACAAGTAGATCCTCGAGAGTTCGACCCGGTAAAGCCGGAAACACAAATACTTGAACAATTAAAGGGCGACCTTTTCTCGCCTTTCAGGAGGCTATCCCATCGATGTGGTGAAGTGCATGCTACTTCCTTTCTCGCTAGGAGGTTCCGCCAAGAAGTGGTATATGGCACTAGATCTGCGAGACAAGCATAATTGGGGGAAGCTCGAGCGTCTTTTTCTAGCGAAGTATGTGCCACCACGAAGGAGCGCGAAGTTGAGGAAAGATATTTACAACTATGTGCAATTGAATGGAGAAACATTGGGTGAGACATGTGAAAGATTCAAGTCTATGTTCAGATGGTGTCTCGATCATCAAATCAATGATATGGTGCTAAATGAATTGTTTTTCGGCGGGTTGTCACAAGCGTCCCAAATGGCGGTCAACACCACGGAAGGAGGAACTTTGCTTTCGCTGCCCCCGGAAAGAGTATATGATATCGTAAAGAAATATGCCCTCAATAACTACCAATGGAATGATGGTAGAGGGAGAGACTCGAGGAAAGTGAGGGTGTTTGAGGTGTCCAGAGGAGGGGCTCTCAAGTTTTTCCCTTCGATTTGGCCTCCGCTCCGGAGGCTCGAAAGGAGTCCCTTGCTAACCTATTTCCTTCACTTTTCTACTTTCCCGAAATAAGCTCTAAAACCATGCTCCTACAAAACACACATCCAAAACCACTCGCATCATCACAAGTTCCTAATTTAATGTGAATTAACGCTTAACCAATACTAAAAACCAATTAATTATGGGTGAAATGTGTTGGTACGACTTTCTTTCGCGATTCTCATATTCATCGCAGAGTTTATCGAGAAAGCTGGTTTAAGGCTGTATGTAGCAAGATCACAATATTTCTCCATCCGTATAAGGTGGAGGCCTTGAATTTGTTTGATGCTAACCGGTTCGAGTCGATTGACCTCCAGGATTATCATGGATGGCTGATTAAAGCATTCTGCAGTAGGATCATGAGATTTCTCCATTCGTATGAGATGAAGGCCGTGACTTCGCATGATGTTAGACGAGTAGAGCTGAACAACTTTCGAGGAATCATTAGCGAATGGTGTTGCATACTATTCACTATCGGAAAATGTGTTCGTCTTTCTTTTGTTCGGTATCAAATGGCTCACAAATTGGCCAATTTTGTTTTAACTAACAGTAGTTGGGATTACGGTGAGGGGTCTGTCCCTCCATTTGTATCTTCAGTTATCCAGCTTTATGTTGGGTTAGTTGCTATTTAATATATATATATATATGGGCACACTCCACTACAAATGCCCAACGCGTTCGAATCCAACGAATCCATCTTAACCGTCCAATCCACTCAATCTCACCAACCCCAAACTGACAGAAATCCCCACTTAACGCGCTCTATGTGGGTATTTTGGGAATTTCCCCCAAATTTTCGCATTAATTGTCGTCCATTCATTTATTTTGGGTGTTTTTCGCGTTAATTGTCGTCCATTCGTTTATATTAGGTGTAATGTCGCGATTTCGAGTATAATGTCGACCAAACCTAAACCAAATTAAACTTATTGGGTGTAATGTTGCGATTTTGAGTATAATGTCGACCCTTTTATTTTTTCAAAAGATTGGTTTGCTCGCACCACAGGTGCTCTACCGAAGCCTGGACCGTGTCGTGCCGAGCCGGCCAGCCAGCCGAATGGCGGCGCGTGTGTGGGTTTGGCCGTAGCCGCAGGTTACCCCTAAAAGGCCCACACACAACTGATAGAGGAAGGGAGACAAACCAATATAAACAACAAAAAAGTTTCACATTTAAGCGATGTGGGATTCCAAGTGTGAAAGAAACCAAACTTACGAGTGTATAGTCTAAACTTGTGAGTGTATTGTCTACTCTTCAGATATCCACACGTCTAGACTATACACTCACACGTCTGGACTATATGAGTGTGTAGTCTAGACGTATGAGTGTATAGTCTATGAGTGTATAGTCAAACTTATGAGTATATTGTCTAAACTTGTGGTTGTAATATTCAAACTTGTGAGTGTATTGTCTAAACTTGTAGGTATATAGTCTATGCTTGTGAGTGTATAGTCTACACTTGTGAGTCTATTGTCTACTCTTCATACACCCACACGTCTAGACTATACACTCAAAATTTTAGACTATATGAGTGTATAGTCTATGAGTGTATAGTCAAACTTATGAGTGTATTGTCTAAACTTGTGATTGTAATGTTCAAATTTGTGAGTGTATTGTCTAAACTTGTAGGTATATAGTCTATACTTGTGAGTGTATAGTATAAACTTGTGAGTGTATTATCTACTCCTCATAAACCCACACACCTAGACTATACATTCACAAGTTTAGAATATACACTAGTAAGTTTGGTTTCTCTCACACTTGAAATCCCACATTGCTTAAATGTTAAACTTTGTTGTTGTTTATATTGGTTTGTCTCTCTTTCTCTATCAGTTGTATGTGGGCCTTTTAGGGGTAACCTGCGGCTACGACCAAACCCACACGCGCGCCGCCGCTGTCCGTCTGGCTCGGCACGGGTCGGGCTTTCGGTAGAGCACCTGCGGTGCGAGCAAAGCAAACTCTTGGAAAAATAAAATGGTCGACATTATATTCAGAATCGCGACATTACACCCAATATTTTTGTTTCATGTGAGTGTGTGTTCTGGTGGAAAGTCGAATTGCCTACACAGAACCGCACGATAATTTAACGTTGGAGTGTGTCTCCATGTTTCCACGTGTCAACAATCCGGATACGGCGCGAGAATTCATTGGCTGGATCGGCATTTCGGATGGGTATGGGATTTGCACCCGAATGTGATTATATATATATATATTAATTAATTATATTCCATGAATATATTTATTTTTTATTATATACTTATGGTATTATGTATTTATGATTTTTTAAAAATGGTATATTACCTAAGTGAGAGTCTCTTCTTTCTCTCTCCTACCATCTGTACCCACTCCTTATTAGGAATGACAATATTCTCCGTCCAAAACGTGGATCCCCGAATCCGAACGAAAATGGGGCGGGGAACCGAATCCGGATGGAGACGGGGCGGGGACGGGGTGAGGTATCCCCGCCCCGATATATATATATATATATATATAAATTAAAATTATAATTTAAAATACATATTTAATGAAAAATAATATCTTTTTTGTTAAAATAATATTTTATAATACATGTTTAATGAAAAAATATTTTAAGTATATATTTTATTAAAATAAAAAAATTTAATGCAAATTTTATCAACAAAATAAATATGTTTTAACATTTATTTTGAGTTGGAAATAGAAAATGGGGAATCTTCGAATCCGACAGGGATACCTCGTCCCTGTTAGAAACGGGGAATCCCCGATCCGATTCTAACAGTGACGGCGAAGGAGATTGCAAAATCCACTCCGTTGTCATCCCTACTCATTCTCTTTCCAACCTTTCCTTCACGTCACCCATTTTTCAATAGATTCATTGTTGTTTTTGCAAGAGAATTGAGAAATAAGAAGTGAATAAATTATTGTTTTTAATTTATGCAGACTATTATATTGAGTGCATATTTAAAGGCTTGTTGTAATAAGTACAAATTTTCACATATTTGTTGTCTAGATACACCCCCATCGAACCAATAATTAATCCAAGATCAGCATTGAGAAGTGTAATGGTCGAAATCCTATTTGTGTCTAAAAAATGAAAGAGCTCAAGCACCAATAAGGCAATAAATGAACAGTATTATCCAATCAGAGTGTATTATAAGTGAATGGATTTTATTATTTTTCCCTGGGGGTTCTGGGTTTATGGAAAATTAAAGCATTGATCTTAATATATAAACGTAAGCCTCTTCGGCTATCTTCATTCAGATAATATTGCTGCTTCTGCCTTGTTTTGTATATATATATGCACTGTGGAGCATTTGTTAAGCTAACTCGTCCTGTTCTTGATTTCCTGATTGCCGGTGAATTATTTGCACTTAGGTTGAAATTTTATTTCTTTTTGGAGAATTATCTTTGGCTTTACCCTTCTCAAGTATGCCATCCTTTTCAATCATATGTTGGTTATTAATTAGTTAGATAATACTGATCAACTGTCATTTTGGTATGTTCTTTACCCTTTGTGTTTGTTGTAAGTCTGTGCTTTCAAGTTTTGATACATTTCGAGTCAAATGGATGATTCTTTGAACATCTCTGAACATTAATTAAATTTGGACAAGTCCAAACACTTAATCCCTTGGTCTCATATCAGAAACCTATTCATGTGGTTGCTTTTGTGAACTATGAGTTTGTGTCCTTTAACGATCAAATTTCTTTATATTCCACTGTCAAAGATTTGTTTTGAATGTGACAAGTCTTTGTGGCTTATAGATTATGGCTTACATCCCCCCACACAAGCGATATTCAAAGGCGCCTTCCCAGACTCCAGACTCACTCAGTCTCCAATTTAAGAGAAATCTAAAACTTGGCTCAGTTTCACAGAAGAATAAGATGCACAAGTATGCTTTACCTGGTGGTAAAGTTATTTACGGAAACGAAGCCATACATATGTGGTTTGCTGTTGGTACCTCAGATATTGATGGCCATTTCCCATCTTCTGTTCGTTTTCATCCGATATCGTTGAAACTTTTTCATCAGAATGAACAAGAGAATGCACTACTCTTACTCAATACTAATCATAATTCAGGTTTGTCTTAACAATTGTGCAAACATTTTATTTTCATTGCATTGTCCTAAACTTGCTGAATACATTGGCATTATTCTTTTATTTAGAGAATGTTACCTTTAGTGGCAAATTGAGCCCTTGGGCGTTCATAGCAGAACGAGTTAATCGAGACCTCTTCTCTTGTTTTCGTCGTTTGAGGAAGCAAATGCCCGTAGACAGTTTTGAAGTAAGACCTAGTATTGTTGCTAGGTTTGGCAAAGTTCTTTTCCGAGAGTAAGTGCCATGTTTGACTTCTTAGCTACTATACATTTTCCTTTTCAATTCAATGCTAAGTGTATTTATATATATGTTACACAGGACCCCATTGGTTAGCTTAGAAGCTGCCTGTAATAGATCCGTCACTGAAACTACTCTGCGTAATTTGAGGAAAGCATTTTACACAAACCTTCCTGCTGATGTGGACAACAATGTTCGTGGTGTTGCCTCGAGGATGGGACATCATTTTGAGGAGAATGACGATGTATACACTGTTAAGGTGAATTTTATGTCGATTATAATTTTTCTCCTTTGGTCTAATTTAGTGCTTAATGTAAACTCTCATGGTAAACAGTTGTCTGATGAAACACAAACGGATTCAACTTTGTCATGCAAATGTCGCATAAGAACGGAAGATAACAAACTTGAACTGTGCAAGGTATTCAGAACCATTCTGATGATGATTTTTATCCTAGTACCAATACAATGCGTTTAATTCCATGCTATTATTATTTGTTTGTAGGTTGAGTTGAACCATTTACGGCACATGGTTGCAGACATATCTTGTCCTGATAAGAATTTGGACCTGAGGCTGATGCTGTGCACCAAAAGAGTTGTAACATATCTCACTGTGAGTCACAGTGCCGTTATGTTGTCCAACATGTTCTAATTTTGTAAGTTACAATGTACAATGTGTTATTGTAGGATGAGGAAGAGAATAGCATTAGATGTATACTTAATTCTGCAACTCTGGACCCAGTTGCCAAGGGAGGACTGAGATGGTCGTCGTCTGGAGAAGTGCCTTCCGGAGGTAGATTCCGTGTCGTTGGGGTTTGGCATATGAAGGCTACAGCTTATAGAAACTTGTCGATGAGGCTCAAGGTACGAAATGTTGATCGGATTGATTTTAGGACATCCACCGGGGGAGTTAGCACTGAGATCAATTTGAAGTTGAAGGGAGTAGTTTCAGAATTACAGGTAACCATTCTGTATATGCTTAAACATAGAATATGGAAGCGACCCGAATAATCTGCACCTGAGTTTAGGTTCTAGTTCTCGTGGCTGTTTTAACATGTTGACTATGTTATTGATTTGGCTATCATACCTTTCCATCTCAAAGTGTTCTTTCTTTTTGTGTATATATATATATATATATATATTCATGTTTATATCATCTTAAAAATTGCTATTTCCTTGTCAGCAGGAACAAGCTGAGATTGGATTGGTCTCGGATGTGCTTAAAGAGAACTTGAGAGTAATTAGGGACAATTTCTTGTGTTTTGATCACTCTTTGACGTGATTTATTTTATCAGAATTGTCCATTTGGTACTTTTATGGTCCTCGTACATTTTCTTTCAAATTTTGGAGGATTTCTCCAACATCCACCATCATTTCACCAAGAAAGGAGTCCATAACATCAAGATTCACCAAGAGCATGAGGCTAGTGTGGAGTTTATCTTTCTCAAGACCCAATTTAAGTGTTTGGTTTTGTTATTTCTTTTTTTTTTTTCTTGTATTATTTATGTTTTCTATGTACTTGACATTGTAGCTCCATGGTTGTGGGCTAGACCCTCGTAATCATATAACTCATTTTTATAAGGGAAAATTCCACTTAGCTACCTTGTAGTTTACCACTTTTTCACTTACCTACCCCATCTTTTTATTTTACCTTCTAAACCCCCTGCAGTTTACAACTTTTTCACTTACATACCCCAGCTTTTTATTTTAGCTTCTAAACCTCCTGAAATTTACCACATTTTCGCTTACCCACCCATCTTTTCATTTTAGCTTATAAACCCCCTAAACTTTACAAAATTGGCACTTCAGGCTACAACATCAAAATTATAGAGGAAGAAGGGTCACGCGTTGATCACGAGTAGGGATGACAACATGGCGGATTTAGGGCGAATTTGGCAATCCTCGTCCCCATTAGAATCAGATCGGGGATTCATAATACATTTATTCGATTATCATAAGGGCAATCATGAGATTTTTTTTTGTTAAAATAATATTTCATAATAAATGTTTAATGAAAAATAAAATATTTTAAGTATATATTTTATTAAAATAATAATTTTTAGTATAAATTTTATTAAAAATAAATATGTTTTAACATTTTTTTGGGTTGGAAACGGAGAATTGGGAATCCCCAAATCCGACGGGGAATCCTCGTCCCTATTAGAAATGGGGAATCCCCGATCTGATTCTAATGGGGACGGGGATTGCCAAATTCGCCCCAAATCCGCCATGTTGTCATCCCTACTCGTGATCAACGCGTGACCCATCTTACTCTATAATTTTGATGTCGTAGCTTGAAGTGCCAATTTTGTAAAGTTTAGGGGGTTTATAAGCTAAAATGAAAAGATGGGTGGGTAAGTGAAAATGTGGTAAACTTCAGGGGGTTTAGAAGCTAAAATGAAAAGCTGGGGTATGTAAGTGAAAAAGTTGTAAACTTCAGGGGTTTTAGAAGCTAAAATGAAAAGCTGGGGTAGGTAAGTGAAAAAGTGGTAAACTATAGGGTAGCTAAGTGGAATTTTCCCTTTTTATAATAATTGACGCATTATTCATGCAATTGTGTATGGGCAAGAATTAGCAGAAAACCATACCTTCAAATAGGTACTAAGGGACAAATCTCAACCACACGATTATATGACCAACGGTGAAGATGGACGCGGTGGCATTGAGGCGTAAATAAGTCGAAGTTGTAATTTCTTTTCGTCATTTAACATATACACAAGGGTATATTTGTATTTTTGCTCCTCAAGCTTGTCTTCTTCCCTCACGCACCTCTTCTCCTCCGTCCTCAACCTCCTCTCCCAGCTCTCCTCACTCAAACACGTCGAGCATCTCCGCCGTCCGACTCTCGATCTCCTTCGTCCGCCAGGTCCACTCCGCCGATCTCTCAGCTGTCGGGATCGTCATCAATGTCCCCGAACGACCCTTTCGTGAGCGAGCTCATGGCGTCGGGTCGGGGAGACAATCGGGGCTGAAGCTAGTCATGACGGTGTGGGAGAGGTTGAGGGAGATGGAGAGGGCCTGCTCGACGAAGCCGGACATGGAGGGGACGGGGACGGGGCCGGACGGAACACCTGGCACTGAATCGCCTATCCGTTCCGAATATGAAAGCCTTTCATATAACTGAAAATCTGAAAGCTTTTCATATAACTGAAAACCAACAAGTCTTTCATATAACTGAAAACATGTCCTATATAATTGAAAACCTGCAAGCCTTTCATATAACTGAAAATTTGAAAGCTTTTCATATAATTGAAAACCTGCAAGCCTTTCATATAACTGAAAACCTGCAAGTCTTTCATATAACTGAAAACCTGTCCCATATAACTGAAAACATGTCTCATATAACTGAAAATCTGAAAGCCTTTCATATAACTGAAAACTTGTCCTATATAACTGAAAACCTGCAAGCCTTTCATATAACTGAAAATTTGAAAACCTTTCATATAACTGAAAACCTGCAAGCCTTTCGTATAACTGAAAACCTGCAAGCCTTTCATATAACTGAAAATTTGTCCAAACAATGAAGAACTACATTCGAACAAGTTTTCTGAGACACATTTCATGAAATTCAAATATATCAACTCATAAACAATTCAGATCAAGGTTTTTCCAAAATATGAAAACCTTTCATATTTTGTAACTGAAAACCTGAAAGCCTTTCATATAACTGAAAACCCTCGTTACACCAGGGGACCCCTCGTCACACCAATTCCCTGACGGGTATTAGTGTTTTCCTATAGAAAAATACTCGAAACCCTCGTTACACCAGGGGACCCCTTGTTACACCACTCCCCTGACGGGTATTAGTGTTTTCCTATAGAAAAAAACACGAAGCCCTCGTTACACTAGGGGAACCCTCGTTACACCACTCCCCTGACGGGTATTAGTGTTTTCCTATAGAAAAATACTTGAAACTCTCGTTACACTAGGGGACCCCACGTCACACCATTCCATTTCATGAATTGTGTCTCAAAAAACCTGTTCGAACGTAGTTCTTTTTATTGTTTTGACATGTTTTCAGTTATATGAAAGGCTTTCAGGTTTTTAGTTACAAAATATGAAAGGCTTTCATATTTTGGAAAAACCTTGATCTGAATTGTTTATGAGTTGATACATTTGAATTTCATGAAATGTGTCTCAGAAAACCTGTTTGAATGTAGTTCTTCATTGTTTGGACAAGTTTTCAGTTATATGAAAGGTTTGCAGGTTTTCAGTTATATGAGAGGCTTTCAGGTTTTCAATTATATGAGAGGCTTTCAGGTTTTCAGTTATATGAAAGGCTTTCAGGTTTTCAGTTTTATGAAAAGCTTTCAGATTTTCATTATTTCCAATTTCTCATATGAAATTCGTGGATCCAGATCTGGACACTCCTTCGAGGCGGTCCAGCGCCAGGTGTTCGGTCCGACCCCGTCCCTTCCATATCCGGCTTCGTCGAGTAGGCCCTCTCCATCCCCCCCAACCTCTCCCACACTGAATCGATGTCGCCGGAACCGAGCCTCTGGACGAACCTGAGGTCGGAGAGGGAGGGACGCGAGGATGGGGAGGCGGATCGCATCCGTTGGATCGCGGACTGGCGAGGATTGGATGGCGGCGCGTGGGGCTTGGTTGTGGTGAAGGAGCCGTGTGCGGAGGAGGACGTGGCGGTGAGTGTGGCGGAGGAGGCGGAGCTGGACGCGGTGGAATTGAAGCTCAGGCACAATCGTGTGGAAAGGGTGAGAGAAATAGTATATATGATTTATGAGGCACAATTACTAGTTTACCCTTTATGAGATTTATTGAATTATTTTTTAGCTGAAATTGGTTATTATTGACAGCCGTTGATGACCTTGCATCCAACGGATGGTGGAGGTCCCTTTGTACCTATTTAAAACATGGTTTCTAGCTGATTGCATCCCTAAGTTGTGTGTGTTTCTTTGTTTATACTTATGTAATTTTTGTATTATGGACTCAACCTCAGACCATGCTAACGAGGCCCACTAGAATTGTTATGTCCATTAGACCGAGGACCAACCTAACTCTATGTATGAACCAAGGTGGTAGATGTCGCACAACATTATGATGGCCAATAAAAGCCTTCAGGATCGAGAGATTTTTATTTTTGTATTTTAATACAAATTAATTTACATACGTAATAAAAAAAATACATATTATGTTACAAGTTATAATATTTTAACCAACATTTTCTTATAAAAAGTTAATTAGTTTGGGGAGAACCGGTTCAATACAAAACCGGTTCAAAACGGAAGCGCCACTACGCCACGTCGTGGTGCCCGTGTGAGTTTTGGGGCTATGGCGCCGCCATTTACAACACTAGTATGACCTGACCGGCAAGTAACGACCAGAGTCAATCTTGGTCTGCCAAAATACAGACCTAACAAGTTCAATCCAAGAACTGACCCGAGAACCGATCTAGTTGGGTAACAAGACCATGCCCAACCCTAGTTGTCTCTATACCATTGAATTATTCTTTTGAAAGTATATTTACAAAAAATAAAAAATTTCCGATTTTACATTTTAATAAAATTTGTATAATTAAAATATTTTATTTAATTTTTAAATACATTATTCTAAATTTTAATTTTAAGTTGAAAATTGTTTAAATTTGTTATAGTCATATTTTTATTTAAATTATTTTAACTAAACAAAAAAATATATTAAATTTTACAACTTTTAATGGAAAAATAAAAATCGCCAAACTTTAATAATAACTCCTGAATTGTTTTAAACTTTTATGCAATTTTGTCATTTGTTCTAAAATACATATACTTATGGGAAGAGCTCCGCTACAAATCTTTCTTCCATTGCAAATCATAAAATCGTTTGTAGTCATTAGATTAGTTTCATCAACATTTCTAACTAATGACATTATTCAGTATATGAAACAAATAGATAAAATAAAAAGGGTAATGTGGTCATTTTATTTAGGGATAATTCCAGATGACTACACCTGGATATGTCACATTATCAGATGACTACACCTAGAATTTTTCGTGTCAGGGTGAATACCCAAGAATTTTATTTGTCTCACTTTACTCATTCCGTCCAACTCCGTTAGTTTTTAACATTTTTTAAATGTGAAAAGACTAAAATACCCTTCAGATGTAAATAATTGTTTTCAAATTGAATGAAAAGACTAAAATACCCTTCACTATTCATTTAATTTTCACAAAAATACCACTCATACTCTCTCTCTCTCTCTCTCTCTCCTCCACCACCATCGCCACTACCTCCATCACCACCACCACCTCCATCTCCTCCACCACCACCACCACCATCTCCTCCCCCTCCGTCGCCACCTCCTCCATCACCGCCACCGCCACCACCTCCATCTCCTCCACCTCCTCAATCATCACCACCACCACATCCATCTCCTCTACGCCCTTCCACCGCCACCACCACCATCTCCTCCCCTTCCGTCCCCACCTCATTCATCTCATCCACCACCACCACCGCTACCACCTTCATCTCCTCCACCGCCATCCCCTCCACGCCCCTCCACCACCACCACCATCTCCTCCACCACCGTTGGAGCCTTGCCGGAAGCCGGTCGGAGCCTTGCCGGAAGCCGGTCGGAGCTTCGCCGGAAGTCGGCCGGAGGTGGTGATAGAGGGAGAGGAGATGGAGGTGGTAGGGGAGGAGGTGATGACGGAGAGAAAGGAGATGGTGGTGGAGGAGATGGATGTGGTGGCGGTGGAGATGGAGGTGGTGGCGGTGGTGGTGGTGGTGGTGGAGGAGAGGGATGAGATGGTGGTGGTGGTGGTGATGGAGGCGGTGGTAGTGGTGGTGGAGGACATGGAGGAGAGAGAGAGAGAGAGAGAGAGAGAGAGTATGAGTGGTATTTTTTTGAAAATTAAATGAATAGTGAAGGGTATTTTAGTCTTTTCATTCAATTTGAAAACAGTTATTTACTTCTGAAAGGTATTTTAGTCTTTTCACATGTAAAAAAATGTTAAAAACTAACGGAGTTGGACGGAATGAGTAAAGTGAGACAAATGAAATTCTTGGGTATTCACCCTGACACGAAAAATTCTAGGTGTAGTCATTTGGAATTATCCCTTTTATTTATATAATATTTTATATATGGCAAAATTTCACATACCTCCACCTAGGTTTTCAAAAATCACACTTACATCTCCCGAAAAAAAGATGCTAACTCATAGCTCCCTAGGTTTCCTAAAGTACAACTTAACCTAACTATGTTAACTTTTTTGTTAATTTTTTTTGGAAATGACGAAAATGCCCCTTGTATTTAAGAAATTATTGAAACTTTCAAATGACATAACTCTCTCATATTAACTCCATTTCAAGCTCATAGTATATCAAATCGAAGAGTAACGAAAGATCAACGACCAAATCCGTTAACTTTTTTTTTAAATTATGTTAATTTTTTTGAAAATGAAGAAAATGCCCATGTATTTAAAAAATTATTGAAACTTTCAAATAACACAACTCTCGCATACTAACTCCATTTCGAGCTCATAGCATATCAAATCGAAGAGAATCGAAAGATCAACGACTTTGAAGGAAGATTTTTATGAATAATTAACATTATTTAATAATTAAAATAATAACGATTATTAATAACTTATTTAATTATTGATAATATATCAAAAATTCCGAATGACATAACATTATTCAGAAGTTTGGATATATTATTAATAATTAAATATAATAATAATAATAATTATTATTATTTTAATTATTAAAATAATGTTATTTATAAATAAAAAATTATTTTTTCAGAGTCGTTGATCTTTCGATTATCTTGAATTTGATATATTATGAGCCCGAAATGAAGTTCGTATGAGAGAGTTATGTCATTTGAAAGTTTCAATAATTTTTTAAATACAGGGGCATTTTTGTCATTTCTAAAAAAATTAACAGAACTTTCAAAAAAAACTTAACGGAGTTGGTCGTTGATCTTTTGATTTTCTTCGATTTGATATATTATGAGCCTGAAATGGAGCTCGTATGAGAGAGTTATGTCATTTGAAAGTTTCAATAATTTTTTAAATATAAGGACATTTTCGTCATTTCAAAAAAAAATTAACAGGATTTAGCTAAGTGATACTTTAGGAAAATTAGGGTGTTGTGAGTTATTATTTTTTTCGGTGGAGATAAGTGGAATTTCTGGAAACCTAGGTGGAGGTAAGTAGAATTTTCCCTTTATATGTACATCTGTATCAAATGGATTTCAGATACTCGACCACTATTCCACCTCCTTTCCCAAAGAAACACGCGAGGTTACAATCAAGATAACCGGCGTGACGATTCACGACGGAGACGATTCGGCGACGCCAACGGTTGATTCGGCGATGCAGTGCGACGAGTCAGCAGCGACGCGGGCCGACGATTTGGCTCTTTCACGTTGATGATTCAGTGATCCTGCTCCCTACTCCTACATGCGGACGACGATTCACGAAAGAGATTTTGCACACGATACGTGGATTCCGCGAAGACGATTCAACGACTCGATTTGTCGGTAGGTTGGTCACACTCAGGTCATGCCTTTCGTCGCTCGGATGGTCATGCCTAGGTTGTGGCTTGCTTCGCTATAAAGGTGTGGAGGTCGCAACTCTGTTTGGAGATGGGTGCGGGAGTGGAAAGAATGAGCTGTCAATTATAGGATTTGACAAGTTCGATTCTTCACCAGTGAAGACCGGACTCAATTTTACCTTGTCTGGCTGGTTCGCTTTAGCCAGACTTTTTATTTCTGATCCTCTATTGGTCTAGTCATTTATGTTTATGTAATTGATAGTATAACCCAATAGAACAATTGTAAATGAAACAATTTAATTAATAAAACTATTAAAATATGTCTCTTTCCTAACTCTGTATATATGTCTCTTGTCTATTTCTTGTAACCATAATACTATAAATATAGGGTCTTGTACACTGAATTATATCATCGAATACAATATTCTCTTTACCAATTCTAATATGGTATCAGAGGCATACACTCTCCTTATTCAATCTTATTGATTCCGCAGCAACACACCGAAGTCGCGTTCATCCATCAAGCAACATCAGCAAACTACCTATCTACACAAGCAAACCATCCTCGCAGCCCTGCCGTTTGCGCATCTACACAATCTGTGCGGAACCGTGTGCGGAATCACCACCATCACAGCAACAGCCCCGCTGCCATCCTCACAGCGGCACCGCCATCACAACAACAACCCAACCCGAAACGAACAGAGTTGAAGCATATCGTGCTCTCGCCACGACTGCCCAGAAATCGCCGGCACAGTCGCCAGCAAAATCTCTAGAGTCGCAAGCATGGTCACGGACTCACCGAACCCGACGACGTCGCCACTATCGACCTCCATCTCCGGCCTATCTTGCTCACCTCCAGCACTTGAGCCTTCCTCGCTCCAAGCCTAGTCAGTCTGTGCAGCAACCGCAAGCCGCCGCAACTCCGAGCTCGTCACACGCGCCTCTGACCAGATTTAGGTTTGGGCGCTCGATTTCGCAACAACGAGACAAGTTCAGACCTCACCGCCGGCGAGTGAGGTCTCAGGAGGACGAAACCGGCCGATCTGCATCAGCCGCCTTCTCTTTAGCAAGGGCGTGGCTTCTACGTGCCGCCGCTGTTTGTCCACGCGCCGCCGCCTTCCGATCACGCGCCACCACCAAAAAATTTCCAATTTAAGTTAAAAAAAAAAATTTAAAAATTAATATCATGGAGAAATTTGAGATTTCTAGGTCCTTGATGATTTTAACTATATGATATGGGCTAAAGAAATGCCCAGTTTTCTTCGTGGCAGGAAACTATGGAAATATGTATATGGTGATGAGATAGCTCCTGTCCAATAACAGGACGAATGGGACAACAAGAATCATCAAATCCTCACATGGTTCCGAAACATCTCCACTTCTTTTATCAAAACTCATATGAATCGTTTTATGTTCGAAGTTTACTTGCAGTCACAGCGGACGAAAGTGGAATCTCTTTCAGATGGACGTGAAGAATGTTTTTCTCAATGGAGATCTCACAGAATAAGTCTACATACAACCTCCTCCTGGGTATGAGCATCCGCCAAACACTGTCTGTCGTCTGAAGAAAGCTCTGTATGGACTCAAGCAAGCTCCAAGGGCATGGTTTCAAAATTCACTGGGAAGATGTCCGATCTTGGCTTCACCTCTAGTCCATATGACACCTCCTTGTTTGTCAAGAAGACCTCTCGCGATCACATCTTGCTTTTACTCTCTGTGGATGATATGATTATCACCGGAGATGATGAATCTAATATCTCTGACTTGAAGAGTCAGCTCAACAAAAGATTTGAGATGAAGGACCTTGGCAAGCTCACATATTTTCTTGGGCTGGAAATCTCATTAGTTTCTCCAGGATATCACTTATCGCAGGCTAAGTATGCAGCTGACCTCATTACTCGAGCAGGTCTGTTAGACAGCAAAATTACCTCCACACCTATAGAGGCAAACGAAAAGCTTACACCTACAGATGGCAAACCTCTCCAGGATGCTACCTTGTATTGACAACTCGTAGGCAGTCTTATTTATCTCACTGTCACACGACCAGATATTACCTATGTAGTCCACATTGCTAGCCAGTTCATGAGTGCACCGCGAATCACGCACTATGAGGCCATCCTCCGAGTACTCCACTATGTCCGAGGCACTCTATCTAACGGTCTTCACTTCTCATGTGAAACACCTATGGTGTTGCATGCTTTTTCTGATGCAAATTGGGCTGGTGATCCTACTGATCAACGCTCCACAACGGGATACTGCTTCTTTCTTGACAAATCTCTCATTTCTTGGAGTAGCAAGAAGTAGACGACGGTTGTGTAGGGATTTTGGGCTCACCAAAATGTCATGACAGCGGAAGCATAACCCAAAATCTACCCAAGATCATAAAACCATTAAATCCCAAGGAAAAACCAAATCACAAGATTTTACCTTTCGGTTTGATTGTGAATCTGCCCTGCAGAAAACGTGAGTTTGAAGCTCCATATCTCGAGCTACAAATCTCCAAATACTTCGGTTATTTCTCGAGAGTAAAGCCCAGACAATCCTATACAACTTTCATGTTTTGTTCTTCACCCAGTTCGGATGGAAGGACCTCCGTCTGGATCAAAACAGTTTGGTTGATGGTGCTGGAAAGTGCTGACCGAGTTTTTCGGTTGTCGGCCTTGTACCTCCCAAACCAGGGCTCTAATGCGAAATTACCATTTCACAAAACTTGTAGAACTTTGAGTCTTTTTTAATCTGCCTCTGGTTTCAGATCAAATGGACTTCGGACCAGAGATCTACACCGCACGCAATATCCGTCGCCGGAACTGGACAGAGCTGGACAGTTGCTTCAGTTAAAATATGCCGACGTCGGCGGATCGGGGTAAAATTTCATTTTACCTGATCCATCATAACTGGCCTCTAGTAAGACGTTATGATTACTCGACGTGCATGATGATCGATGATTCGATTCAACCTCATGTAGTACATGTCGCTATCCTTTTATCGCCCAATATCTAGATTGATCATAAGGCATAGAGACGTCACCCTTATTTAATCAATCTTTGTTTCTCGATCTGTGAGATTACTGAATACTGATAACCCGTATCGTTTGCATGGCCATGCTCTCCCTTCAGTTAATCTCTATCGAGTGGCCTAAACAGATACCTCTCTCATACCGTATTATGAGGGATAAATCCCTTAGCTGCCTTTCGTATCACTCATACAATCTGTCCCCGTGCCAATCATGTCCGTTATGGTTGTCTTGTTACGGACAACGTTAGGAGCAACTCAAATGCGGTTCTTTACTGTATAGCGATCACAAAGACTCTTTGGTCTAAGGATACGACGACAAGATACCACAATTGAATGTGTTCATGACTGAATCTATGCAACACCATTCAGTGCGGGTCGTCCAATATCACTCACCTGAGTGATATCTATGATCTGATTCCGGGAGCCCTTCCCAATGGCAAATAGAACTGTACCATAAAGAATCATCCTTATACTTGGTCGCTTCATTGAAGCATATTTGACTAGGGACCCGTTAAGTGTGATCCGTACAGATATATGGTTCTACTAATTTGGTGGACATATATCAGATCAGACTTAACCTATTACTTCAATACATTAGTAATATAATGCTGATTTTACATATTGCGAACGATGATTAATATATACAAACATTTACAGACTAATACAATTGGACTAGGGCACATAAATTCTTACAGGTTGCCCGCTCCAGCACAGAGGCCGAATATCGTGCTCTTGCTGACACTACCTCTAAGCTCCTCTGGTTTCGGTGCCTAATTCATGACATGGGCATTACTCACAACTCAGCCATTTCTATCCATTGCGACAATAGAAGCGTCATTCAAATAGCTCACAATGATGTCTTTCATGGGTGCACCAAACACATCGAGAATGATTGTCACTTTATTAGACATCATTTGACGCATGGCACTGTCATTCTACGCACTGTTCCCTCGAACGAACAGACTGCTGATATCTTCACAAAGCCCCTTCTTCCATGGCGATTCACTTCGTTAGTTTCCAAACTCAATTTGAATCCTCCATCTTGAGTTTGAGGGGGCGTGTTAAAATATGTCTCTTTCCTAACTCTGTATATATGTCTCTTGCCTATTTCTTGTAACCCTAATACTATAAATATAAGGTCTTGTACACTGAATTATATCATCAAATTCAATATTCTCTTTACTAATTCTAATAGAAACAATTAAATGGTTGACAATGAACCTGATGCAGGACCATCTTCTAAGTAGTATTAGTTTAGGATTCCTATTAATTTAGGACTCATATTATTCCTAATTATAGTTAGTTTTGGTTGGTTAGTTCTTTGGTTTTGGGTTTACTAGTTTGAGTTAGTTTTGGAGAAGTAGTCCTATATAAGTCTTATCTTGTGTAGAGATTATTATCATTATCATAATTATCAATTTGAGTTACTTGGATTTATTCCGCTTCCTCCCTAAAGTTAGGGTTTATCTTTGCTTCGTTTCGAAGCACTCTTCTGCTGCACCAAAGTGGTATCAGAGCCTTGGTTCGGTAGACTCTCCTAGTTAAGTGGGTCGGGTATTCTCCTATGGCTGGTAAGCGTCTCCCCATGTGAGTCTCAAATAGGATGAAAACGGCCCTTGTGGGAGAGTATACCAAGGTAAAGTATTGTGGGCTTAGGGGGAGCCAGCCCGATGTGATGGGACTCAATGTGGAGGGGGAGATTGTTATGTCCACATGTGAGTTCAAAGTCTCACATCGGAAGAGTATTGAGTATAATGAGGGTTTATATACACATTGGACCCTAGACCCACTAGGCTAGTCTTTTGGGTCAAAGGTGGTCTCTAATGTGTGTATGGGCTTTCCTTGGGTGCTCCTCCTAGGTAAGGCCCGGATCTCCCCAACAGTGGTATCAGAGCCCGGATTTGACCGGACGTGATGACTAACGATGGCACAAGTAGAGCCCAAGCCGCCGACAACGAACAACGGATGGGACAAATCGAGCAACGGCTCGACAATATCGAAGAATCAAATCGTAATATGACACAAGCACTTACCGAATTGAAGAATCAAATTGTTGCATTCACAATTGGCGGATGGAATGGACAACGTGATGGAAAAAAGGAGAAAGACAATGGTTCTTGGGAAAACATTCGACCATGCATCAACACAACAAATAAAGGTGTGACTCGCCAACTAGAATTCACCGAACAAGGAAAGCAGGGTGTACATGAACAACAAGATGACATCCAACACAAACCTCTAGCTACGACAAACGTCAGCGGCATAAGTGAACTTTCACATGTTCGTCAACAAAATCGGAGGAATACTCCTCAATGGAAACAACGCGAATGGGATGATTCATCCGAGGAAGAAGATAATTTTCGGGCCAACGTCCAGGGAAATAATAGAGGACAAAATAATCATGAATTCAAGATGAAGATGGATTTACCAACTTTTGACGGACGCTTACATGTCGAAGATTTTCTTGATTGGATTCATAACGTTGAGAATTTTTTTGATTATCTGGATATCGTGGAAGACCGGAAAGTGAAGCTAGTTGCTTATAAGTTAAAAGGAGGAGCTTCTGCCTGGTGGGAACAATTTCAAAACAATCGATGCCGGCAAGGCAAGCAACGCATCTGCACTTGGCACAAAATGAAAAAACTATTACATCAACGTTTTCTACCCCCCGACTATGAACAATTCTTGTATCAGCAATACCAAAACTGTCGACAGGAAAATCGTGCAGTCAACGAATACACAGAGGAATTCTACCGATTAAATGCTCGGGTTAACTTACCAGAAACAGAAGACCAATTAACTGCCCGATACATTGGGGGTTTGAACTTAGCTATCCAAGACAAATTGGCTCTTCAAGGAGTATGGACTCTAAGTGAGGCAGTCAACTTAGCATTAAAAGTAGAGAATCAAATAAATCGAGTTTCCTTTCGCACACCAAGTAACTTTAGACGATCTGATACTTACCAATCTAAGGGGTCAACAGCTTCGACCAGTCGAGATGCTAGCCACAAAGGTATTCAGGGCCCTCAAATCTCAACACAAGCTCAAAAAGAAGTTACAACTTCAAGTAGGCCAAACTATCAGGGTAGAAATCAACCGACAGAACAAAATGCAGGCGACCCTTATGCTCGGCCAAACCTTCGAAAGTGTTTTCGTTGCGGCCAACCTGGACACCTCTCAAACACTTGTACCAAACCTCGACACACGATAAACTTGGCAGAAGGTGAGACGGATAACGAAGAATATTCACAAGAAGAATATGTGAATAACGATGCTAAATTTGAAGAAGGGGACAAAGGGGAAGAAGTAGCGTGCATTGTGCAACGTCTTTTGCTAGCCCCCAAAAGTCAAGACGACTCTCAACGACACAAAATATTTCGAACTCGGTGCACTATAAAAAATAAGGTGTGTAAAGTAATTATTGATAATGGTAGCAGCGAGAATGTGGTCTCCAGAGCATTGGTGAAGACACTCAACCTAAAAGCAGAACCGCATCCTACACCTTACAAGATTGAATGGATCAAGCGTGGAACTGGAATCAAGGTAGATGAAATTTGTCGTGTTCCTTTATCAATTGGAAAATATTATCAAGATGAGATCTTATGCGATGTGGTGGATATGGATGCTTGCCACGTTTTGTTGGGGCGACCATGGTATTATGACGTTGATGCTACTCACAAGGGTCGTGCCAATACCTTTACCTTTTGGTGGGCGAACAACAAGATTGTACTACTCCCTCAGTCAAGCTCACTTGACTCCAACTCTGCTATTAATGAGGGCAAACCGGTGTTCTCTACCATTGTCGGGTCAGATTTTTGTGCTAAGGTTGAAGACCATGACCTTATGATGGCATTAGTGGTAAAGGGACAATCTGAAACAAAAGTGGCAATGCCTCCACTAGCTCAACAGGTATTAGCTGACTTTCCTGATTTATCTCCCACTGAATTACCTAACGAATTACCACCTATGCGCAATATACAACATCACATTGATTTAGCACCTGGGGCTAGCTTACCCAATTTACCACATTATCGTATGAGCCCGACTGAACATTCTGAATTACAAAGGCAAGTTAACGATTTGCTTGAGAAGGGGTTAATCCAAGATAGCATGAGTCCATGTGCGGTTCCCGCCCTACTTACACCTAAGAAAGACGGCACTTGGAGGATGTGTATCGATAGTCGAGCTATCAACAAAATTACCGTTAAGTATCGATTTCCTATACCTCGGCTTAACGAAATGCTCGATAATCTAGAGGGAGCAAAAGTATTCACAAAGCTCGACTTGCGTAGTGGTTACCACCAAATTCGTATCCGTCCTGGGGACGAGTGGAAAACGGCATTCAAGACTAAAGATGGCCTTTATGAATGGTTAGTTATGCCATTTGGGATGTCTAATGCCCCTAGCACGTTCATGCGGTTGATGAATCAAACTCTTCGACCCTTCATAGGGAAATTTGTGGTAGTCTACTTTGATGATATCCTTATCTATAGTCGCAGCGAAGAACAACACCTAGACCACCTTAGAAAGGTCTTACTTGCTCTACGCACTAACAAATTATACCTAAATCTCAAAAAGTGTAGTTTCATGACTCCACAACTCCTATTTCTTGGATTCATAGTAGGCAAGGACGGAATTCGGGTTGATGAATCAAAGGTAAGAGCAATTAAAGACTGGTCGGTTCCAAAGACAGTGCGAGAGGTTCAAAGTTTTCACGGGTTGGCTACATTCTATCGACGATTCATTCATGGGTTCAGCACTATAATGGCACCCATTACCGATTGTATGAAAAGAGGAAAGTTCCTATGGGGAGAGCGTCAGGATGAAAGTTTCAAGTTAATCAAAGAAAAGTTGTGCTCAACACCGGTTCTAGCACTTCCAAGTTTCGAAAAGGTATTTGAAGTCACTTGTGATGCTTCAATTATCGGTATTGGAGCAATATTGTCCCAAGAAGGTAGGCCAATAGAGTATTTTAGCGAAAAGGTTGCTGAACCACGGCGTAAATGGACCACCTACGAGCTCGAGTTTTATGCTATCTATCGTGCCTTAAAGCATTGGGAACACTACCTGTTCCAAAGAGAATTTGTCTTACTCACCGATCATCAAGCTTTACGCTATATTGACTCCCAGAAATCTACTAATCGAATGCATGCTCGATGGGTCGCTTTTCTACAAAGATTTAATTATGTTATCAAACATCAATCTGGGAAAACTAATCGAGTAGCTGATGCATTAAGTCGACGAGCCTCTTTACTAGCTACTATAAGCACCGAAATAGTGGCATTTGAATCTCTAAAAGATACTTATGCAGATGATGAAGACTTTGGTAGTATATGGCACAAGTGTCACAATAATGAGTTTGTTGCCGACTTTCTCATCCAGGATGGATTTATGTTCTACGGTACACGACTCTGCATTCCTCGATCATCCTTACGTGCATACTTAATTCGAGAGTTACATGCTAGAGGATTAGGTGGTCATGTCGGCAGAGACAAGACAATTAATCTGGTCGAGGAGAGATATTATTGGCCTCAATTGAAAAGAGATGTTGGTCGATTTGTACAACGCTGCCCAGTTTGTCAAAGGGCAAAAGGACAAGCTCAAAATACAGGTCTCTATACACCATTGCCTATCCCTGAGACAATTTGGCAGGATTTAACCATGGACTTCGTTTTGGGTCTTCCTCGAACTCAACGAGGTAATGATTCTGTTTTTGTCGTGGTTGATCGATTCTCTAAGATGGTTCACTTCCTCCCTTGTAAGAAAGCCTCTGATGCATCATATGTGGCTCATTTATTCTTTCGAGAAGTTGTTCGTCTACATGGGGTTCCTCGATCGATAACTTCTGATAGGGACGTAAAGTTTCTTAGTCATTTTTGGAGAACCTTGTGGAAGTTATTCGACACATCCTTAAAATATAGCAGCACTAGCCACCCACAAACTGATGGACAGACAGAGGTTGCCAATCGTTCTCTTGGAAACATGATTCGGGCTGTGTCCGGTGATAAGCCAAAACAATGGGATATAGTTTTGCCACAAATCGAATTTGCTTTCAATAGCGTCCCTAATCGTTCTACAAAGAAGACACCTTTTGAAATCGTGTATACTAGTCCCCCAATGCACACATTAGACTTGGTCCGTCTCCCACCCACTACAGATTTTAGTGAGGACGCCAAAGAATTTGCAGAACGTACACAAAGAATTCACAATGAAGTTAAGAAAAACCTAGAAGATGCCAACTCTCGCTACAAAACAGCTGCGGACAAACACCGACGTGAACAAATATTTAAAGAAGGGGAACTAGTGATGGTACATTTACGCAAACATAGGTTTCCTGTGGGCACGTATGGCAAGCTCAAAGACAAGAAGTTAGGCCCTTACCGCATTCTTCAGAAAATTGGTGATAATGCCTATAAAGTGGACCTCCCCGCGCACATGAATATCTCAAACACTTTCAACATTGCCGATATATTCAAAAACCACCCGCCAGATGAGTTCTCTTTGGATCCTGCAAACTCGAGGTCGAGTTTTTTTCAAGCAAAGGAGATTGATGCAGGACCATCTTCTAAGTAGTATTAGTTTAGGATTCCTATTAATTTAGGACTCATATTATTCCTAATTATAGTTAGTTTTGGTTGGTTAGTTCTTTGGTTTTGGGTTTACTAGTTTGAGTTAGTTTTGGAGAAGTAGTCCTATATAAGTCTTATCTTGTGTAGAGATTATTATCATTATCATAATTATCAATTTGAGTTACTTGGATTTATTCCGCTTCCTCCCTAAAGTTAGGGTTTATCTTTGCTTCGTTTCGAAGCACTCTTCTGCTGCACCAGAACCAATATAATAATTAAACAAGTCCAATTGATCCAATGAAACAATTGCAAATGAAATAATTAAACCGGTCAATGTGAACCAATAGAAACAATTACAAATGACATAATTAAACCGTTGGCAATTAAATCGGTGGAAGTGAACTGATGAGACAATTGCAATGAAACAATGAAACCAATTTTAATTGAACCAATAAAATCGGTTTCAAGTGAGCCGATAAAACTGTTGCAAATGAACCGATATGAAAAGATAATCAAATTAGAAAATAATATTAAATTTAATTAATGGGTTAAAAACCTTTTTTACCCCTAAGATGGTGTAAAATGACCAAAAGAAATTCTCAATTAACTTATATTTACATTAGTATGCATTCATGACTCAACATTAATCTCAACATGAATTATTTCATACAATGGCTATGAAACGTTTTAAGATTTGTAGCGAAACAAGTGGTTTGTAATGGATTACTACCCTATATTTATTAAGAAAGGTAAAGTTTATATCACCTTTTTGTTATAAAAAATACAAATCACTCTCTTACAAAATAAATATAAAACAATATTTCAGCTATTAATGGTGCTATTTCTGTACAAGTCCTTGATTTGGATCTACTTGCATTGAACTAAACAAACCAATTAAGATCATTGTTGAGAAGTGTAAAGGACGAAATCTGATTTCTGTCAAAAATTTGTCCTAAATAAAAATGAAAGAGCTTAAGCATCTCTTAATTGAAAATAATTGGAAAATAAAGGCAATAGATTAACACTAATATCCAATCAGTGAATAGATTTTATTTTTTCCTGGGGTTTTGGGGTAAAGCAATTCTGATTATTGATAAATGTAAGTCTCTTCAGCTATCTTCATTCAGGTTATGTTGCTGCTTTTGCTTTGTTTTGTGTATATATATGCACATTGGAGCCTTTGTTAAGCAAAAGATAGTCTTGTTCTTGATTTCCCTGTTGCAAGTAAAATATTTACACTCAGGTGGGAAATTTATCTTCTTTTTTTGAGGAATTTTTTGCTATTTACCCTCGTTCATTAATCCTTTTCAATTATATGTTGTTGTCATGGTACACTAAGAACAAACCTTAAGCTGGTGTTTCCTTTGGTGAAGTATGAGTTTTTGATTTTACTTCTTTAAAGATCACATTCCTCTATATTTCATTGCCATGACCGATTGAATCTAATTGTGACGAGTTCGTTGTGGCTTACAGATTATGGCTTACATACCTCCATATAAGCGACATTCAACTGATTTGAAGGTGCCTTCCCTGACTCCTGATTCACTCATTCCTCATTTCAAGAAAAATCTAAAACTTGAATCACACAAGAAGAAGCTGAAATATCCTTTACGGAGCGGAGAGGTTATTTTTGGAAAGGGAGGCACACATATGTGGTTTGCTGTTGGTACCATAGATACTGATGGCCATTTCCCATCTTCTCTTCATTTTCGACAAATATCTTTGAAACTCTTTCATCAGATTAATGAAGAAGAGGATGCATTACTCTTAGTGAATACTAATCAAAATTCAGGTTTGTACTCAATGAAGTATTACAACCTTTTTTTTCATCATTGCAATGTTCTAAACTTGTTTACTACACTGCCATTGCAATGCTCTAAACTTTTGCTGTAGATAATGTTGCAATGGCGAACGAAATGAGCCCTTGGGTGTACATAGCAGAACGAGTACATCAAGACCTCTTCTCTCATTTTCATCGTTTCAGGGAGCAAATGCCCATAGACAATTTGGAAGTAAGGCCGAGTATTGTTGCTAGATTTGGAAAAATTCTTTTTCGAGGGTAAGTGCCCTTTTATATCTTTTCCGGGTTTCAATTCCAATCCCCAGACCTGCGGTTGTGGCTGATAAAAAGTAACCAGGATTCAATGCCTTCTTTCTTATATAGGACCCCATTTGTTAGCTTAGAAGATGCTTGTAAAGATTCTGTCACTGAAAATAGTCTTAGAAATTTGAGGAAAGCATTTTGCACAAACCTTGCTGCTGATATGGACAACATTGTTCGTGGAGTTGCCGCAAAGATGGGACTTCTTTCTGAGGAGAAGGAGGATACATACACTGTTAAGGTGAACTCTGTGTCCATTATATTTTCTTGTTTGGTTTGATTTAGTGCTAAATGCAAAATTATGGTAAACAGCTTTCTGATACAACACGAATAGATTCAGCTTTGTCATGCAAATGTCGCGTAAGGAAAGAAGATAACAAACTTGAACTGTGGAAGGTATTGCTAACCATTCTGCTGTTGATTTTTCAATTATCAATACAATGCTTTCACTTGTTATTGTTGTTGTGTTTGTAGGTTGAGTTGAACCAATTACGCCACATGGTTGCAGACGTATCGTGTCTTGATAAGAATTTGGACCTGAGGCTGATGCTACGCACCAAAAGAACTGTAACACATCTCACAGTGAGTCGCATTGACATTTGTGTTTTCCAAATGTTTTGTTATGATCTAAATTTGTATGTTACATATGTGTAGGATGAAGAAGAGGATAGCATTAGAGGTATACTTAATTCTGCAACATTGGACCCACTTGTGAAGGGAGGACTGAAATGGTCGTCGTCTGGAGATACATCTCCTGGAGGTAGATTTCGTGTCGTTGGGATTTGGCACACGAATACTACGGCTTATAGAAACTTGTTGATGAGGCTCAAGGTACGAAATGTTGATCGGTTTGAATTTATGTCATCAACTGGGGAAGCCAGCAGTGAGATCAATTTGAAGTTGAAAGAAGTAGTTAAGAAATTACAGGTAAGGTCGATTATTGGGTCGTTCGACATATGTTCATTATATCATTGATATCATGATTTTCTATCATCTTAAGAATTGCCCTTTCTTTACGTACATACAGGAACATGGCAAGGTCGATTTGGTGTTGGATATGCTTAAAGAGAACTTGAAATTAATATGGGACAACATCTTGTGCTTTGATCACTCTTTGACATGAATGGAATGTTTTTATCAGATTTGGTCATCTTCTAATTTTATGCATTGACTTTACTTAGCTTTGTATTAAATTCAGCCTTTTCTCCAGCAAAACGTTTGATAATAGTTACTATTTTGTGTTGACACTGGCAATTTTCTTTTGTATTGGTAGTAACTAGTAAGTATCGAATTAGCACAAACTCAAAATCAAATGAAATCGGGTACTCATTATATCTGCTGTAAGAGCAACTCAAACTTAGGCTCCAAACACGTATTGTTGAGGTTTCAGCGACTTTGCAACTTCAACCTAAGCCTAATATTTGCATCCTCCTCATTTTTGCAGCCTAGTTATAAGGAATCTTTCAGGTAATATGCTAAGCAATTAACAATGTATCAATGAAGTCTTTGTTGTATGTCTTTAAATTTCAATAACGAACTTATTTCTTTATCTTTAAATAATCATGAATTACATATAATTGAATATCTAAATAATAATATGCATAATGAAAGTAGCAGATTAGAACATAAATAATGAAATTAAAAATCAAATATTTTATTAATGGACGGCGAATGGTTGATGGCAACGACAGAAAGCGGAGGCAATTGGAGGTGGCAGCGGCGACGATCAGAGGCAAGCCGAGAGCAGAGTAAAGAAGAAAAGAGGAAATAAAAAGAGGTTCTATGTTGTGTTTTATAATTGAAATTAGTGACAGTGGACTTACTGAAGTACACCGTCACTAGCAACGATAGACGATGAAGCTTAGAAGTCTGATGTCATTATGAATTGGTGAATGTGTAGAATAATCACGACACTTCAATATCTTGTTATTTAACTAGTGAGATGGACCTGAGAAAACATGTTGTGCCTAATGTTCAGTGGTGGCAAGCCGTCTAAAGTTAACGTCCTTAAAAACCTTTCGCGAGTATTTCAATTTTTGCCAAAATTTGGTGAAATTCTTGGTGGCCTCATTTCATGTCAAGTTAAGGACGGGGGACGCACCAAGGTATGTCATCACTAAGTGACGACAGACTTGGATTGTCCACCGTCCTTATCGTGAACCCTAATTTAATATTTTTGGTATTTTGAGTTGTGGTAGGGACAAGATGTCGAACACAATGTTGTGACAATTGGTTCGACAACTTGTCTAATCACCGATATGTAAATAACGGAACAGTAAACATAAGACACACAATATGTTTACTCAGTTCGATGACTCTGCACCTACGTTTGGGGGCACTTTGCCAGTGGAAAAGTTATCACTATTTGGTAGTCAATAGTACCACTTCAAGCATCAACTAGCCATCAACTGTCAGGGACTCCCCCTGTCTTTGAGATCCTCTCAATTCCACCCTTCGAGCAAGCCTATGCTCGGCGTAGTTGTCTTCGACAATTTCTTCGTGAGTCTTCAATCACGAACAAATACCCACAAATCACAAAAACTCAAACCTCACACTTGATGTTATGTGATCGACACCGTTCTTCTAAATCGGCTTCTCAATCCGCCAGTCTTGCACGATTAAGAGCTCTGAGAATTTAGCACAAAGAACATGCGAATTGCTATGGGGGTAGCTCCTTCTTTTATAGCAATTCTACATGCCTAATTAGTCTTCAACTCCAAATAGGAAATCGACTCCAATTAGGAAGTCCCTTGCTGCTTTGCTTTATTGGAAAGTTGACCGGTTGGCGTTGCCGCCTTAATTAGCCTTGCCGACGTGCCTTTATTCCAGCTAGAGGTTGCGTAAATAGGTCGTGACTTTATTCCCTTGCACGCTAAGCTTCTGGGTATTAAATAAGAAGGCTTCAATAACTTGCCTAATCCTACGCGTAGCATATCAAGCCAAATGTGTCGCAACATGTTGGCTGACATCTTCACCTTGCGCTAAAAAATATGTCAATACTAAACGTAGTAACATTCTCCCACTTTGGTAATTTTTTAGGCAAGAAAATTTTGTCGACGAGCTTCGGGCGAGCACCGTTTTCGGCTAGCACCTCTTCAGAAGCTTCACACGAGCATCGTTTCCGGCTAGCAGCGTCTCCAGCCATGATCACTATCGTTGGTCATCATTAGTCGCTTCACGTCGTCTTTGGCACACAACTGAGCACATCTCTTCATCCTTTGCAGCAAGACACATAACAAGTTGTCACACATATTCCAACATGCTGTACCACAAGTTTGTGTCATCTTTGACACCACAATATTGATGATCTTAAAAAACCATTCATGGCTTATATCTCCCCCTGATTGCCTCAAAAATGGCAAAGAGCAACCAGAAATAAAACCAGAGTATGCAGACAAACATAAACCAAAAAGCCAGCTCTAAACGAGAGCAACCTAGCTCCAAATTTACGGAAGTGAAGTCAGCAATATCTACATCTTCAGCGGTGGTCCCTTCTTCTTCCTCATATTCAGCCGTTTCTTGTGCAAAAGATGTCGAGACAATGCGCACACTATCTGGCCCTTCCTTAGTTTCTTCATGCGCGACTTCATTAATGATATGAAAAGGGGTTGCTGAGGGTTTTGCCTGAGCGAATGTGGATCCTTCACCCGAGAAGTTTCCTCCTCATATTTTAACACCATACTTGTTTCGAATAACCCTCGACTTTTTTAACAACTACACAAGAAGTTTTGACATTCGGCTAGGTTTCCTCTTTAGTGACGTTACGCGTCTTCGAGTACTTTTCTAATTCCACAAGACTTTGGTTTCTTCTTCAGTGCAATTACGCATCTTCGAGTACTTCCTTTTCCCATATTCCCACACGTTTTGGGAATCTTTGGTCACAACATTACAACTGAACCATCACCAAACCCTTAACACCAAAACATCCATCATTGGATGCCAAGTGTCATGGTAGCAACATTTGTCCAGACACCATTCTTTATGTCATTCTTCTAGATAATCGTCAGTCTTCAGATTTCATCAAGAAGTCATCACAGACTTCACACACATCAAGACATCTTCACAGATTCTCTCAACCTTGTCTTCCCTGGCTGCCTAAAAAAACAATGATCTAACTATGGGACTACGAACAGAGTAAAAGCAGCTGAATCTTCTTCATTTCCTTGATTTGGAACAGTAGTAGCCTGATCACTCTTTGGGGGCAGAGGTGAGGTCACGAACTAGTCATACACATATAGACTTTCAGAGAGAGTCTCGATGGTTTTCTTGAGAATGCTAGTCTTCTCTCTAAGTTCCTTCAACATATTGTCTTTAATGATACCATTTGTGCCCTAGTCCAATTGGTATTAGCCTGTAAACGTCTATGTACAAATATCATCGTTTGTAAAGTATAAATATAAACGGCTTTATATTACTTATGTGTTGAAGTAATATGTTAAGCATGATCTGATTTATGACCACTAAAGTAGTAGAACCATAAATCTGTACGGATCACACTTAACGAGTCCCTGGTCAACCTATGCTTCCTTAAAAGCGACCAGTATGAGGATGGTTCTTAATGACGCAGTTCTACTTGTCATAAGGATGTGGGATCCTGGAACCATATCATAGATATCATGAGGTGATTGATATCGGACGACCCGCATTGAATAGTGTTTTCATAGATTAAGCCATAAACATATTCAGATGCGATAGCTTGTCACGACGTCCTTAGACCAAGGAGTCTTTGTGATCACTATGCAATGAACGTACGGCTTTAACTTGCGCCAAACGCTTTATGTAAAAGGATTGCTATAAAGGGCATGATTGGGTGGCAGAACGGGTTGCATGAGTGACACGAAAGACGGCTAAGGGATTTATCCCTCATACTACGGTATGGGAAAGATATCCGTTAGAAGGCCTCTTGATGGAGACTGACTGAGAGAAAAAGCATGGCCATGCAAATGATACGGGTTATCATTTCTCAGTCATCTCGCATATCAAGTAACAATGATTGATTGAACAAGGGAGACGACTCTATGCCTTGAGATCAATCGGGATATCTAGAGATAAAAGGATGGTGACTTGTACGCACAAAGGTTAAGTCGAATTATCGATCATTGTGCACCTTGGGTAATCATAATGTTTTACTAGAGACCACTTATGATGGATCGGGCAAGAGCGAGTCTTGCGCTGATCTGCCAACGGTGGCATGAGCCTAGAGGGTCACACACATACAAGACGGATAACTTGAGACAAGGAAACATGGATGTTTCTTAAGGAGAAGTACATGGACAAAACTGGAGGTTTTGTGCCATAGGTTCGGTTTGAGAGAATAATTAGCGAATCGAGAAAAAATTGAGTTTTTCGTCGATATCGCGTCGGACTTTGTTTGATAAGTAACGACAAAAAGGTCGGGCAACTTTTGGACACGGCATGAGACAACACGGGAGGGCCCATTGGGCTCGGCCCATGAAGCCTCATGGCCGACCCAATAAGGGCCCAATAAGGCCATATGGCCGGCCCACTTGGTGGGGCCATTGTGGGGGCCACACAATGCCATGCTTAGTTGGTGATTGTGGATTAAGAGGTGAGTGATTTAAGGGGTATGGGTTAAAGCACCTTTAAGCCCATACCAATCACTTTTAACCCATACTTGTGAGTTGAATGATGAATTATAATGCAAGACTTTAATTCATTAATTCATTAAGTCACAAAACACACAAAAATCCTCTCTCTCTCTGTAAGGACCGCTCCCGGTCATTTTGGGTCAATTTTGTGAAAAATGGATAAAAATTTAATAATTCGCGATTTGACCAAATGTTGACTCGAGAGTCACCGAGGACTACTTTTTGAGCCATTTTAAGTTGAAAGTGTAATATCATGGATATTAGGTTCGTATGGAAGCTAAAATTTAGCGAAACATCACGGTTCCAACGGTTTCGAAAAACGTGTCCGTTTCGGACGATTTCGGGTCCGAAATGACAAAATTGGCTTGTGGGACCCCTCTACTTTACACTTGTCATGTATCTAGAGGGGGGGGGGGGGGAGACTTTTGAGTGATTAAAAAATTAATTGTTTTAATTTAGATTTAAAAGAAAATGAAAAATAGGTTTATTTTATTAGTTTAGTGTTTAAATAATGAGATTTATGTGATAAAAGAGGGAAGGGGAGGCCATTCACGGCAGAACCAAAGAGAAGGAAAGGGAAAGAGAAAGAGAAAGAAGAAAGAAGGAAGAAGAGGAGAAGAACTTGGGCGATTTCCCGACGATCCGGCCGCGTGATCGACCATTTTCTTGCGTATTCGGGTTCCTCACATCATTGGCTACGGTGAGCAACTCATTTTTTTTCCCATCGTGATGAGTTTGAGTTGTGGGTTGATGAGAAATGAGTGCAATGATGATGGAGTGGAGTTGTAGGGGTGTTTTGGAGCATTTTGGGACGTTTTTGGGATTTTCCGGCGGCCGGAGCTCCGGCCGGTCACCGGAGCTCCGGCCAGTGTGGTGGCGCACTGGAGGTTGTCCGGCAGTGGCCAGCCCCTGCCTTGGCTGGCCGTGGCAGCCTTTGACGGCCGCGGGCCGTTTGGGCCTCTTGGGCCGTAAATGGCCCGGGTGGTCCCACGAGCCCGGATTTCGGGTTTGTAAGTTTCGGGAAGTCTCGGGTAACCCTCGAATCAATAGTTGACACCCTTGGTGATTTTTGGATTTAAATTACGAAAATCGGAAAATGTGTGTCGAAACTTTAATTTGCGCGATTATATCGCTCGGGTGTCGGAATTCGATTCCGTCAATTGCGTTGGTCCTCTCGAATATAATTAGGAATTTAGACACAAGTTTCGTAATTTTCGGAGTCCCGAGGGTCAAAAACTCGTTTCCGGGCAGATTGGGTGTTTCGGGGAAAATGGGTCATTCCGGACCCATTTTGGCTACTTTGATTAATTTGAAGTGTGTCCAAGTGTTAGGCACTTGTTGGAGTACACTTGTAAATTTATTGCATTCGTTTCGGAGTCTGTTTGAGTTTTTAATTATTGAATATAATTATTAGTTGATATTGACGCTCATGGGAAAGGCAAGGCGTGAATAGCTCGAGCGGGAGGCTAGGAGCGTACGTAGAGCTTTCCTAAGGTAGGGGGACATAGCTTACCTAGACTCAATCTCTTGATGCATTGATTGAATTTATTTGAGTATTTAGTCGAGATAAAATGAAATGTTTGAACACCTTTTGCTCGATGTTGTGAATTAAATAGCATGTTGATGTGTTGATATAAATGCCTCTCTGTGAATTAGTTGAGTATCAAACTTGAACTGCTTGTGAGCACCTAGTTGTGCATGGTTATATTATTGCTTTTCAGACGATGACTTATTCCGTCTCGCACTTGTCTTGTTTGGGTGGATGTAAATGCCTCTCTGTGAACTAGTTTCTTGCACTTGGTTTGTGTTCTGTGAATGTATCGAAGGGTGTTGGGTGTGGTTGGTAAGGGTGTTGTGATGTGGAAGGGTGGAAAGGTGATGGGAGGCTGTGTGGTTGGATGGATAATCGAGTCAGGAGCGGTACCCCTCCTGGCCGTGATCGATTTCCATTCGGGGGTTGAACCGAGTCAAGGGTGGTACCCCTTGGCCGTGATCGGTTACCTCAATTGTATGGCTGTGTGGTTGGATGGATAATCGAGTCAGGAGCGGTACCCCTCCTGGCCGCGATCGATTTCCATTCGGGGGTTGAACCGAGTCAAGGGCGGTACTCCTTGGCCGTGATCGGTTACCTCAATTGTGTGGTTGTGTTTTGATGGGCAATCGAGGCAGGAGCGGTACCCCTCCTGGCCATAATCGATTCCCGTTCGGAGGTTGAACCGACCAAGGGTGGTACCCCTCGCCGGTCGTAATCGGTTACCTCGGGAGTTGTGACGTGGTTGGTGGATGAGTAGTGGAAGTGTTGTGATTCGTACTTTACTGATTTCTTTGTGCCTACATGTATGTTTTTCCTCATCCTTGCTGTTTGTTTTAGTCTCTGGGTAGCGTGTTCACCCCTACTTGTAGTTGTGCAGGTTGGTGATTCTGAGCACACATTTGGTGGGAGCTTTTGGGGGTGTGTCGTGTCGACGCACTGTGTTTTTGTTGTTGTTGGCTTTTGTAGTCTCTGGTCTGAGTCATTTGCCATGTATATTTCTGTACCGCAACTTGTATAAAATATTTTGATGTAAATATTTGATTGACTGGCCATGTCGTGCCTCACTTTTGTACGCGTTACTTGTTGGTTTAATACAGATTTTAAAAAGAGAAATGGTATCGATGTATTTGTGTAAACAGGTTTCTTTATTTGACTCGTGCAATCCCATTTTGAACTAGGGACGCCTAAATCAAAATGTGATGGCTTCGTGCGAGAATAGTTATGTTGTAATTTGAGGACGCTCGAGTTATTTCATAACTATATCGCATCGTGTTATTTCAAAGGTTTTTAAATTCTTCGGGTAACGACTTTAATTCGGGAAACCGGATTTTGGAGCGTTACAGTTTGGTATCAGAGGTCTCAAGTTCAACACCTGTGCCTTACGTCGACATGTCGGGTAGAGTCAGTTGTAGGAAAGTTTGCGTGATTTTGGTCAATTTGGTCTTATGGTGCGTGAATTGGTTGTTAGTGTGAGTTAAATGACGACTTGTGTGCGTGTGGTGACAATAAAATGACATGGTGACGGGTGGAGGAGTACCTGTGTTAAAGTTGTGAAATGTTGTTAGTGAAACGTTGCGGCATGAAAATGAGTGTTGGCATGTTAGTGTGAATCTTGTTTGTTAGGATTGGACTGTACTAGGATAACAATCAGTTAGTACGTAGAGTAAATGTGGAGAGTGTGAGAAGTTCTCGTCGCCCTTTTGCGCGGTGTTCTTTTGTAAAGAAATCCTAATTATGAACCGTCTTTGTGCAGTAGTGCACATGGCTCCGAGAACTAGGCGAGGTGGCGGTTTGAGGGGGAGAGGAGCACAGCGAGCGACGCATGAGCCTCCCAGGGCCGAACCCGGGGAGAGGACTACAGGGGTGGAGACGCCATCCACAGAGACTGCGTCAGGTAGCGCAGGACAGGCAGGGACCGCGGCTGAGGTGCCCCCGTCCACTGCAGGGATCCCCACTGTGGCTACCACCATTCCTCCCAGTGATCAGGTAGTGGGCGAGATACTACGGTCGATACAGTCGTTAGTGGCCATGTTGGGACAGAGGGAGACCGTGATCACAGCTCCTGAGATATCACCAGTGCCGCCAGAGGTACCTGCAGCGCACGCGCTCCGGGACTTCCTGCGCCTGAACTCCCCAGCTTTCCATGGAGAGCCAGACCCTACGCGAGCTGAGCAGTGGCTGCGACAGATCACCCGCGACCTTGATACGTCTGGGATTACAGATGGGAGGACCAGAATCACCTTTGCCGTCCATCAGCTCAGGGACGATGCATATTACTGGTGGGAGCGAGTTCGGACCAGAGTGGGAGAAGACTATGAGGATTTCATGGAGATTTTCCTTGAGAGCTATTTTCCCGAGTCGGCAAGGGATAGCCGTCAGCAGCAGTTCCTGGAACTGCGACAGGGTGCAATGACGGTGCTAGAGTATGAGGCACAGTTCACAGCCCTGTCGAGATTTGCGCCAGACCTAGTGAGGTTCGAGGCGAGCCGATGTAAGAGGTTCGAGAGGGGACTACGACCAGAGATCTTCGACAGGATCCTCTCTCACCGGATCAGGGTGTACTCGGTGATGGTCGACACTGCAGCGGCCATCGAGGAAGGGATGGCAGAGGCACAGAGGCTCAGGGAGCAGAGACCCAGGCCAAGCAGCTTCACTAGGCAGATGGAGTCAAGGGACTTCAAGAGGCCTCGAATTTCAAGCTTTCCTCCGCAGTCGTTGGGGAGAATGGTGCAGAGACCGCTAGCATCGCTGGATACCGTGGGATCCAGCCCAGTAGGCCCAAGGTCACCACCGGTATGCTATGAGTGTCATCAGCCAGGTCACCTCTGCAGGGATTGCCCTCGAAACCGTGCACCTACGAGGCAGCTTTCGGGGGGAACTCAGAGCGGTCAGTTCAGAGCACCAGTAGAGACCGAGCGGTCGGCCAGGACAGGGAGGCAGGCCTAGTTCTGGACCACCCACGTGCTTTGGGTGTGGACGTCCAGGACACCTCACTCGGGATTGTTACTCTAGCAGAATCGGGAGTCAGGGCTCACGACAGCACTCTGCACCATCTGCACGGTCGTCAGCAGCACGACAGGATTCCCGACCCCAACAAGGGGTCGGACCAGCCCAGTCGACGAGACCAGGTACTAGTCGGGGGCAGCCGAGAGCAGATGGACAGCAGGTCCAAGGTCGGGTCTATGCAGTGTCGGGTCATACCGAGCCTCTACCGTCAGAGGACCAGAGAGCAGCTCAGGGTACGTTCCTCGTTTTTAATTTGTGGGCGTCCATTCTTATTGACACGGGTGCATCGAACTCTTTTATCTCCGCACAGTTTGCACGAGCACTGGGGTTAGTAGTCGAGTCGCTAAGTTCGCCCTTGTGCGTCAATACGCCTTTAGGGGACGGTACTGTTCTAAGTAGAATCTGCAGGGGCTGCGAAGTTAGAGTAGCAGACCACTCTCTTGTGTGGGACCTTATCGTGCTAGATATGACTACTTTCGACGTGATCCTCGGCATGGACTGGTTGAGGCGATACAGGGCTAACGTCGACTGTTATCGGAGGAGGGTGACCGTATCGAGTGGGGACTCTATGATTTCATGTTCATTGGGTAGCCGGAGTGGAGTTCTTCTTGCAGTGTTGTCCGCTATGAGTGACGGACCGAAGGACGAAGGCAGAGGGCTACCACGAGTTGTCGACGAGTTTCCAGACGTCTTTCCAGGTGATCTTAGCGGATTGCCGCCTGTGCGCGAGGTGGAGTTCACTATCGAGTTGATGCCGGGAACCGCGCCGATCTCTGTGGCACCATATCGTTTCGCCCCCGCGGAACTCGAGGAGTTGAAGAGTCAACTCCAGGAACTGCAGGAGAAGGGGTTCATACGGCCGAGCACCTCGCCGTGGGGCGCTCCGGCGTTGTTCGTAAAGAAGAAAGAGGGTTCGCTCCGGATGTGCATAGATTACCGGAAGCTGAACAGGGTGACAGTGAAGAATCGTTATCCGATGTCGCGGATAGACGATCTCTTTGATCAGCTCAGGGGATCGAGGTGCTTCTCCAAGATCGACTTGCGGTCTGGATATCATCAGTTGCGAGTACGGGAGGAAGACATCCCGAAGACCGCGTTCCGAACGCGGTATGGTCATTTTGAATTCCTAGTGATGCCGTTCGGCTTGACCAACGCCCCAGCGGCGTTCATGGATCTTATGACTCGCATCTTCCGACCTTACCTCGATCGATTCGTCATCGTATTTGTCGACGATATTCTCATCTACTCACCGGACGAGGGGACTCATGAGGCGCATTTGAGGACTGTACTCCAGTTACTGCGATCGCACCAACTTTACGCGAAGTTGGAAAAATGCAAGTTCTGGCTTACTGAGGTGAGATTCCTCGGACATGTCGTATCGGGTGACGGCGTGTTTGTCGATCCGTCCAAGATCGACGCGGTCTCGAAATGGGCGCGACCTACGAGCGTTTTCGAGATCCGCAGCTTCCTGGGATTGGCAGGGTACTATCGGAGGTTCGTCAAAGACTTTGCGCACCTCGCAGCACCTTTGACTCGCCTCACGCGGAAGGGAGTTAAGTTCGATTGTGGTGAGGCTTGCGAGCGCTCCTTCGCGGAGTTGAAGACTCGGTTGACCACGGCTCCGGTTTTGATAGTACCTGAGCGAGGGATAGGCTATGACGTTTATTGCGACGCATCCGGAGAAGGACTGGGGAGTGTTTTGATGCAGCAGAGTAAGGTGGTGGCTTTTGGGTCCCGACAGCTTAAAGTGCACGAGAGAAACTATCCGACACACGATCTAGAACTTGCAGCGGTCGTGTTCGCACTAAAGCTTTGGCGTCACTACCTCTACGGTGAGAAGTTTCAAGTCTTTTCGGATCACAAGAGCCTGAAATATCTCTTTACCCAGAAGGACCTGAACATGCGACAATGGCGCTGGATGGAGCTGATTGAGAACTACGACTTTGACCTGCTTTACCACCCGGGCAAGGCAAATGTTGTTGCCGACGCCCTCAGCAGGAAGTCACTCCACAGTCTCGTTTCCGTAGCTGTACGGGAATGGAAGATGCTGGGAGAACTCGGCGAGTTCAAGATGGAGCTAGAGGAAGTCACAGGGCAGGTGGCTCTGTGTTCCTTAGTAGCGCAGCCATATTTGATCAGCAGGGTACTCGAGGCGCAGATCGAGGATGCGGAATCAGTGACATTCCGAGAAAGGTTGACCAGCGGAAGCGAGTCCGAAGGGTGGTCACTGGGCAACGATCAGGGCCTTCGCTTCCAGAGCAGACTGTTCGTGCCCCAGAGTCTCCGCGAGGCGGTACTGCGTGAGTCGCACAGCTCGCGACTCACAGTACATCCCGGGGGGACTAAGATGTACCACGACATCAGACGCCACTTCTGGTGGAGCGGGATGAAGCGCGAGATCGCGGAATTTGTGGCGAGATGCCTTACTTGTCAGCAGGTGAAGATCGAGCACCAGAGACCAGCAGGTCCGCTACAGCCACTAGAAATCGCTGAGTGGAAATGGGAGCATATCACCATGGACTTCGTGTGCGGTTTGCAGAGGTCTACGAGGGGCAATGATGCTGTTTGGGTAGTGGTTGACAGACTGACGAAGTCCGCTCACTTCCTGCCTATGAAGATGACGGACCCAGTGGACAAGCTGAGCAGGCTGTATGTGCGCGAGATAGTCAGACTACACGGGGTGCCGGTGTCGATAGTGTCGGACCGAGACCCTCGCTTTACATCGCGATTCTGGGACAGCCTTCAGGGCGCTATGGGGATGAATATTCGGCTGAGTACCGCTTATCACCCGCAAACTGATGGTCAGTCAGAGCGAGTGATCCAGATCCTAGAGGACATGCTCCGGGCATGTATTCTGGACTTCCATGGAGCGTGGGAGGATCACTTGCCACTAGCAGAGTTCGCCTACAACAACAGCTACCAGGCCAGCATTCAGATGGCGCCATTCGAGGCGCTGTATGGTAGGCCGTGTCGTTCACCCGTCTGTTGGGCGGAGGTGGGCGACAAGAGCCTGTTAGGACCTGATCTGGTTAGGGAGACTACCGAGAAGGTAGCCCTGATCCGAGAACGGTTGAAGACGGCGCAGAGCAGACAGAAGTGTTACGCGGACAGGAGGCGTCGACCGCTTGAGTTCGAAGTGGGCGACCATGTCTTCTTGAAGGTTAGCCCGAAGAAGGGGCTGATCAGGTTCAAGAAGGCAAGGAGCGACGGGAAGTTGTCGCCAAGGTACATTGGGCCCTTCGAGATCATTTCCAGAGTGGGAGCAGTGGCTTACCGGCTTGCTTTGCCACCATCCCTTGCGGCAGTGCATAACGTTTTCCATGTATCCATGCTGAGGAAGTACCACCACGACCCGTCACACGTGATAGCTTGGGCTGAGCTAGAGTTGACTCCGGATGCGACTTATGCGGAACGGCCAGTTCGGGTCTTGGACTCTCGCGATCAGGTGCTGAGAGGCAAGACCATCCCGTTAGTGCGAGTGCTATGGCATCATCATGGGGAGGGGGAGTCGACGTGGGAGCGGGCGGACGAGATTCGCGCCAAGTATCCCCGACTCTTCGAGAATTGAGGTACGTCCTTAACGTTTTAATTTCGCGGATGAAATTCTTTAAGGAGGGAAGGTTGTAAGGACCGCTCCCGGTCATTTTGGGTAAATTTTGTGAAAAATGGATAAAAATTTAATAATTCGCGATTTGACCAAATGTTGACCCGAGAGTCACCGAGGACTACTTTTTGAGCCATTTTAAGTTGAAAGTGTAATATCATGGATATTAGGTTCGTATGGAAGCTAAAATTTAGCGAAACATCACGGTTCCGACGGTTTCGAAAAACGTGTCCGTTTCAGACGATTTCGGGTCCGAAATGACAAAAGTGGCTTGTGGGACCCCTCTACTTTACACTTGTCATGTATCTAGAGGGGGGGAGACTTTTGAGTGATTAAAAAATTAATTGTTTTAATTTAGATTTAAAAGAAAATGAAAATTAGGTTTATTTTATTAGTTTAGTGTTTAAATAATGGGATTTATGTGATAAAAGAGGGAAGGGGAGGCCATTCACGGCAGAACCAAAGAGAAGGAAAGGGAAAGAGAAAGAGAAAGAAGAAAGAAGGAAGAAGAGGAGAAGAACTTGGGCGATTTCCCGACGATCCGGCCGCGTGATCGACCATTTTCTTGCGTATTCGGGTTCCTCACATCATTGGCTACGGTGAGCAACTCATTTTTTTCTCATCGTGATGAGTTTGAGTTGTGGGTTAATGAGAAATGAGTAAAATGATGATGGAGTGGAGTTGTAGGGGTGTTTTGGAGCATTTTGGGACGTTTTTGGGATTTTCCGGCGGCCGGAGGGTTCGCCGGAGCTCCGGCCGGTCACCGGAGCTCCGGCCAGTGTGGTGGCGCGCTGGAGGTGGTCCGGCAGTGGCCCGCCCCTGCCTTGGCTGGCCGTGGCAGCTTTTGACGGCCGCGGGCCATTTGGGCCTCTTGGGCCGTAAATGGCCCGGGTGGTCCCACGAGCCCGGATTTCGGGTTTGTGAGTTTCGGGAGGTCTCGGGTAACCCTCGAATCAATAGTTGACACCCTTGGTGATTTTTGGATTTAAATTACGAAAATCGGAAAATGTGTGTCGAAACTTTAATTTGCGCGATTATATCGCTCGGGTGTCGGAATTCGATTCCGTCAATTGCGTTGGTCCTCTCGAATATAATTAGGAATTTAGACACAAGTTTCGTAATTTTCGGAGTCCTGAGGGTCAAAAACTCGTTTCCGGGCAGATTGGGTGTTTCGGGGAAAATGGGTCATTCCGGACCCATTTTGGCTACTTTGATTAATTTGAAGTGTGTCCAAGTGTTAGGCACTTGTTGGAGTACACTTGTAAATTTATTGCATTCGTTTCGGAGTCTGTTTGAGTTTTTAATTATTGAATATAATTATTAGTTGATATTGACGCTCGTGGGAAAGGCAAGGCGTGAATAGCTCGAGCGGGAGGCTAGGAGCGTACGTAGAGCTTTCCTAAGGTAGGGGGACATAGCTTACCTAGACTCAATCTTTTGATGCATTGATTGAATTTATTTGAGTATTTAGTCGAGATAAAATGAAATGTTTGAACACCTTTTGCTCGATGTTGTGAATTAAATAGCATGTTGATGTGTTGATATAAATGCCTCTCTGTGAATTAGTTGAGTATCAAACTTGAACTGCTTGTGAGCACCTAGTTGTGCATGGTTATATTATTGCTTTTCAGACGATGACTTATTGCGTCTCGCACTTGTCTTGTTTGGGTGGATGTAAATGCCTCTCTGTGAACTAGTTTCTTGCACTTGGTTTGTGTTCTGTGAATGTATCGAAGGGTGTTGGGTGTGGTTGGTAAGGGTGTTGTGATGTGGAAGGGTGGAAAGGTGATGGGAGGCTGTGTGGTTGGATGGATAATCGAGTCAGGAGCGGTACCCCTCCTGGCCGTGATCGATTTCCATTCGGGGGTTGAACCGAGTCAAGGGTGGTACCCCTTGGCCGTGATCGGTTACCTCAATTGTATGGCTGTGTGGTTGGATGGATAATCGAGTCAGGAGCGGTACCCCTCCTGGCCGCGATCGATTTCCATTCGGGGGTTGAACCGAGTCAAGGGCGGTACTCCTTGGCCGTGATCGGTTACCTCCATTGTGTGGTTGTGTTTGGATGGGCAATCGAGGCAGGAGCGGTACCCCTCCTGGCCATAATCGATTCCCGTTCGGAGGTTGGACCGACCAAGGGTGGTACCCCTCGCCGGTCGTAATCGGTTACCTCGGGAGTTGTGACGTGGTTGGTGGATGAGTAGTGGAAGTGTTGTGATTCGTACTTTACTGATTTCTTTGTGCTTACATGTATGTTTTTCCTCATCCTTGCTGTTTGTTTTAGTCTCTGGGTAGCGTGTTCACCCCTACTTGTAGTTGTGCAGGTTGGTGATTCTGAGCACACATTTGGTGGGAGCTTTTGGGGGTGTGTCGTGTCGACGCACTGTGTTTTTGTTGTTGTTGGCTTTTGTAGACTCTGGTCTGAGTCATTTGCCATGTATATTTCTGTACCGCAACTTGTATAAAATATTTTGATGTAAATATTTGATTGACTGGCCATGTCGTGCCTCACTTTTGTACGCGTTACTTGTTGGTTTAATACAGATTTTAAAAAGAGAAATGGTATCGATGTATTTGTGTAAACAGGTTTCTTTATTTGACTCGTGCAATCCCATTTTGAACTAGGGACGCCTAAATCAAAATGTGATGGCTTCGTGCGAGAATAGTTATGTTGTAATTTGAGGACGCTCGAGTTATTTCATAACTATACCGCATCGTGTTATTTCAAAGGTTTTTAAATTCTTCGGGTAATGACTTTAATTCGGGAAACCGGATTTTGGAGCGTTACACTCTCTCATTGTGGCCGGCCACCCCTCTCCTCTTCACATCTTGCTCTCTTATTCTTCATTTAATTATTCTAGTAGGCAATTAAGTGAAGGATCTTGAAGATCATCCTCTTGGTGTGGACTAGCTTTAGAGAAGAAGATCCGAACGTTCTTCTTTATCAATTCAAACAAGACTTAAAGGTAAACATCTTGTGGAATAGATTTTGCTTTGGGATTTAATGGTTTAAATGTTCTTGGACAAGGTTTGGAGTAGATTATCTTTTATTGCTTCTGCTATCTCGACGATCTAGAACGCTCCAAAACCCTACATTTAATTGTGACAGATGCTGAACCCAGATGTAGAATGCTACCAGAGGCGCCAGATATTCCGATCGATAGTCTGACATCCTTTCAAAGATCTTGTGGCTGATGGTGAGCACATTTGGACGCTTTCCCGCCATATTCGTGCTATCTGGTAGATCAAGCATGACAGTTCTGACTTGATGCTTGAGACATGGGAGAAGGGAACCTAGTTTGCCATTCCAATTTGATATAGCCATAGAACCCATGATAGGCTACTCTTTCTTCCTATCCCAGAAATATCCTTTGCAACCTCGTTCATATAGGGTACATGAGTCTCTGTGTCTAGGGTATTCTTCTCAAGATAGGTCTTGATGGCACTTGGTGAGAAGTCAACATCATGACCTCAGACAGAGACCTTCCAACGTGTGTGACTATTTTTTTTTTTTTGAGTTTTGCGCAATATATGCATGACAATCTCAATGTTTTTACGCCTCAGCAGAAAGCTCCCTTTCTTGGAAGAATGGCTCGATGATATACATAACTCCTTCTGAAGGCTCTATATTCTTTTTCTCCGTAGCAGGCGCAACCACTTCTATTTCATCATCATTCTTGCTTTAACAAGGGAAGTTGGAACATCTTTCTTGACAACTTCCCACTCGTTAGCGTCACCCATATTTACTTTGAGCCGAGGAGGTTACCACATCCTTACTTCGTCACATCCTGATCCTGGCTTCGAGCTACATCATCTTGACCCGTTGCACATGGAATCGATTCAGTGTGTGTTTCTTCCAGGATAGTCCCACCTTCAGCTTCTTCTTTGCCCGATGTGCTACTAGCATTAGTGTTTGTCAGAATATCTTTCTCAACAACATCCTCCCTTTTGGTGGACAAGCCGGTTGTGGCGTGTTAGAGAGAAACAAACTTTCCACAATATCTTTTCTTTATTTCACAATGGGCCTTAATATGATTCATGCACAAGTTCGGTTTAGGGGCCTTCTTGGTCCTAGAGAGGAGAAACCAAATCACAAAAGCTCATCTCAACCACTTAATGATCATCATTGATCAATAATGCAGAGCCTTAGGGAAGACCTAAGACTCTCAAACCGAATATCATCCAGAGCTTTTGTGAAGATGTCAACGAGTTGTTTCTTAGTGAGGATGTATTTTATTTTAGTCTTCATTTCTTCTACCAAAACTCGAATGAAGTGATGCCTTACATCAATGTATTTGGTCCTGCTGTGTTGGAACAAATTCTTCGAGATGTTGATGGCACTGATGTTGTCACCTAAGAATGTCATGACATCTTGCTTGATACCATACTCAACAAGCATCGACTTTATCCATAAGGGTTGAGTGCAGCTACTTCAAGCGACAATGTATTCAGACTCAGCAATAGATAGGGCTATAGAATTTTGTTTCTTGGTGAACTAAGTGACAAGATTTTTTCCAAGATAAAAGCATCCACCAAATGTGCTTTTTCTATCAGGTGTACTTCTTGCCCAATCCGTATCGCAATATCCAACAAGTATAGATGATGTATCAAAAGAATATAGTAGACCTAGCTCAGTTGTTCCTGATATGTACCTTATAATTCTTTTTGCTTGAGCTAGGTGACTTGTCTTTGGATTGGCTTGATAGAGAGCACATATTCCCACTAAGAAAGCCATGTCAGGTCGACTTGCAGTGAGATAGAGTATGCTTCCAATGATGCTTCTATAGAGACTTTGACCTACAGGTTCACCTTGATCTTCCTTGGTGAGCTTTACATGTGTAGTAATCGAAGTTCTCTTGTGGGAAGACTTCTCTAAACGAAACTTCTTCACAATGTTCTTGGCATACTTGCTTTGAGATATAAAGATATCATCATCCATCTGTTTGATCTGGAATCCTAGAAAGTAGGTTAGCTCGCCTATCATGCTCATCTCAAACTCATACTGCATATGTTGTACAAAACGTTGTACCATCTTGTCTCAGATTCCACCAAACACAATGTCGTCCACACAGATTTGAGCAATCATAATTTTTCTTTCTTTCTTCTTTACGACCAAGGTCTTGTCAACTCCCCATCGAATATAGCCATTCTGAACTTGTTGCTACGTTTAAGTGTTGGCATAATTTTTTAGCGCAAAAGTAAGAAGTCAGTACAACAAGTTACATGACATGTGGAGCGACTTGTTACGATCCAGATTAGGAAAGATCTGTAGCTTTCCTATTTCGACGAAGCTTGGAGTAAAAGAAGAAAGACGCCACGAAGACTTGGAGCACAAGAAAGTGACGTCGACAAGTCAGGCGACTTCCAGCTGGCAGTAACACGTCAGCAATAGGCGGAAACTCTACTTGCCTGATTTATTCAGGAAGTCAGAACAGGCAAGACGACTTCTAGCTGTCATGGAAGGCGGCAACGACTTGCCTGATTTAGTCAGGAAGTCTGAAACTTCCTTTTCCTGGTCCGAGAAGGATTAGGAATGTGAGATGCTATAAAAAGCCTTGGGCTTCCCATTAGCAGATCATCCGTTCTTGTTCTAAACTGCAAGATTTCTCAGAGCTCTTAAACCGTGCACCATTGGCGTGTTGAGAGGCTGATTATATTTGCTAGAACGGCCTTTGCTCCGATCAAACATAAAGTCGTGAAGATTGAGTGTTTGGATCGGTTAGGGTTTTTGCTTGTGATTGAAGATTCACAGATCCGTCAAAGAAGACAACGACACCGAGCATAGGCTTGCTCAAAGGGTGGAATTGAGAGGATATCAAAGACAGGGGGAGAGGCCCTTGGTCGAGGTTGTTCACGGTGAGATCTATAGTAGCTTAGGACAATAGCTTGTGTGATAGCTAGTTGGTGCTTGAAGTTGTACTATTGACTACCTAATAGTGAAAACCTTTCCATTGGCAAACTCGGCTACGATTCAGAATTTCAATTGGTATCAGAGGAGGCACCTTTTTCTTTTAAGTGATTTTCATGCAAAATTTCTGAATAGCCAATATGGACTCAAAGGAAGGAGACCAGTACTCGACGGAACAAACTATGGGTACTGGAAAGCACAGATGTGTGCCTTCTTGAAGTCCCTCGACAGCAAAACCTGGAAGTCTGTCATCAATGGATGGGAGGAACCTCACTATGCTGATGCTCATGGAAATCAAACTAGCATCAAACCAAAAAAAGAGTGGAGCGCGGAAGAAGATGAAGCCGCCCTAGGTAATTCTCGTGCACTCAATGCTATTTTTAATGTAGTAGACAAGAATGTGTTTCGGCTCATCAACACGTGCACAAGTGCCAAAATTGCTTGGGACACTCTTGCTGTTGCTTACGAGGGTACTTCAAAAGTCAAAGAACAGAAGTTACAGTACCTCACGACCAACTTTGAGGCCCTTCCAATGAATGAAGACGAAACTATTGCGGAGTTTAATGTGCGCATCAAGGATCTGGCCAATGAATCATATTCACTTGGCAAGCTTATGACCGACGAAGATTTGGTCAGAAAAACGCTGAGAGCACTAAGTCCCAGATTCAAGATGAAGATTACCGCCATAGAAGAAGTCCATGACTTGAAGACTCTAAAGTTTGATGAACTCATGGGATCTTTAATGACCTTCGAGCTCTCCTTACCTCTCATCGACAAGAAACATAAAGGTGTGGCTTTCAAAAGTTCTACCCAGAAGCAGAAGAACTTGCTGCACTCTGATTCAGATAGTGACATTGAGGAAACTATCGCTATGCTGGCCAAAAACTACAATAAAGTCATGAAAAGATTTAGCCAGATGACAGGAAGGAATGTCACCCGAGAAGTCAGAGACAAGCCGCATCACAAGTTCCAGAAGCTCGAAAACACAAATAGTGATGGAAGACGAGGAGAACGATCAGGAAAAGGAGTCCAGTGCTTTGAATGTGAAGGGTATGGACACATGCAAAAAGAATGTCCTAACTTCGTATAAAGAAACATAAGAAGGGATTCAATGCCTCTCTAACTGACGATGAAGATGAGAAAGACAGTGACGTTGAGCATACAAGTAACTATGTTGATTTTACTTCCTCCACAATAGAGCAACCTTCCGAGAATTCAAAGAAGTATGACTCTGATGATGAGCTATCCGATGAGACTCTCAACAATGCATACAACGAATGGTATGTCAAGTGGCTTGAAGACTCTTAGGTAATCGAAAAACAAAATGCTCTCATTCTTTCTCTCAATGAAGATAAGTCACGACTTCTTGAAACCACTGTTGATCTCAAAAAGGAAGTTGCTCGGTTAAAAGGAGAGTTAGAACAGGTCACCAAGTCCGTAAAGATGATGAATCCAAGCACTGACACCCTAGACCAAATTCTCTCGATCGGAAAACTAGCCAGAAATATGGAAGGTCTTGGATATTCAAAAGAAGCCTCATCATCGCACACCGTCTTCGTCCCTCAGAAGGTTGTCCCCCAGAAGCCGCGTCAGAAGCCTCCTAACTTCACAGCTGACCAAGCAACCAAACAGCCTCTTACCTTGGCCGCTTCAAAGACTCAGAACAAAAGACATAACTGGGTATGTCACCACTGTGGACGAAGAGTACATATTTGACCTTTCTGCTATCAGCTATATGGGAGGAGCTTTGTCAAGAAAAGGACCACCATCAAAAAAGCACAACCACGTAAGGAATGGCGAGTTAAGGAGGTAAACTATCGAGCTAATATCGCGTACACCGCTCTAAAGGCTTCAACCAGCAACGATTGGTACTTTGATAGTGGATCCTCTCAACATATGACTGGTAATAGCTCATTCTTGGTCAATTTAAAACCTTGCACAAATAGCTTCGTCACTTTTGGAGATGGAGTTAAAGCTAGAGTACTCGGGAAATGAAAACTCAACCTTCTTAACTAACCATGTCTAAAAGAGGCTCTACTAGTAGAAGGTCTTACAACAAATCTCATCAACATAAGTCAAATATGCGATTTAAATCTGGATGTCAACTTCACTCGTGACAAGTGCTCGGTCAAAGACGAACAACAGAAGGAAGTCATGACAGGCCACATATCCCTTGATAACTGTTATCTATGGTCTCCAATAGTCACAACCTTGCCAACCAAGTGCCTTTTATCCAAAGCTCAAGAGACAAAACTATGGCATCAAAAACTTGGTCACATCAATTTGAGGAGCATGCAAAAGATTCTCTCTGAAAAGGCGATCATTGGAGTTCCCAACCTCAAGATCATTGAAGGAAAAATCTGTGGAGAATGCCAGATTGGGAAACAAGTCAAGACGTCACACAAGAAGGTACAACATCTTACTACTTCTCGTGTTCTAGAACTTCTTCATGTTGACCTTATGGGACCTATGCAAGTAGAAAGTCTAGGAGGGAAGAAGTACATATTTGTCTGTGTAGACGACTTCTCGAGGTACACCTGGGTAGACTTTATTCGAGAAAAGTCAGACACCTTCTCAGTCTTTGAAGCCCTATGTCGGAGAGTTCAACGAGAAAAGGAGAAGTCATTGGAAAAGTCATCCGACTTCGAAGCAATCATGGAAAGGAGTTTGAAAACATCAGCTTCGCAAATTTTTGTGATGCTGAAGGAATTGCACACGAATTTTATGCTCCCATCACTCCTCAGCAAAATGGGATTGTTGAAAGAAAAAATCGCACTCTTCAAGAAATGGCAAGAGTCATGATGTTAGCCAAAGACATCCCGCAGCACTTCTGGGCTGAAGCTTTAAATACGGCGTGCCATATTCATAATAGAGTGACCCTCCGCCCTGGAACTTCGCTCACTCTTTATGAAATATGGAGGGGGAGGAAGCCGAATGTCAAATATTTCCATGTCTTTGGATCGATCTGCTACATACTTACAGATAGGGAACCTCGACGCAAACTTGATCCTAAAAGCGACGAAGGCATCTTCCTCGGATATTCCAGAATAGTCGGGCTTTTCGGGTATTCAACAAACGCACCCGGATGTGAGTAGCGATGAGCACAACAAAGAATCTGAAGACGAAAGCCCAATCATCCCGGACAAAGAGGCATCTCCTATAAGACAAAGAGCTCCGTCAAGAAGAATTCAGAAGAATCATCCACCCCAGGATGTGATAGGAGACGTAAATGAGGGAGTACGGACTCGACAAAAGGCATCTTTTGACTACAAAGAGATGATAGTTAACATTTTCTTTATTTCCAAAACTGAGCCAAAGAATATACAAGAAGCCATCAATGATGAGTACTGGGTCTGCGCCATGCAAGAAGAATTGGTTCAATTTGCAAGGAATGAAGTCTGGGAATTAGTACCCAAGCCAGACAATGTCAATGTCATCGGGACAAAGTGGATATTCAAAAACAAGTCTGACGAGGAAGGAAACATCACTCGAAACAAAGCAAGACTGGTGGCTCAAGGGTACACACAAGTAGAAGGAGTCGACTTCGAAGAAACTTTTGCTCCAGTAGCCAGACTGGAAGCCATACGACTTCTTCTCGGCATAGCTTGCCATCTGCGATTCAAACTCTATCAGATGGACGTAAAGAGTGCTTTTCTTAATGGAAATCTCAACGAAGAAGTCTATGTTGCCCAACCAAAGGGATTCGAAGACCATGACTCTCTTCACCATGTCTACAAGCTAAAGAAAGCTTTCTACGGACTCAAACAAGCTCCACGAGCATGGTATGAACGCCTTACCCAATTCCTAGTTCAGAATGGCTATATTCGAGGGGGAGTAGACAAAACTCTCTTTGTGAAGAAGGAAGGAAGAGACATTATGATCGCTCAAATATATGTCGACGACATTGTATTTGGAGGTAAGTCAGACAAGATGGTGGAACGTTTCGTCCAACATATGCAGTCTGAATTTGAGATGAGTATGGTCGGTGAGCTCACATACTTCTTAGGCTTCCAGATCAAACAGATGTCAGATGGAATATTTATCTCCCAAAGATAATATGCAAAAAACATTGTCAAGAAGTTCGGGTTAGAAAAGGCCTCACACAAGAGAACTCCTATTGCCACACATGTCAAATGCACAAAGGACGAGATGGGAGAATCAGTTGATCAAAGCCTTCATCGAAGCATAATAGGAAGTCTTCTCTATCTAACAGCAAGTCGACCCGACATCGCTTACTCCGTGGGAGTCTGTGTTCGATATCAAGCAAATCCAAAAGTCAATTCTCTACCGCATTGGCTTGGCAAATTGGGCGCCTTCTACACACGGGTCGAGCATCAAAACCGAATTGGCTAAACTCATATACCAAATAGGTACGCAATCTTCTCTTGATTTTGGCTCATATGTCATTAAACATTTAGTCAAGCATGCCAAATCATGCGCTGTCAAGCTTCCTATCGGGTTTCCTTCATTGATCACCGGTCTCCTTCTCAAACAATGTCCTCACATTGTTCGAGAGACGGATGTTCCGGGTAAGAAGCCACTGCCCCTTGCTATCAGCCTCAAGAACTTCGAAGGCAAGCATATGAGGGACCTCGCACCTCCTATGGCCAAAGCATCAGAAGCAGGTTCAAGCTCTCGACCTTCAGGACCACTTGGCACTAGGATGGAGGAAGAGTTGGTGGAGATGATCAATGATCTGGAGAAGTCAATTGATATGCTATCAACCCGCAAAGTCGCCTGTGAAGCTCTTCTCAATGACCTCCGCTCTGCACCTGCTGCTGAAGATAATGTTGATGACTCCAACTTGTTTTAAGTATTTCTCTGATTCACTCTGAAAAACTTGTTCCAAACACACTCTTAAATCCTCGGGGTATGTCCGAGTTACTTTTCTGCACATTATGACACTTGTTTTATTTGCTCATGTTTGAGCTGGATATTTTGCTCATGTTTGAGCTGGTTTATTTTGCTCATGGTGTGAGCTGGTTTTACCCTGCTGTTTAGTCGAATTTCATTGTATGATTGCCTTTGGCAATATTGTTAGACAAACAAGGGGAGATAGATAGGCTACGCCAGAAGTTGCCAGAAGTTACGCCAAAAAGTCGCACCAGAAGCTGCGCGCAGAAGTCACGCCAGAAGCTACTCCAGAAGATAAACCAGAAAGACGCACAAGAAGTCGCATCAGAAGTCACATACTTGCTGTGTGCGTAACTGCCTCAAGGTGACGATGTGCCTGAAATGTGTTTTAAGTCACATCACTTGCTGTGCGTAACTGCCACAAGATAACTCACTTGCTGTGCGTAACTGCCACAAGGTGACGATGTGCTTAAAAATGTGTTTACCTAAAAAATTGCCAAATGGAGAGATTGTTGCTACGTTTAAGTGTTGGCATAATTTTTTAGCGCAAAAATAAGAAGTCAGTACAACAAGTTACATGACATGTGGAGCGACTTGTTACGATCCAGATTAGGAAAGATCTGTAGCTTTCCTATTTCGACGAAGCTTGGAGTAAAAGAAGAAAGACGCCACGAAGACTTGGAGCGCAAGAAAGTGACGTCGACAAGCTAGGCGACTTCCAGCTGGCAGTAACATGTCAGCAATAGGCGGCAACTCTACTTTCCTGATTTATTCAGGAAGTCAGAATAGGCAAGACGACTTCTAGCTGTCATGGAAGGCGGCAACGACTTGCCTGATTTAGTCAGGAAGTCTGAAACTTCCTTTTCCTGGTCCGAGAAGGATTAGGAATGTGAGATGCTATAAAAAGCCTTGGGCTTCCCATTAGCAGATCATCCGTTCTTGTTCTAAACTGCAAGATTTCTCAGAGCTCTTAAACCGTGCACCATTGGCGTGTTGAGAGGCTGATTATATTTGCTAGAACGGCCTTTGCTCCGATCAAACATAAAGTCGTGAAGATTGAGTGTTTGGATCGGTTAGGGTTTTTGCTTGTGATTGAAGATTCACAGATCCGTCAAAGAAGACAACGACACCGAGCATAGGCTTGCTCAAAGGGTGGAATTGAGAGGATATCAAAGACAGGGGGAGAGGCCCTTGGTCGAGGTTGTTCACGGTGAGATCTATAGTAGCTTAGGACAATAGCTTGTGTGATAGCTAGTTGGTGCTTGAAGTTGTACTATTGACTACCTAATAGTGAAAACCTTTCCATTGGCAAACTCGGCTACGATTCAGAATTTCAATTGGTATCAGAGGAGGCACCTTTTTCTTTTAAGTGATTTTCATGCAAAATTTCTGAATAGCCAATATGGACTCAAAGGAAGGAGACCAGTACTCGACGGAACAAACTATGGGTACTGGAAAGCACAGATGTGTGCCTTCTTGAAGTGAGATGCTGTAAAAAGCCTTGGGCTTCCCATTAGCAGATCATCCGTTCTTGTTCTAAACTGCAAGATTTCTCAGAGCTCTTAAACCGTGCACCATTGGCGTGTTGAGAGGCTGATTATATTTGCTAGAACGGCCTTTGCTCCGATCAAACATCAAGTCGTGAAGATTAAGTGTTTGGATCGGTTAGGGTTTTTGCTTGTGATTGAAGATTCAGAACTCCGTCAAAGAAGACAACGACACCGAGCATAGGCTTGCTCGAAGGGTGGAATTGAGAGGATCTCAAAGACAAGGGGAGAGGCCCTTGGCCGAGGTTGTTCACGGTGAAATCTATAGTAGCTTAGGACAATAGCTTGTGTGATAGCTAGTTGGTGCTTGAAGTTGTACTATTGACTACCTAATAGTGAAAACCTCTCCACTGGCAAAGTTCCCCCAAACGTAGGTGCGGAGTCACCGAACTGGGTAATCATCTCTGGTGTTGTTATCATTATCTGTTTACTGTTTAAGCTTACGGTTTACGTTTTAGGCAAGTAGTCGATACACAAGTTACGACTATGTGTTCGACTTCTTGACTCGGCTACGATTCAGAATTTTAGAACTAATTATTAAGTTAAACGTTCATACCAGACTCGAGGGGCTTGCTTAAGGCCGTATAAGTTTTTCTTTAGTTTGTAGACATGGTTTGGAGAATTGTGGTCTTCAAATCCTTTTGGCTGAGTAACGTAGACTTCTTCATTTAAATATCCATTGAGGAAAGCGCTCTTCACATCCATCTGATAAAATTTGAATCGTAGATGGCAAGCTATGCTGAGAAGAAGTCGGATAGCCTCAAGTCTGGCCACGGGGGCAAAAGTCTCATCGAAGTCTACCCCTTCCACTTGTGTATACCCTTGGGCTACAAGCCTCGCCTTGTTGCGAGTAATGTTTCCTTGCTCATCGAATTTGTTCTTGAAGATCAACTTTGTCCCGATGACATTGACATTGCTTGGTCTTGGTACCAACTCCAAAACTTCATTCCTTTCGAACTATACCAGTTCTACTTGCATGGCACACACCCAATATTCATCGTTTATGGCTTCTTGTACGTTCTTGGGTTTGATCTTCGAAACGAAGCACAAGTTGCTGATCATGTCGAGATAGTTTACTTGAAGCTTTCGTCGAGTTCTTACTCCTTCGTTGATGTCACCAATCACATCCTAAAGTGGGTGATTCTTCTGAGTTCTCCTTGATGGATTTTTATGATAAAATTTTGGAGACAATTCTTCTTTTTCAATGTCACCTGCTTTGTCAGTGACATCTTGTCTGACTTCTGGAGTATTCGTAATAACTTCGTCATCGTCATTAGAGTGTTCTGAGCTATCATCAACGACTATGTTTATGGACTCCATCATGGTCCTGGTTCTTTTGTTAAATACTCGAAAGGCACGACTATTTCTAGAGTATCCAAAAATATTCTCGTCGCTTTTAGGATCAATTTTCCGTTGGGGTTCCCTATCAGCGAGAATGTAACATACCAAACCACAGACACGGAAATATTTAACATTAGGCTTCCTCCCCCTCCATATTTCATAAAGTGTGACCGTTGTACCTGGACTGAAGGTGACACGATTGTGAATATGGCAAGTCGTGTTCAGTACTTCTGCCCAGAAGTGAGGGGGTATGTCTTTGGCTAGCATCATCACCTGATTCATCTCTTGTAGAATTCTGTTCTTCCTTTCTACGATTCTATTCTGTTGAGGTGTGATGGGGGCAGAGAACTCGTGAGTTATTCCTTCGGTGTCACAAAAGTTGGAAAATATAATGTTTTCAAATTCATGCACATGGTTACTTCTTAGTCTGACCACTTTGTCAATGCTTTCTCCTTTCTCAGGTTGAACTCTTCGGCATAGAGCTTCAAAAACGGAGAATGTGTCTGACTTCTCTCGAATAAAGTTAACCCAAGTAAATCTTGAGAAGTCGTCGACACATACAAAAATATACTTCTTTCCTTCTAGTCTCTCAACTTGCATCGGTCGCATGAGGTCGACATGTAGAAGTTCTAAAACTCGAGACGTGGTGAGATGTTGAACATTCTTGTGCGACGTCTTGACTTGTTTACCTATCTGACATTCTCCACAGATCTTGCCTTCCACAATTTTTAGATTTGGAACTCCAATGATAGCTTGTTCAGATAGGATTTTCTGCATGCTCCTTAAGTTGATATGTCCAAGTTTTTGATGCTAGAGTTTGGTTTCTTGAGCTTTGGACAGAAGACACTTGGTGGTTCCAGGAGTTGGGGTTGGGGACCGTAGGTAAAAATTGTCCTGCGACTTTAGATCTTTCATGAGCTCTTCCCGGTGTTTGTTGACAACTACACACATGTCGAGGGTGAAGTTGACACATGGGTCTAGGTCGCATAGTTGACTTATGCTAAACAGATTAGCAGTGATTTCTTCTACCAGTAATGCCTCTGTTAGACAGGGTGAGCTAGGATAGTTTAGCTTGCCCTTTCCTAACACCTTGGCTTTTACACCATCACCAAAAATGAAGAAACAATTTGAGCATGGTGTTATGGCTGTCATGAATGATTGGTTTCAAGTCATGTGTTGTGACGAACCACTATGAAAATAGCAATCGTTGATGGTAGGAGGTGTATGCAATATGAGCTTGATGAGGTTGATATTTGTGATGTACCTCTTTTTCTCGCCAAACTTTTTGAGATTGTTTCAAGGAGTTACTCATTGTATGCATTATTAAGAGTTTCATTAGATAACTCATCATCCGAGGCGAGTTTCTTCAAGGGTTCAATGGATGTAGAGGTAGTGAAGGCTACATAGTTACTCGTCTGTTCTATATCGCTGTCTTCTTCTTCCTCATCTGATGGTGATGTAGTGAATCCCATTTTCTGCATCTTGAGGAAGTTGGGACATTCATTCTGCATATGTCCATAACCTTCACATTCGAAGCACTGAACTCTTCTTTCTTTTACTTGTCGTTCTCCTCGCCGGCCTTCTCTGTTGGTGTTCTCAACCTTCTGAAACTTCTGTTGAGGTTTGTCTCTGACATTTCGGGATACATTCTTTCCCGCCATTTGGTTGAATCTCTTCATAATTCTTTTATAGTTTTTGGCAAGCATAGCGATTGTATCATCAACTTCGCTGTCAGAATCTGAGAGTACTTGCTCATTCTGGGCACGAGTTGAGCTTTTGAAAGCTACACCTTTGTATTTCTTCTCCATAGTTGGAAGGGAGAGCTCATAGGTCATGAGTGATCCCATGAGTTCATCAAACTTCACGATTTTTAGATCATGACATTCTTCTTTGTCGATGATCTTCATCTTGAACCTAGAGCTCAATGCTCTTAGGGTTTTTCTGAAAAGGTCTTCGTCAGTCATGGGTTTACCAAGAGAATAGTATTCATTGGCCAGGTCCCTAATTCGTACGTTGAACTCGGCTATGGTTACATCCTCATACATTGTGAGAGCTTCGAAGTTAGTGGTGAGGTATTGTAATTTTTTGCTCTCGTACCTTAGAGGTTCCTTCATAAGCTACAACAAGGGTATCCCAAGCAATTTTGGCACTTGTGCATGTGTTGATAAGCCTGAAGACATTCTTATCAACTCTATTAAATATAACATTGAGTGCACGGAAGTTACATAGGGCTGCCTCATTTTATAAGGGGTTCCACTCCTTCTCAGGTTTGGGACTTGTTATATTGCCTGATGCATCAGAATACTGGGGCTCCTCCCCTCCATTGATCACTGTCTTCCAGATTTTTTCTATCGAGCGGTTTCATGAAGGCGATCATGCGAGCTTTCCAATATCTATAGTTTGTTCCGTCAAGCACGGGTAGTTGATTGATCGATCCTCCTTCCTTTGACTCCATATCAGCTACTCAGAATCTTTGCATGAAATCACCTAGATGTTTAGGTGCCCCATCTAATACCAACTGAAATTCTGAGTTGTGGCAGGGACAAGATGTCGAACACAATATTGTGACAATTGGTTCGACAACTTGTCTGATCACAAATAAGTAAATAACGGAACGATAAACAAAAGACACACAATATGTTTACCCAGTTTGGTGACTTCGCACCTACGTCTGGGCGCACTCTGCCAGTGGAAAGGCTTTCACTATTTGGTAGTCAATAGTACAACTTCAAGCATCAAGTAGCCATCACACGAGTTATTGCCCCAAGCTACTATAAATCTCACCGTCAACCACCTCGACCAGGAACTCCCCCTGTCTTTGAGATCCTCTCAATTCCACCCTTCAAGAAAGTCATGCTCGGCGTAGTTTTCTTCGACAATTTCTTCATGAGTATTCAATCACGAAGAAATACCCACAAATCACAAACAATCAAATCTCACACTTGATATTATGTGATCGACACCGTTCTTCTAAATCAGCTTTTCAATCCGCCAGCCTTGCACGGTTAAGAGCTTAGAGAAATTAGTAGAGAGAACGTGTCAATTGCTATGGGGGTAGCTCCTGCTTTTGTAGCAATTCTACATGCCTAATTTGGTTTCAAATCCAAATAGGAAATCGACTCCAATTAGGAAGTCCCTTGCCGCTTTGTGTTATTAGAAAGTTAACAGGTTGGCGCTGCCGCCTTAATTAGCCTTGCTGACGTGTCTTTATTCCAGTTGGAGGTTGCCTAAATCTGTCGTGACTTTATTCCCTTGCGCGCTAAGCTTCTGCGTATTAAATAGGAAGACTTCGATCACCCATGTTCATATTATTTGTGTAGTTACGACGGTTTTAGAGATTGGCTGATTTTTAAAGGAACTGGAGAACATGTTACAAAGAATGTCGAAGCATCTTCTGCGACATCTTGTGTGACATTGTTGACGGCGTCTCGTCAAACATCCTGATCGACAGAAATCAGGAAAGTGCAGTTTCGACAGAAAAGTTCGAAGACGATTAGGAAATTCAGAACGACTCCAATTCTGGAAAGAAGAAAGACGGTGATTAAGAGGAAACCCATTAGGGTTAGTACTCATCCTCGATTGCTATAAAAGCTTAGGCTACCCCCTTAGCAATCGTGTGGTTCTTTATTTGTTTCCTAGCAATAATTTGCAAAGCTCTTAGACGTGAAGGTTTGCGGGCTGAGAGATTGCAGATTGAGCTAAGGATATTGTGCATCACATAACTATTGAGAGTTAGGTGATTGAGGGTTTGCTGATTGCGTGAGTGAAGACTGCATGCAACCACAAAGTTCAACGAAGACTTGAACCGATAGAGCAAGGCGATTGCTCGAAGAGTGGAATCCAGACGGAGTCTTGAATTCAGGGGGAGACCCTGAGATAGGTTGCACTGTAAAACGTAGCATAAAGTATAGATCTAGGATTGATCACAGGTACTTCTATGTTCTGACGAATTACTGATAAGTGAAACCTTTCCACTAGGCTGAGAGCCCCCAGACGTAGGTGACGTTGCACCGAACTGGGTAAACAATCTGCTGTGTCATTATTTATAGCTTTATATTTTTCTGTCCTACGTTATCTACACAAGAAGTCATACACAGTGTTATAGCTTCATACGTAACATTGTGTGTGACATCTTGCACGATTATCTGATCAAAATTTCAATTGGTATCAGAGGGGGCACCTACAGCTTTAGGTGAGTTCCTAAACAAATATTTTCATCAAGATGGACAATACCAGAGAAAAAGGATCTATCAATCGCCCACCTGTTCTAGATGGAAGCAACTACGGCTATTGGAAGGTTTGAATGTGTGCCTTCATGAAGTCACTTGACAACAAAACATGGAAGGCTATAATCAATGGTTGGAATGCTCCACAACTCAGTGACAATGATGGTAACCTTATCGGTCCAAAACCAGAAAAAGACTGGACTGATGATGAAGACGAAGAATCACTGGGAAATTCTCGAGCTCTGAATGCTATCTTCAACGGTGTTGACAAAAACGTGTTCAGACTAATCAACACATGCACAACTACCAAATCCGCATGGCATATCCTGGTTGTTGCATATGAAGGAACAACTAAGGTTCGAGAACAAAAACTGCAATACCTGACAACCAAATCCGAAGCCCTCGTCATGAAAGAGGACGAATCAATTGCAGAATTCAATGTTCGTATTCGTAATCTAGCCAATGAATCCTACTCTCTGGGTGAACCAATGTCGGATGAAAAACTGGTTAGAAAAACCCTGCGTGCTCTTAGCCCTAGATTTAAGATGAAGATCACTGCAAATGAGGAAGTTCATGACCTCAAGATCTTAAAATTCGATGAGCTAATGGGGTCTCTAATGACCTATGAGTTATCTCTGCCCAATGTGGACAAAAGGAATAAAGGAGTTGCTTTCAAAAGTTCAACACACAAGCAACCAGAACCTGAGGATTCTGATTCCGAAGAAGACATCGACGCTACAATGGCCCTTCTCACAAAAAATTACAACAAAGTCATGAGGAGATTCAGTCGAATGGGTGGACGGAATGTCACAACAAATGCCAGAAACAAAGCTCCACAAAAAGCTCAAACAGGAGGAAGTCTTGACAGACCAAACATGAGTGGAGAAGAAAACAACAAGAACAAAGGACTTCAATGCCATGAATGTGAAGGATTCGGCCATCTTCGCAGAGAATGTCCAAATTTCCTCAAACAACAAAAACGAGGATATAATGCCACCCTCTCAGATGATGACAATGAAGATAGTGGATCTGAAGAGGTAAGCAACTTTGTTGCATTCACTACTACTATTCCTACACGTAACCTTGATAATTCTGCCAATATCAATGATGATCATCACCATCCAACTCCAAATGAGAATTGGACTAAAGAGCAACTAGTCGAGGCACACAAAAGCTTACACACCAGATGGATCAAGGAAACTCTGATCCTTAACCAACAAGGAGAACGGATCATCAGTCTTACCAACAACAAATCTAGACTTCTAGAGAAAATCGTGGAGCTAAAACGCGAAATCACCAGACTTAATGGAGAAATCAGTCTCTTGACTAAATCGGTAAAGATGATGAATCCTAGCACATAATGCCTTGAAAAAATCTTATCAGTAGGAAAGCAGTCCAAGGATACAACGGGACTAGGGTACACACACGATATCCTCTCGACAGCAGTGACGAAGTTTGTCCCACAACAAGCCATGGTTGACAAGAAACCACTAGATGCCCCAACACATCCTACAGGACGACCTACAACAAATGTCATGACATCGTCTACCACATGTTTTTGTCAAGCAACGATCAAAAGACATCCTCCACGCAGACAACAATACTACTGAAAACCAGCTTATCAATATCAGTGGATATGTCACTACTGTGGTCAACGTGGTCACATTAGACCATTTTGTTTTCAACTCCATGGGAGGAAGCAAGCTCAGCTACCACAGAGACAAAGGAGATATCAAAGGCATCTCTCCACTCCTCAGAAAACATCCCGCCTTGAATGGAGACCTAAGAATCTAGTCTATCGAGCTAATGTTGCATATACATCCTTGAGTGCTTCAACAAACAAAGACTGGTATCTCGATAGTGGATGTTCTCGACATATGACAGGTACTCCAGAGTTTCTTTCCAATCTCAAATTATATACAAACTGCTATGTTACTTTTGGAGATGGGATTCGAGCTCGAATCATTGGAAAAGGAGTACTCAAGCATCCAGGAGCCACTTGACTAAATGAAGCATTACTTGTAGAAGGACTTAAGGCAAACCTGATTAGCATCAGCCAGATCTGTGATCTGGGTTCAGAAGTGAAATTCACCAAAGAAGCATGTATAGTGAAAGACTTCGATGAAGTCACTCTACAAGGAATCCGCTCGATGGATAAATGTTACATCTGGTCGCCCGAATCACATATCGAAGCAGAAAAGTGTCTTGTCTCCAAAGCAGAAGAAACCAAACTGCGGCACAGAAAGCTTGGACATCTAAATCTTCGAAGTATGCATAAGGCAATCTCCGAGCAGGTCATTACATGAATTCCGAACCTGAAAATAGTAGAAGGAAAGATTTGCGGAGAATGTCAGATTGGAAAGCAAACCAAGATGTCACACAAGAAGCTACATCATATCACCACCTCTCGAGTACTTGAGCTGATAGATGTTGACCTCATGGGGCCAATGCAAGTTGAAAGTATTGGAGGAAAACGATATGTCTTTGTATGTGTAGATGATTACTCACGATACACTTGGGTTAACTTCCCTCGTGACAAATCAGATACCTTCTCGATCTTCAAGAATCCGTGCATCCAGGTCCAACGAGATAAAGGGGAAACAATTGGCAAAATAATTCGCCTTCGTAGTGATCATGGTCGAGAGTTCGAAAACAGCAAATTTGGAGAATTCTGCAACTCAGAAGGGATAGCTCATGAGTTCTCAGCACCAATCACTCCCCAACAGAATGGCATTGTTGAGCGCAAAAACAGGACTCTACAGGAGATGACTAGAGTTATGATGTTGGCAATAGACATACCAACTCACTTTTGGGAAGAAGCACTTAACACTGATTGCCATATCCACAAGGAATCCGCTCAATGGATAACTGTTATATCTGGTCCCCCGAATAACATATCGAAGCAGCAAAGTGTTTTGTCTCCAAAGCAGAAGAAACCAAACTATGGCACATAAAGCTTGGACATCTAAATCTTAGAAGCATGCAGAAGGCAATATCCGAGCAAGCCATCATTGGAATACCAAACCTGAAAATACTAGAAGGAAAGATCTGTGGAGAATGTCAGATTGGGAAGCAAACAAAGATGTCACACAAGAAGCTACAACACATCACCACCTCTCGAGTACTTGAGCTAATACATGTTGACCTAATGGGGCCAATGCAAGTTGAGAGTCTTGGAGGAAAACGCTATGTCTTTGTGTGTGTAGATGATTACTCACGATACACATGGGTTGACTTCCCTCGTGACAAATCAGATACATTCTCGATCTTCAAGAATCTGTGCATCCAGGTCCAACGAGAAAAAGGGGAAACAATTGGCAAAATAATTCGACTTCGTAGTGATCATGGACGAGAATTCGAGAATAGCAAATTTGCAGAATTCTGCAACTCAGAAGGGATAGCTCATGAATTCTCAGCACCAATCACTCCCCAACAGAATGGCATTGTTGAGCGCAAGAGCAGGACTCTACAGGAGATGGCTAGAGGTATGATGCTGGCCAAGGACATACCAACTCACTTTTGGGCAGAAGCACTTAACACTGCGTGCCATATCCACAATCGAGTCACTCTCCGACCAGGTATGTAAGTAACTCATTATGAAATATGGAGGGGGTGAAAGCCCAATGTTTAGTACTTCCATATCTTTGGATCCACTTGTTATATTCTTGCTGATAGAGAGCCTCGTCGAAATCTTGATCCAAAGAGTGATGAAGGCATCTTCCTTGGTTACTCAAGGAATAGTCGTGTGTACCGGGTCTTCAACAAACGAACCAAGACCATGATGGAATCAATCAATGTTGTTGTTGATGATGACTGTGAAGATGCCTCAGAAGATGCGACAGACGAAGACGGAGTCTATCCCAACAATGGTAGGAATGGTGCTATTACGGATGTCAGAGAAGATGCTAGTAGCAAATCAGAAAACAACGATGCTAGTCTAAATGTCAATAATGATGAGACAGTTCCTGAAACCAACAATAAGAATCCCTCGCGAAGAATCCAGGCTAACCATCATATCTCTGGAGTAATTGGAGACCTAAATGAAGGCATACAGACTCGGTCAAAAACTCTTGAAGACTACAACGAGGTGATAGGTAACATATGCTTCGTTTCAAAGATTGAACCCAAAAATATCAATGAAGCCATCAATGATGAGTATTGGGTCAATGCTATGCAAGAGGAACTAATTCAATTTGAGAAGAACCAGGTGTGGGAACTGGTGCCCAAGCCAAGTGAAGGAAATGTCATTGGCACAAAATGGATTTTCAAAAACAAGTCCGATGAGCTTGGCAACATCACTCGCAACAAAGCCAGGTTAGTTGCTCAAGGGTATACTCAAATTGAGGGAGTCGACTTCGATGAGACCTTTGCTCCCGTGGCAAGACTTGAAGCAATCCTTCTCCTACTAGAGATATCATGCCATCTACAGATTAAGCTTTACCAGATGGATGTCAAAAGTGCATTCCTAAATGGAGATCTCAACAAAGAAGTGTATGTGTCACAACCCAAAGGATTTGTTGATCCTCACTCCCCTGATCATGTGTATAAACTCAAGAAGGCTCTCTATGGATTGAAACAAGCACCAAGGGCCTGGTATGAAAGACTCACAAAATTTCTGATTCAAAGCGGCTACGCTAGAGGGGGAGTCGACAAGACTCTATTTGTGAAGAATGAGGACGGGAATTTGATGATAGCCTAAATATATGTCGATGACATTGTCTTTGGAGGGATGTCAAGAAAGATGGTAGAGCAATTTATTCAACAAATGCAATCAGAATTCGAGATGAGCATGGTGGGAGAGCTTACTTATTTCCTAGGCTTCCAAATCAAACAGCTAAAAGATAGCATCTTCATCTCTCATAGCAAATATGCGAAGAATATTGTAAAGAAATTTTTGGCTAGAGAAAGCTTCACATAAACGGACACCTGCAGCTACACATATCAAGCTAACTAAAGATGGTCCAGGAGAAGCAGTCGACCAACACCTATACAGAAGCATTATCGGTAGTCTTCTCTACCTTACTGCGAGTCGACCAGATATTGGCTACTTTGTAGGAGTATGTGCACGATATCAAGCTAATCCCAAGGTTAGTCATCTCTCCCAAGCTAAAAGAATTATAAGATATATCTCTAGGACTACAGACTTGGGTTTATTATACTCATTCGACACATCCTCTACCCTGGTGGGGTATTGTGATGCCGATTGGGCTGGAAAAACATCAGATAGGAAGAGCACATCTGGAGGATGCTTCTTCCTTGGCAACAACCTCATATCATGGTTTAGTAAAAAGCAAAACTGTGCTGCCCTGTCCACTGCTGAATCGGAGTATATTGCTGCTAGGAGTAGCTGCACACAACTACTATGGATGAAGCAGATGTTAGTCGAATACAATGTCAGACAGGAAGCCATGACTTTATATTGTGATAATGTCAGTGCCATCAACATCTCCAAAAATCCTGTCCAACACAGTAAGACCAAACACATTGACATTAGACACCACTTCATTCGCGAGCTGGTCGAAGACAAGAAGATCATTCTAGAGCACATCCATACAGAGAAGCAACTTGCTGACATTTTCACGAAGGCATTAGATGCGAGCAGATTTGAGTACCTCAGGTTGTCACTCGGTCTGTGCACCATCAACGAGCAATAGAAGTTGTAGAAACGGTTGAGAGGAGTTAGTTGGTGCCTCTTCATGAACCGGTTCAAAAACCCAACACATGTCATTGGGCCAAGCATACCAAAAGCCCATATAAAGAAAGAAAAGGTCACAAGATACGCTCGGTCTCCAACAGATTTGATTTGAATCAACCTGTTTTCAAAATCAAAACCTAGTCTGCCTCTTCTCGTTTTCGCTCTCATCTCCCTCACCTCTCACACTCTGCAACGAAAAACCTCACTACCTACACAGACATGGTGAAGACTCGGAGCACTCTACCACCAAAGAAGGCCACTGGTAGTCAACGATCCGAACCCAAGAAGGCAGAAGCGAAAAACTCCAAGAGCAGCAATCCAAAAACCAACAAGCATGAAGTCCGAATCAAAGGACCAAAAACGCAGAAGAAGACCGAGGAATCTCCAAAAGAAACCCCGCTTGAGGAAGCACCAATGCCCATTTTTTTCCCGAGTTCCCAAACGGTCTCGAACCAGAAGTTCCACATTCTCCATGAAAGATCTAATAGGGCCAGAAAGGGAGACTGATCTTGGCCAAGGAAGTCGAGAAACTTCCATGCAAATTGTTCATGTTCCAGTACCAGCAAATGTCCCAGGTATCGACTCCTCCATTATTTCAAACACCGATACCTCTAGAAATAGTGACTTGTTGGAGTCGCTACTGGAAAACCAAGAACAACCTCAAGAAGGTGTGGTGGAGGAACTGATAAATCCTGGAGGAGAAAAGGAAGACTTGACCCCGGTCAGTAATGGGCTAGAGCGTATTGCTGAAGGAGAAGGAGAGGAAGAAGGTGCAACAGATGTCATTCCTGAAGCCACGAAGGAGGCTGTGGTAGAAGAAGAAGTCGCTGACTCAGAAGAAGCCGAGGAAGAAGTTGAGAAAGATGAAACCAGAGACGGGGATACCGATCTGGAAGAAGATAAAGAGGACAAAAGTGTCGCCGCCAATAACACAGAAGAAGTCCCTCTGGATGCTAGAGAAGATGTGATAGAAGATGGTACTGAGACATCACACACAGTGTTGTCATCCCTGAAGAAGAAGGTACTAGAAGAGAATGAAAGTCTAGCAGTGATGGTTGAAAAACTCAAAGAAACCAAGAAAAGGAAGGAGGTAAAAGATGCTGGAGGCCCCAGCAATAAGAAGAAGAAGATGCCCGTCAAGAAAAAAGGGAAGAAAGTTGCCTCCAAAAGGAGATTGGTGGATGAAGAAAAGAATGACGATGTAGAGGAGGTTACTACAAGGGAAGCAAAGAAGGGAAAAAGCCTGAAGATGGTCAAGAACACCTCGAGTGTCCCTTACGACAATGTGTCGTTTCACTCGGCAGACGATGCGAAACAATGGGAATTCCTATTCCAGAGAACGGCGTATCCCGAGAAGACCCTATCATCAGAGCTACTGGGACTAGAAGCCATTGTCCAACTTCTAGAACATGCAGAGCTTATGAAGACTGTCACGGACATTGGTAACCACTATCCCCTCTTGGTCAAGGAATTCGTTGCTAATTTGCCTACTGGGTTTGGTACTCTGGATGATCCGGATTGTGAGAAGGTATATGTTAGAGGCCTTCGTTTCAACATTTCCTCTGACATCATTAATGCCTTCCTGGGGAGAAAGCGTGTTCGTTCTGTGCGTCCACTTGACCTGAACAAGGTCCTCAAGGAGATTACCGGAGATAAAAGCAGAATGTGGCCTACCAAGGGCACTGTGGCAGCCTCGGACCTCACATCCAAGTACTCCATTCTCTTTCGTATCGGAGTAGCAAACTGGACTCCCTCCACACACGCATCCTCCATCAAACCAGAGCTGGCGATACTCATCTTCCAAATAGGTACTGGGTCTACACTTGACTTTGCAATTTGTTATTGATCATCTTATTCGACATGCCATATCACTTGCTGTAAAAATACCTATTGCCTTTCCCTCCCTTATCTCTGAGATACTTGTACATCAACACCCCGGAGTGTTGAAGACAACGGATAAGGTTGGCAAACGCGGAAGACTGATTGTGGTGAGCCACAAGCTGTTTCAAGGCAAGTATGCTCCTGATCTTGTTAGGCCAGAAGCCAAGGGAACGACCAGTCGAGCCACAAGTGCCTCCCCTCCAACTAAGACCACCAGCAGGGATGCAATCATGCTTGAAAGAGAGATAGCTGTACTGGACAAACACATCGTCAACCTCAATACAGCTCTAAAGCATCTCTCCCAGCGAAGATCACACTGCGCCAACCTGCTGAAGTCCATGTCCCCTCCAAGCTCCGAAGATGATGATACCACCTCTCTACCAAATGCTCCAGAAGAATCTACTCAAGATGCCTCCACTGACGCTACTGAAGAAGAGACTGCTAGTTCCAGCAGCAACTCTGTTTGATTTTAAGAACTCTCTGAGTACCGAACAACTGAACAACTTTATTTTGTAATTTTTGTTGAACACTGTTTCAAACTTACTCTTGACTGCTGATCGGGAGGTTGTGTGAGTTAAGTTTGTGTTTGTTTCTTATTACTCTGTTTGTTACAAATATTTGTTTAAATTTTGACTCTTTTTGAGCCAGCAAGGGGGAGTAAGATAGATAAGATAGAGACGACGCGAAGACACGATGATACGCGCGGTGACACACACTATGCGCAAAAGACGATATGAGACGTGAAACACAAACAAAGACTTGATGACTACCGATCGTGTGCATCGACGACAAATGCAACGCAGAATGCGATGAAGAATGCTATCCTTAAAAATAGCCAATGGGGGAGATTGTAGTTACGACGGTTTTAGAGATTGGCTGATTTTTAAAGGAACTGAAGAACATGTTACAAAGAATGTCGAAGCATCTTCTGCGACATCTTGTGTGACATTGTTGACGGCGTCTCGACAAACATCCTGATCGAAAGAAATCAGGAAAGTGCAGTTTCGACAGAAAAGTTCGAAAAAGATTAGAAAATTCAGAATGACTCCGATTTTGGAAAGAAGAAAGACGGTGATTAAGAGGAAACCCATTAGGGTTAGTACTCATCCTCGATTGCTATAAAAGCTTAGGCTACCCCCTTAGCAATCGTGTGGTTCTTTATTTGTTTCCTAGCAATAATTTGCAAAGCTCTTAGACGTGAAGGTTTGCGGGCTGAGAGATTGCAGATTGAGCTAAGGATATTGTGCATCACATAACTATTGAGAGTTAGGTGATTGAGGGTTTGCTGATCGCGTGAGTGAAGACTGCACGCAACCACCAAGTTCAACGAAGACTTGAATCGACAGAGCAAGGCGATTGCTCGAAGAGTGGAATTAAGACGGTGTCTTGGATTCAAGGGGAGACCTTGAGATAGATTGCACTGTAAAACGTAGCATAAAGTATAGATCTAAGATTGATCACAGGTACTTGTATGTTCTGACAAGTTACTGATAAGTGAAACCTTTCCACTAGGCTGAGAGCCCCCCAGACGTAGGTGACGTTGCACTAAACTGGGTAAACAATCTGCTATGTCATTATCTATAGCTTTATATTTTTCTGTCCTATGTTATCTACACAAGAAGTCATACACAGTGTTATAACTTCATACGTAACATTGTGTGTGACATCTTGCACGACTATCTGATCAAAGTTTCAATTTGATTACATTCAAAATTGTACTAGATGACCTAAGAATCATTGAGAAATTTTTGTATGGTTCAGATTTGATAGGAAAAATTTTAACGTCTAGGGCACCACTCTACGTCTCTTCTCCCGACACTTGCATCAGACACGACCGTGTCAAGTAAATTTATATTCTGGCTAGAACCCCGGTCGACACCATAGAGACCAAACACGAGTTTCTTACTTGGCTAATTAAAGTTCTCTTTTCGAGTAAAAAGTAAAAATAAAATAAGACTAAATATTTAGGGTTTTTTGTTTAAAGATTAAAGAAATTTAAAAGACTATTAGTTACAGAATATTGCAAGGATAATGGGGATGGAGATGAAAGTCAACAATTAAACTTGCAACCATGAATGCTATACCGACTTACTTAAAGCCAATGCAAGTTCAACAATCTGTTAATCAAGCATGCATAAAAACTTCCCTATGTTGTGAATATATAACCTGTCTCTCGACCTTGGATAATACCTAATATCATACCAATGACCCTCTCGAGATTGTTTATAACCGGTCTTCTACATCATTAAGAACAAAAAATTTCGAACCGAGACATCGACTCTAAGAGACCGACCTCTCGACCCTATTTAGATCCATTCTCAATCACACATTTCAGTGCTAATAAATTCATACAAAGAAAGATCAACTTCTCATGCATTCAATAACTGACATTAATCCTGGTCTAGCACCCATGGTTAGGGTTTTTAGCCCATAACCATGGTGCTTAAAAAATAATACATTAGTTGCAAAACAGTTCAAGAAGAGAGGAAAACAATCAAACCCTAAATTTCTAATGGAGTTAAAGACTCATGCGGTCCTCAACTGATTTGCCAAAATCGTCCTAGATTAGAGTTGGGATTGTTAGTTGTCAATCGGGGGTATTAAGTAAAAAGTCGATATATATAAGATTTTCGGGCCTGTGTCGCCACACTATCGCCACATCTCTCTTGAAATTTGGGCTTTGATGTGACTTTCATGTAACCATCACCCCCTGAATCACCACATGTTTTGCAACTTTTTTTCGCCCTCTTCCAGACTTCCAACGCAGAAAACTTTCTTCATAAAAATTATTCATATTTTATCCTCTCTAATTTAGACATATCATTTACTCGATTTGGACTTAGGATGTGGGAGTTATGGCACTCACAAGTCTGCTGCCTTGCAATCCCGAGATCTGTTTTGGTGCTGCCTTTGACTGCATTTTTGAGCTTCTTTCCATTAGAATTAGAGAAAACTTCCTTCTATAGATTTGTATATCAACAAGTTATCTTTGATTTGATATAACTTTGGACGAAATCGGCTTAAGGGTGAGAAAGTTGTGCTCTCTAAAAAGTTTTGCTGCGATTCTGGTCCATTTTGCTCAATTTTCACATGTTTTATGCACAGTTGCACCAAACATACCTGAAGGCGTAAAGTGGTACAAACGACTCTAAATAACTATATAACGAGGAAAATTCGGCACTAAATGTGGGTAAAGAGGTGTCGATATGGGCACTGAATGGACCCACATCAAGATTATATCAAAATTTATTTTAATTATTCGAACATTTGATATATAATGTGCTTAGGGTGTAGAATAGGAGTCACCTTCCTAAACATTTAACTCATGTTTTTAGCAAAAGTGTTATTATGTTGAAAAAATATTTTAATCTAGTTGTACGGATGGGAATATTATCAATTTCTACTATATTTGTGAATATTTTAGGCAATTCCAAAAACTTATGAACAATGATCTACAAAACAAATAGTCAACCAACTGTTCAAGAAACTTTTACTATGGGATTGAACACCGACTTCAACCGTAGAGTCATGTACATGTTACTTATGTTGTATAGATGAATATGGTCATCCATGATTACAATCGAAGAATAAAATCGAAAGTCAAACGATCTTGACCTTGAAAGTCTAGATCCTTGACTATAAGGAGGACATAAACGTGGAGGTACATTGTCACCAATAAGGACATTGCACTTTTCTAGTACGTGACAAGTGTCCGAAAGGACCTCTTATCAACGTCCTTGATCCTATTTTTATCTATTTTCCCTTGGTTTTTGGTAGTTTTGTAGCTTTTTATCACTCTTTATATGCTATGTGATATATTGGGGAGCTGTTATGCGTCTTTCAACTTTTATGTTGTAGTTAATAGGTTGACATTTCTTATTCTTCTTTTAGCCGTCTACACGCTTGAATCCATAGGCACATAAAGAACAAAAGTGTTATTTACAAGTTTGAGTCCAAAGTTGAACTCTCATGGTGTCGACATGAGTAGTTCTTCACTTCAGAGTTTTCTTTGATGGGAGTATTTATCCTTTAATAAACTAAACTAGTCGCTTTCTTCTTGGAAGGAGGTTTTTGTCTGTTTGGTACAGGAAATAGGGTAATTTCAGGTATATTTGCATTTGGAGCAGGCACGAGACATGCACATTAGAATCTTCAGAAGAACATAATTTTCCCGTACTTAATGTGATTTGATATAAATTTATGTCAAATCGAACATAATTGGATGATCTACAAATCTTTAGAAGGAAGTTTTCTCTAGTTCTAATGAGAATGAGCTCAGAAATGTAGTTAAAAGTAAAACTAAATAAAAAATCAGCACAATCTCGGGATTGTAGAATAGCATACTTGCACGCTCCGTAATTTCCACATCCAAAGTTCAAATCGAGCAAATGTTATGTTTAAATTGAAGAGAAAAGAAAGAGTTACAACTTTACACAAGTAACTTGTTTCAAATTCCACTTGTAGAGACATATGGAAGAGTCGGAAGTTTGGTTTTCGAAACTGAAAATTTGAACCACGAAAAGTTCCGGATCGATATGATTTAACATCCGATCCAACCAGCAAAACAACACCAAAATCTAAAATTTTACCCTCTTTCAGCATCTCTTTTATTCTTAGAGCCACCCAAACCTCCATACTCCCAAGTTCTCAAAATCCCCCATTAAAGACCATGGTTTTGGAGCTTCAAAAGGTAGGGGAAAGGGAGAGTCTCACCACCACTCTCCCTTAAAGACTATTTTTGGTGTTTTAATGTAGAGTTTCATTATCCACCATTAAAATTTGGAGCTAACATCAAGAACATCAAGATTTGAGGAGATTTGAGGAGATTTGAGAGGGCCATTCTCTTATTTGAAATTTTCTTTTTGTTAGTGTTTAGAAGGAAGAACATATATCAATAAATTTCAAAGAATCTGAAAATAGAGGATTAGAGAAAGTGAAATGGGATGCAATGGTGATATCTTCATTCAATCTGAGAGAAGTACATTTACATACAAAGAGCTTAACTAAAAAAATATATAATAAACATCCAAGAATTATGATAACTGACACAATTTAAGATGATACTAACCATTTCTAAATAATAGGTCTTTATTTGAAATGTAAACAAACTAATGGAAAATGAAGCAGACCAATAACACTCTTCAATTTGTTGATGATTGAGGTTGTTTATGACTTTCTTTTAGGATAATAATAAATTCATATTTTTTAGTATTTTCAGTTTCATTGTGTTCTTGCGTGGTATCTTCTTAAGTTAGGGATTGGGAATTTGCTTCACTGAAAAGTGGTCATTAGGTAGTGTAGGTTTCCAGGGCATCTATATTAGAGTCACCGCAGCGGAAGCAAGACTAAACAGCCCCGAACCTTCACAAGATCAACTACTCAAGTTAGATCCAAAAGCAAAAGAGTTTTCGAGTTTTATCGTGAATCTTCCCAACAGAAAAAACGTGACTTTGGAGCTTCATATCTGGAGCTACAGACGTCCAAATGCTTCGGTTATTTTTGGAGAGTGAAGCCCAACGAATTCTCTACAACCTTCATGTTTTGCACTACGACCATTTCGGACGGCAGGACCTCCGTCTGAAGCAAAACATTTTTCCCGTCTGTGCCGGACAGATTCTGCAGAGCAGTCAGCTTTCCGGGCTAGTATCTCCCAAACCGACGCTCTTTTGGAAAATTGATATTTCATAAAAGAGGTAGCCCTTTAAGTCTAGTTCCAAGTCGATCGGAGCTCAGACCAGGGAGGTATGGCTCACGCCATTTTGGTTACCGGAACTGGATAATGCTGGACAGTTTCTTCGGTTGAGGCTCGAACCACCGAGAGAGACCACTGGATATATCAAGACCGGGCTTGAGCCTTCAAGGCTCCTACGTACTCGTATGATAGGATCAAAGACCAGTAATTCGAATAAAAGTGATCCCGAGATAATTTTGGCAAGAAAGGAAGAAGAATGAGAGATTGTTCTTCAATGGTGGAAGAACTTCTTCTTATTTAAAATGGGAGAGCTCTTCAATGTGAGAGAGAGAGCCTTTTAATGTGGTGATATTTTGGTTTAAGTTTATGATGATAATTAGATGGGCCACCCATCTCATCTCCCAACCACACAATAAGATTAGACTCATCCAAATCTAGTCATCATTCCCTAAACCAATAATTAGTGGACAAAGGGACCCACCCTTTGTGCCACTTTAGGCCTCAATGGGCCAGCCACATATGGGCCTCATGGGTCGAAGCCCAAACATGTGGTCCTGTGCCGCGTCCAAATATTATCTGACCATTTTCCGAACTTATCGCACAAAGTCCGACGTGACATCGACGAAAGAACTAGTTTTTCTCGATTCGCGAACCACATTCACTTGCATGGGCCCACGGCCCAAAACGCCCGATTTTGGCCATGGCTTATGTCTCCCGAATATACCCCTTTCTTTGCCACTTTATTTCCCAGGATTATATCCTCTGGTTTGACCCGTTAGGCTCATGCCCCGTTGGCAGATCGGCATAAAACTCTATTTTACTCGATCCATCATGGACTCTAGTATACCATTATGATTACCCAATGTGCATGATAGTCGAACTAATCAACTTAATCTGTCTATCATCCAAGTCATTATCCTTTTATCGCTAGATATCCCTGATTGATCACAAGGCATAGAGCCGTCATCCTTATTTTGATCAATCATGTTTCTTGATATGTGAGATGACTGAAAACTGATAACCCGTATCACTGGCATGGACATGCGCTTCCTTTCCGTCATTCTCGATCAAGTGGCCTAAACGGATACCATTCCCATACCGTAGTATGAGGGAAAAATCCCTTACCCGTCTCTCGTATCACTCATGCAGTCCGTCACTGTGCCAAGCATGCCCGTTATTGCCCCCTGTCACGGATGATGTTGGGAACAAGTCAAAACCGGGTTCTTACTGCATAGTGATACATAGACTCCTCGGTCTAAGGATATAATGACAAGCTATGACACTGAATATGTTCATGACTGCATCTATGCAACACTATTCAGGTCGGGTCGTCTGATATCAATCCCCTTATGATATCTACGATCTGATTCTGGGATCCCACATCACAATGGCAAACAAAACTATACCATAAAGAACCATCCTCATACTGGTCGCTTCTATTGAAGCATGCTTGACCAGGGACCCGTCAAGTGTGATCCGTACAGATCTATGGTTCTACTACTTTGGTGGACATAAATCCAATCACACTCAACATATTACTTCAACACATAAGTAATATCATGCCGATTTTATTCATTACAAACGATGATCAATTTATCATAGACATTTACAGACTAATACAATTGGACTAGGGCACAAAAGGATATCACATAGTGCTTTTGGAACTAAGCTCGATGTGATGGGCCCCTACGCCCCTGTCCATGGGCCACGGGGTGGCTAGAGGAAGGCCACGAGTTTGTGGCCCTCGGTCCCTGAACCCATAGTCCTTTTTCAAATTTTGTTCGTCGTACCACCGACACTAGAATAAAACGATGGACATCCTTCGAGGGATGTAAGGACGCAGATGTTCAAAAAAAAATTGTAGTAATTTATGTTGTTTACTTCAATTTCACTCAAGAATGTGATTCCTTCGGTTATTGTCTAGTCGCAGACATTATAACTTAACGTCGTTAATTAGAGTATATTGCGAATAAATAAAGTTGCTGATAATCTGTATTTAAGTATAAAAGTAGGCAATAAGCTTGACTTGCACGTCAAGCAAACTTGCCATGCAAGCAAGTTGCTTGTCGTGCAAGCCAAGCCATAGGCTAGCTAGTTAGTTTCCTTTTTTGATTTTCTGTGTACGGTTTTTTCTTTCCTAGATTGTTCTATTAGTTGTAGTTTGGAGTTTATAAATAGGCATGAAATAAACCAAGAAAAGTATTTGGTTTTATTGATCTTTCTCTATTATTGTTCTATGGGTTATATTTAGATCCAACAATTGGTATTAGAGCCAATACTCACAAACAATGGGAGACGAAACATCAAATAAGAAATCTGTAGAGAGCTCGACGAAAGTTGAGGCTCAAGTATCACTGGAAGGCTCAGTTTCTATTAGAAACCAAGGAAGAGAAGGGTTCACAATCACGTACCTTATGTTAATAGAAAACAACTACGGGGCATGAGCCTTTAAGATGAAGGTATCGATGCGTGCTATTGGAGTTTGGAGTGTGATCGAAGGAAAAGGCGTTGTAAGTGAAGAAATAGACCAGTGGGCTTTAGCAGTGATCTTCCAAGCAATCCCGGATGCCATCATGATGTCAATCGCAGATAAACAGACAGCCAAGGAAGCATGGAAGGCTTTGGAGGAGATGAGAATTGGGGAGGATCGTGTCAAGAAAGCGAATGTTCTTGTACTCAAACGAGAATTCGACAGATTGCTTATGGAAGAGTCAGAGTCCATAAGCGAATACACTTTAAGGTTCACAAACGTTGTGAATGAGGTTAGAATCTTGGGGGGTGATATAACAGAAGAGTTTGTGGTGGAGAAGCTGTTTCGATCTGTCCCAGATCGGTTTCTACATATTATAGGAACTATACAACAGTGGGGGGACTTAACTAAGATGACTGTTGCAGAAGTTGTTGGTAGGTTGAGAGCGTTTGAGTCAACAATGAAGGGGAGGAGCCATGAGAAAGAAAACGAGAAACTCTTGCTTACTCGTACTTAATGGGAGGCCTAGGAGAAAGAAAGAAAATCGTGCTTACTCGTGCTCAATGGGAGGCCCAAGCAGCTAAAGAGTTAAGGAATCACGAAGGGCCAATCTCGTGGCGCGGAAGAGGTCGTGGTCGTGGTCAAAACAATTGGAAGAGAGTTGACAAAACAAAGGAAAGGTGCTATAATTGTTCTGAGATGGGACACTTTGCATATGAGTGTAACAATCATGCAAAAGAAGAAGCCAATCTTGTGGAGCAGTGTCACAAGGAAAAACCTGCTCTGTTTATGACAGTCACGAATTAGACCAAGAGAGAAGAGTTCGTTGAAGAAGAATTTGCTCTGTTTATGGCAGTCACGAGCCAAAACAGGAAGGAAGAGTTCGTTGAGTTGAACGAGCCAGGAGTACATCCCGAGCTGGATCTCGCAAAAGGAATAAAGTTAACCACATGGTACCTTGATACTGGTGCCATCAATCATATGTCTGGGAATAGAGGTGTTTTTGCAGAACTAGATCAAAAGGTACGAGGATCTGTTAAGTTCGAAGATGGCTCAATTATTAGAATAATGGGCCGAGGCACAATACTACTCAGAGGTTTGAATGAGGAGCACCGAACACTGGTTAATGTTTACTTCATTTCCCTCTTGAGAAGTAATATTATCAGTTCAGGGCAGCTTGATGAAGAAGGTTGCAAAATAAAGATTGAAGGAGGATGACCCAGATTGTACGAAGCTGAGGGAAGACTTCGAGCCAAAGACAGAAAAAATCTGAATCACTTATATATTCTAGAGTTGCAAAATGCAAGACCAATATGTTTGCTCACTAGACTTGATGAGAAGGAATGGCTATGGCACGCAAGATTTGGGCATTTAAGTTTTCGGTCCCTTGAAAAAATGGTTAAAGAAGGTATGGTTTATAGGATGCCCAACATATGTCATACAGAAAAAATTTGTGAAGCATGCCTGGCAGGAAAACAACGGAAGAGGGTTTTTCCTACAAAATCCACTTATCGAGCAGAAAAGCAACTCGATATGGCTCACGCGGACCTGCGCGGGCTAATTTTCCTAGATAGGTATTTCTTGCTTGTTGTGGATGATTATTCAAGATTTATGTGGGCTATACTCATCAAAACAAAGGATCGAGCTCTTGATGTTTTCAAAATACTAAATTTAAGGCTTGAAGTGGAAGTTGAACGAAAGCTAAAATCACTTAGAACGGACGGAGAAGGAGAGTTTTTGTCAGGCGAGTTTAGAGTATACTGCGAGGAAGAAGGCTTGACACGCTATCTCACTGCTCCAAGAACTCCTCAGCAGAATGAAGTAGCTGAGTGAAAAAATCAGGTTATCGTGGGGATGGCGAGGAGCATGATGAAGAATATGGGCATGCCTGGTAAATTTTGGGGAGAGGCTGTGATGACTGTAGTTTATTTGTTAAACAGAGCAACGACCCAAAGCTTGCAGGACAAGACTCCCTATGAAATGTGGTATAAGAAGAAACCAAAGGTGAATCACCTACGAGTATTTGGGTGTGTAGCACACATCAAGGTACTTGACCCAAATCTGAAAAAAAAGTTGATGATCGGAGCACCCACGTCGTGTTCATTGGCTATGCGGATGGCTCGAAGGCATACAAATAACATAACCCACTCACTAATAAAGTAATGATTAGTTGTGATGCAGTTTTTGATGAAGGAAAAAAATGAGTTTGGACCTCATAAAATGAAGCACCAATGGAGAAAAAAGGCACTTTCTATGTGGACTGGGGTGATGAACCAGTCCTTGAAGACAAAGAACCAAGATCGCCTAAATCTCCTGAAACGCCTCACTCGCTTCACACACCAGAACAAAGCATTCATGAGTCTCCTGAATCCGAAGAGTCACTTTGTGTAAGATCTTTAAGAGAAATCTACGAAGAAACTTCAGAAGTTGAAACAGAGTATGTAAGTCTCTGTTTTCTGTCATCTGAGGAGCTCGAAAGCATAGATGCAACTCTAGCAAATTATAGATGGAGAAAAGCCATGGAAGAAGAGATGGAGTGTATTCAGAAGAATGAGACTTGGGAGTTGACTTCTCTTCCTCCACATCAGAAGGAAATTGGGGTAAAATGGGTGTTTAAGGTAAAAAAGGACGCGAAAGGAGAAGTGACGAAGCACAAATCTCGCTTGGTGGAAAAAGGTTATGCCTAGAGAGAATGAATTGATTATGATAAGGTGTTCCCACCAGTGGCTCGTCTCGAAACAGTGAGGCTTTTTCTTGCCATTGCCGCACAAAGGAACTGGGAAGTGCATCATATGGACGCAAAGTCTGCATTTTTGAATGAAGAGCTCATGGAAGAAATGTATGTGAGTGAGGCAGCCGGTTTTGTTGATAAACATTATCCAAACCAAGTTATGCGTCTCATGAAGGTCTTGTATGAGTTAAAACAAGCCCCGAGAGCCTGAAATGTCAAGTTAGATGCAAGTCTCAAAACTCTCGGGTTCAAGAAAAGCTGTTTGGAGCATGAAGTCTATACGAAGCTCTCAGTATCATCACAACTGATAGTCGGTGTCTATATCGATGATCTCATTTTCACAAGTTCAGTGCTCACCGAGGTAACATAGTTCAAAACTAAAATGTGTAGTTATGTCCAGATGAGTGATCTTGGGTTTTTAACCTACTATCTAGGGTTATAGGTTAATCAAAGTGACTTTGGGATCACTTTAAGCCAAAAGAACTAGGCCAAGAAAATCTTAGAAAAATCTGGTCTAGAAAAATGCAATTTTTGCAAAGCACCCATGAAGTACAGGTCAAAGCTGAGAAGGAGGAAGGAGGAGACTTTGTGAATGCTACTGAGTATAGAAGTCTCGTGGGAAGCTTACGATATCTGGTGAACTCACGACTAGATCTGGCTTACTCACTGGGTATTGTTAGCAGGTTCATGGAGAAACCTCGAGTCCAATATTTTGAAGCAGTTAAACACATTCTTAGGTATGTGAAAGGAACTCTTGGTTTTGGAGTTTTTTATGGAAATGGTGTATCAAAACTAACTTGATATAGTGACAGTGATTTGGCTGGCGACATTGCTGATTAGAAGAGTATATTAGGGGTCTTATATTTTTTATGGAACAACTTGATAACCTGGTTCTCGAAGAGCAAAAGGTGGTCGCGTTATCCTCATGCGAAGCGGAGTATATTGCAGCAACTTCAGCTGCATGTCAACGAATGTGGCTTGCTAGACTTATCGGAGAAATTCTGGGGAGGGAACCAGAGGTGTTGCGATTGAGAGTTTATAACAATTCTGCGATATTGTTAAGCAAAAATCCAGTATTTCATTACCGAAGCAAGCACATAGACACGAGATATCATTTTCTGCGAGAATATGTTGAAAAAGGTGAGATCAAGGTCGAGCATGTCAACTCAAGTGAACAAATGGCGGATATCCAGACAAAACCACTTGGAAGACTTAAATTTTTTGAAATGAGAACAAAATTGAAGATTAGGGACGAATGTGTTTGAGATTAAGGGGGAGATTGTTGCTGATAATCTCTAATTAAGTATAAAAGTAGGCAATAAGCTTGACTTGCAGGTCAAGCAAACTTGCCGTGCAAGCCAAGCGATAGGCTAGCTAGTTAGTTTCCTTTTTTGATGTTTCCGTGTATGGTTTTTTCTTTCCTAGATTGTTCTATTAGTTGTAGTTTGGAGTCTATACATAGGTATGAAATAAACCAAAAAAAGTATTCAGTTCTATTGATTTTTCTCTATTATTTTGTGAGTTATTTTTAGATCCAACAATAACTGACAAGCAAGGCTCATGAGATAGTATCACAAATTCACGCAGCGTATAAGCAGTCTTCATATGCCCAAGTATACGACTGTCATGTGAATGTAGGAGAAATTGAGAAAGCATACTATTCCTCGTCACATTATCGGAAATTATAGTTGAACAACATCATTCGGCCTTGAAGATATAGTGTTTTTCATGTCAGTTGTTCATGTCAGTTTTCAATTTCTATCCAATTCTCCCAAAATATCTTGGCTGACGCCAAGTAAGCTCTTTGCATCTAGAGCTGCGGTCACCATTGTGTCGGTGGCTAAACGACACAGAGTTACTAAGTGATGATAAATTTGTGATTTGTAGAAAATTTGAGGGGGATCATAATCATTTCAAGTGAAATTTAACATCGTAAAACTGTAAGAAAATCAAATATAACCAGTACGATTGATACACAAAAACATTATCAATATAAATTATAAAAACATAATACTCGAGGGTGTTGTGATCCTTAATTTTTTTCAACTGTATATTGAAACTAACATAAGATTACAATATGGTACGAACTTCCAAGACATGATGATCGATTTATTAGGTAGCCAAACAGTAGTTGACATAAAGGTTTCCCTCACACAACAGAAAAGAGAATAGATAATTAAATAGCCCCCAATACACTTATTCTTGAACCCGTAAATTATCCCCAAAACCACGTTTGCGGATCTTTCTTGAGGAGATATCAAATTATATATATATCATCAATGACAACCATTTCAGCACTGTGATCTGTGGAAGTTTGGATCCATAGTACACATCTTCATCTCCACAGCCTCTGCAGCTTGTTCCAGCTTGCTTTGACTCTGGTTACTCTCTTTGCTTGCATTTTTGTACACCATGTAAAGAACCATCTGAGCGATTCCCAGTAAAAACCCCACCACATTCGGTAACTGTTCCACCATAAGTTTCATTTTCACCCTTAGTTATACATACTTATCCACTTAAGTAAGTATATATATATGTTTCATGGGAAGACTGATAATGACCACTTACCGCAATGAAGAAATCCTTAATAAGGAGTCCATAGAAAAACCACATGGTTGCGCAAAGGGTGAGGAAAAATGACAACGAGAATGACATGAATTCTACGCTTCTTGTTCTTATCACTTGATTCTGCACCAATAATAACAACAACAAAATAGTTGAGCTCTCAAAAATTAATTTTATAGGTAATCTTCACACATATAATAAGGTTTAATTACCTATAATTCTGGCAGAGTAGTCCGAATTATCAGAGCGAATGTTGATTAACACAATTAAATTGAAAATCACATGACAGATGACAAACGAGAAAGACATATATGTTTGAACATCTACACAGAAATCGTATACCAACTTCAAGTCTAAACAATCAAAATGCCCTTTTGATCTCTTAAAGAATTTTCAAGTTTGGACTTCATATATGCCACTATGGAGTCCACTACAAACAAACGGGCCAGACATGTATGTATATACGTGCGTCATAAACAATATCAAGTATACATTAAGTTGTTCCTCTGACACCATAAAGAATTTTAAGCATTGATTTTATATATACACATTATGATGAAGTCCGCAACTAAAAGGATTTAATTTGAGGAACCACATAAGTGGGAAAAATGCAATGGTCAATTGAAATAGTCGGGGAGAATCCTTTTGTTAAAGGAAATTGAAGCTCGATCTTGTGACTTCATTCATTTATATAATGTGTTCATGATCAATAATAGAAAAAGGAGAAACAAAACAATTAAAACAATTGATACTTACCATGATACTTAGAGGAGAGGCAAAGACAGCTAGGTTATAAACCGCACAAACCCATCCAACGGCCGTAACACGGTGCGGTTCCTTCACCAGGAAGAAGGTGAGCAATATCGTCAACCCGTTTCCCGCAACGTTAAAAACTAGTATCAATTTCACCGTCGTAAGCTGCAAAACACAAGCCAAAAAAACATTTATATACACGTACGTACGTACAAACTTGAAACGCGATGCATTTGTAATGTATATACAAATAACGATTAGAGTCACGCGCACGTATATGTGCACACGTACCCTAGTCTTGTTGGGGGCGTAAAAGAGGTAGATAGTAAGGTAAACGAGCTCGATGACACAACCGAAGGCGTTGATGGTGACGATGAGGAGAGCATTGGTCTTGAGATAGGCATAGAAGAGCAGCAACATTGCACTCGTTAGGGCAACAACGTATGGGAGGGATTGATACCCTTCTGATGACTTCTTTTTACATATCACGTAAAAAGTTGGCCTACAATTGTTTTCATGTTACAATATAAAGTTTATACATCTTTTTATTACCAAATTTGTGTACTAAATATGGAAAGTATATCATAAGTAACTTATAAAAAGTTCACTGTATGTTAGGTAGATTAAGACTGTATATACAAACGGGAGTTTGCTTACAAACTAAGGAGAACCGCTGCATTATTGTTTTTATTTAAAAATTGCATGTATTTGGGATTAAAAAAGATTTTAAATAATGGGCTCTTTCTATTATTAGAAAATAATAGTTTTCTCTCTCATTTAATTTACGTGAAAGTATTATTATGTGTTTCTGTAATCAGCTAAATTTTACACCATAATTGTGACTTCAAATTCGATGACCAATTAAAGGTTGAGTATTATATTACTGGAAAAAATTATAAGCCTCGGTTTGATTCTCAATAATCTTATAAAAATTGTTATTATAATAAGAATGGCTATAGTAATTTTACATGTGAGTTTAGATTAAAATATTAGATCTATCTCATCAGATTAAGTCATTGGTTAAGCTATGCATGTATCTCTATCTAATATTACAAATACATTTAATAAAGGAAAATAATTATACTTGTCCCAATTAAGTATTCACCCAATTTCAGATTTGAGCCCCATATAAATATAACTAAATTTTTCCATATCTAAACGATTTGAGCCCTAATAAATATAATTAATTAGTTTATAAATATTATTTGTTCCGCATTGAAAATCAAACTGTGTTAAAATAGAATTGCAAATATATTGATGAATATTTTTTCGAATAATCTTAAAAGGGACGTACACAGGCGCCAAGAACACCAAGAAAGATACAATATTTCCTGTTGACAATAAGAAGAAAAAATGCGTGAGGTTATAGGTTAATCCAATTCAAAGCTCAAATTCAAAAGAAACCCATTTTCACTTGTCCCAATCATATTATAGATTAATTATTATATTTATTTATGTATTTAGGGGCACATTCAAGTGCGAACTAGGAAGGTTGTGCGAATTGTGAGCACCAGTTCTTCGCACGTATTTCCTTTATTAACTCATGTGTTTCTATAAAATAGTCAGTCGGTGTTGACAACAAAGCGAGCTTAGGTAAGTGAGCGAGTGGAAGTGCTTCTAGCAAGAAAGTGGATTCTTTATGACATGTATTTCCATAACATGGGGGGAATTGTGTAATGAGAGGTCCCGGGGTGTAACGAGGGGGGCGCGGGTATAACGAGGGGGACGAGTATTTTTCTATAGGAAATCAATGAATCCTGTCGGGGGAATGGTGTAACGAGGGGACGTGTATTTTTCTATAAGAAATAAATGAACCATGTTGAAGAAATAGTGTAACGAGAGGTCCCTACGTGTAACAAGGGGTCACAACGAGTTATGAAAACACATATCATAATAATAGAAATACCAAATGACTGTTTTATGGAAATACACAGTTAAATAATAGAAATACGTGCGCATGTGTCACCGCCTAACTGGTTTACACAGTTCGCACCAAATCATGACTCTATATATATATATATATATATATATATATATATATATATATATATATATATATATAAGTTATTAGCTAGTTACTAAACACATAAAGGTTTAAACTTGATTGGAGATGTATTTCGGGTCGATAGACATGCAATCTCAAAAGGGGTTTTTATATATATCCGTTGCGAAAGATCTGACTTTGGATACAAAAGACTTTATGCGACGGGCTTTTGGTCACAACTCGCAACATCTACGTCGCAAACAAAGGAAGTAATATATACAACTAATAATCGAAACGAGGGTTATTATCACCTAAGAGACCGAACATGAAGGCCAGTAGATCTACCGTCAAGAATGCCATTCCTTGATGTGGAAGGAGAAGCTCTAAGCAAACTCAATATATATAGTTTCTTCTTTTGTATGTGTTTAGAGCTTATGAACCCATTGAAGCTCGTCATACGTATATATACACACGCGGAAGAGTTTGGCCAAAGATTCGAAAATCGGCTTCAATATTTCATTTAAATTGTGACTTTGTTTTGTCACACAATATTAAGTCGTCATCATTTAAAAGTGGGTGGGAGAGGTTGTCAGCTAGTTGTTCCTTCAAATCCAATGATTTAATGCCGTAAAAAACTCAATTTCTACGAAAAGTGATCATGGAACGTCTCCAAATTGAAGCTTAATATCGGAAAATAAAAGGACAAAGCCAACCAACATATTCATATGAACAAGATTCACAAACTTGATGATGATGATGATGATGATGATCACCACAAGAATTGTTACTTCTTTCTTAACACCAAACAATTGGATTTGGGGAGAAACCTACTTTGTCATATTTATCATCACCATTCAAAGTTATGGATATTGAATTGACGACGACTTCGCTGAAGAACGAGACTTAATGTCTACTGTCAAGAGAGTGGATTGGTCATAACATTGGGTTGAGTTTAGGGTTTGGGAGTAGAAGGAGCCGCTGGATACCCACTTGGACTCCGGATTCAAGTGTTCGGAGCTTCTCCTCCATTTTAACCGGAAATTAATTGTAAATTACATGAAAATAGACAATTACCTAATTCAAACATTAAATAATATTAAAGAAATATAAATAAAAGGGTATTTTAATTTTCTAAAAACATTTTAAAAAAGGGTTATAGTATAAAACTATAAGTTCTGTCCATCAACCACCAGCTCGAAAGATCTATTACAATTTTATAGAGAATTTACATTATCTTGATAAACTTTGTTTTCTTAGTATAGTTCTTAACACTTTTAAATTCAAGTGAGAAGACAAACTTTTCCATCATGCAAAATAAAATTAATATTATGACCAAGCGGCTTTCTCCATTGTACAAGTCAAAGGCAGAGTCCCACAGTTGATTAGCCGAATTATTCCAAGGCGGCGGTGAGCCAAATAAGTGGCTACAACAACAACAAATGGTGAGACTGGGGAATTTAGCAGAACATGAAGGGTACGTACGATTGTCTTTTCTTGGCCTTGTTGAAGTGGAGAATATTGAGAGGGAGTGTTTTGTAAAAAGACACAGCGGCCATAGATGATCATTTAGAGAGAAATAATTTTATCCTTTAGTACTGTTGTTGTTTGTTTGATTTGGGAATAATTTTTTTATTTGGCCGTGTTTTTGA